>NQII01000263.1:370027-528723 GCA_002778355.1 Clitarchus hookeri
AGGAACTAAATAATGCTGAGGTTTCAAAAACTCCAAAGTTCGAAACGAAAACTGTAACCAGGACTCCTGATAAAAACTTAACACGCAGACGTCCGCCCCTTAACCTACAAATGCACACGTCCGCCTGATAAACTAAGACGGGAAACTGGCCACCACGGCTTTAAACTGAAACACGATAAAAATATTACGAAGCTGTCCCAAAGCTTCACAAACACAAAAGAATTTTTACACTCGAGTCCCGAAAAATTATGAATATTGTGTCATTACAATATATATAAATCAAATATGTTCAACCGGTTGAAAAGATAAATACTGAACTAACAATTGTTGTTGAAATATGTTAATACAAATGTAGAAGAGCAGATTCATGCTGAAATGAAATCCAATGCTGTCATGACAGTTTGTTTAGGTAAGGTTAACCTAGTGTAATTAAAGTTGTTGCAAGTTGTGATATCTGATGAAAAGGGAATAGTGAGTCATTATACAAGTTGGTTAGTGTTATTATTCATCCAATTTACTTTAATTTTCTTTTGTGTGGGATTTTGATGAATGGGTGGGATAGACGTATCCTCTCTTATGCTTCCACCTGACCTGCGGACCTCTCTGGTGGGTGGAGAACTAGGGATCCTGTTTTACATCACATCTGCTATTACCAGTGAAGCTGTTCATGTGTCTGGTCATCGTGGATGACCCTCTGGAGCCAGCCAATTCATTCCTTCCCTGGATTCCAGCGGAAAACTTGAAGACTACATTCATGCAAGATAACCAGTCAAGCAGAGTCTGGAGATGGAATATTGTGAAAAATCGGTGTTTCTGACTATTCGAGGCAATTTAGTGTGGAGAAGATGTTAATAACAAGAATAGCGCACCATCCACATTCCTAAATAATTTTCTGTTGCATTATTACTGAGTAATCTGTGAAACCCTGTACTGATTCCTGTAGGTCAAGAGTGAAGAAATGATAGGTTACTTCTTGTCATTTTTGATGGGTAGACTTAGATGTGTGCTTCAAACTAGCCTAATAAAAAAGAAAGCATTGTGTATAAATTATAATTATTATGTTTATATGTTATCACTGTTACTAAAAAAAATTTGTTGCAGCTTGTCTGGTGATGTTTTTCGGATGGCTTGTGGTCCAGCATCGGTACACTCTGGAGACTAGGAGTGCAATAATGGGAAGTACCTGAACATCCAACCTGGATCAAGGCAGCCGCAACTACGAATAACTTCCCCAGGAGATTTGTTTGATATTTATTATCTTCGTTTGTTTTGACAAAATGTCTGTTTAGAAAACAAAACTGTAAAAACCTCTCTTAAAAAAGGAAGGGTACAAAAGATTGTTTATTTCTAAAAAGGCTCTTGCACCTGTGTGGCTTTGACAATTTGAGGACACCCATACTTTTGAAAATAATAAAAAATATATTATTTGTTAAGCACAGCTAGTGCATTATATAATTATTTTTATTGTAATAAAACAGAAATAATACTAATAATTGCAATAGCAATTTGTAGGATCACAAATTGTCATTGCCATAGGAAATTTGTTATAGACTTTTTAAGGTTAAATAATTTTTCGGGTCATTTTACAGTATTTTATTCTGAAGAAACCAATACCTAGTTTGAGCCACAGCGTTTGTGTATACTGCCGTCAGCACTTAGGAATTCACCAGCTATGTGTGGGCCGGCAGTGTGGTTGTTTGGCCAGGAATCAGGGCTCTGTTTACTTGAGCACAGCTGTCATAAAAGACGTGTTGCTTCTGCTGACGAGTGACGATGCAGTGCTTTGTCCAGCTGGGTGGGGTGACACAATACTTGCAGTAGCTGCATCACGTCAGTATCGAAGATGGGGTAGGCAAGAGAGCAAGCAAGATAGACAGAAGGCTTTAGTTAGTTTATGTCATAATTGTGATAACCAAATTATTTTGTCATAGTTGCGTTAGCCAAGTTTTTTCTACACGGGTGTTGTGTTAGGATTGTAAAGGGAAGATTTTAACTGGAAGTTGGCAGAAAAGCAGTCACAAAAAATAAACACGCGAGTTCACAATGTTTATTTAACAATGAGTTGGAACTGGGAGGGAGAGTGTTGAACGAGACATGGCGACTAGCAGCGGCGGGCGAGTTGCCTGTCGTTTTCCGAGGAAACATCCCAGCTCAGAGGAAGCTGGCTTAACACATCGTGATGTATTTTAAGTATTTTTTTGTGGTTTTGTTTTTGTTAGTTGTCTGTAGTATTAATGTTATGGAAAGGCTTATTGAGATAATTGTGTGAGCACAGTCAGTAAACAGCCGTCATCAGGAAAGCTTCCACGTGTTGAAGGTGAGGCTGGAACATTTATTCTCCATTTCATATAACTTCAGTAAATTTTGACAAATATTGTGACCAACCTACACAGAATGTAAACGTCTTCATTTGCAAAGTAAAAGTACTGTGTCAACTGATGGTGGTAGTGTGATGTATGTTATATTGGTGATCTTTGCGATATTTATGAAAGAAAATAGTACTCTGCATTAAAAATTATAATTTAGAAATTTAATGATAATTACAACCTTTAGGGTATAAATTATGCTCTTAGAATGTACAATTTTTTGAGTTATGGAGCATAAAAAACATTTAGAAACATTATGGTAGAGAATGCAAACATTACGGTTAGGTAAAACATCTCCACCCATCTGGTGAATGCCATTACCTTTGAGCTCCCTTCTGTTATAATTTACCTATATGCAAGCATTCCTTGCTTGTGGTGTCAGAACGTTATACAAGTAGTTAATAATTTTTGTATTTGCGTATTTCATTAAATGTACTTCGTTGTAGGTGCCTTTTTAGAACAGCCTCCTCAGTGAAATGAAATAGTGACACGTGTCTGCCGCTTTTCAAAAGGGTTTGGTCCGCCATTTTCCTTGACCATGAAGTGCGAGCAACAAAGTATTTACATTGTGACTATTAGATTTCTTGGTTTCAAGAAACAGCTCAAGTGTTTTGTTATTTTAATAAGCCAGAAAATAAATTATTTCATATCAATGGCCAACAAAAGTGATTTTAGTGAAGTAATCAACCAAGGACCACCACATGTTTTAGAATTACAACGTGAACAGTAAGTGTGCATCTTTAATGATTTTTGAAATTATTGTTAGAATATTTGAAATGTTTCTGACCTTTAAAAAAAGTGTTTTATTTACCTAAAATTTATTTTATTGAAAATTTAACAGTTTTTAAGTGTGAAAAATCTGCTGAAAATGTTTACATTGTGCATTTTGCACGTTAGTATTAACAGTGACGTATTTATCTCGTATGTTCTTGCATGGTAGTTCTGAAAAGTGCATGACCTAAATAAAGGCCCTTTTAGTGTATTTTATTATATAAACAAATCAAACAAATTTTATGTGCTGGTTTCACTTAACTAAAAATGTTTAGTATTTCTCGCATTGGTACAAACAACACATTTATCGCAATCCGTTCTTTTGATAAAGTTACAACTTTCAAGTTATAGTAATTTGAGAAAACATTAAAAGACTTTAACACCAGAGTTCAACCAAGGTTAAAATCTCTTGACTGTAGCACTACAACAAATAAAGTATGCAACCTACAATTGGCTGTTCCTATTGCTCTAAATAGTTCCAGTATAAATGTAGATCATTTGAGTGACCTTCTTAAACAAGGACAGGCAACAAACTAACATCTGAAGCTCCATAGAACTAAATATTCTGCTCTAATGAAAAAGTGTAATTGTCCCAGCCATGCTAACAGAATTCATCAGAGATATTAAAGATAAATGTTATTCATTAATCATAGGTGAATTAACTGACGTCTGTTCACAAATGTATGGCAATAGATGTGCGGTATTTCAGCTAAAGTAGTGCCAAAATCTCAGATTTCCGTTATATAATTAAAGTTCATAGAGCTACTGCAAATGCTCTTTGAATCTCTAAAATCATATTTGAAAAATAAAATAAAGGTCAGAATGTGAAAAACCTGATAGCCATTTTTTTCTTTTGTTTACTAACTTTCTATTCTAACTGGTAAGCCATCCCTATTATTACTGGCTACATTTATTATTTTGAATTTAAAGTTACTGTAAGAGAAAATGTTATTTAAATTTTTTTGAATAATTTGATAAAATAAAATGGGTTATGGCTTTTAAAGTTACTGTTTTAGGTTTTGATTAGCTAACTCTCTAGTGTACTTAAAAATAGTTTAATTAGGAAATAGTATGTTACACTTTATACATTCAAGGATATTTGCACTTATTTTATTTTGGTTTACTTTGGGGAAAAAGGGGAGTACCCCCTGTAAAAAAACCCCGTTGCACTGTTTATTTAAATTTGGGTCTTATATTTCACTTTTCTTGATCACTGGGATTTCTTGGGCTGTTGCTGTACTTAAGGTGGGTTGGAGTTGTCTTCATCACTGGAGCTGGAGCTTGTTTGGAGTAGACATCTGAGGTGGTTGTGTTCCCTGAGATGCACAGTGGAGAATGGAGGTCTTCTGAGGTTGGGTATATGTGCCATGAGTGAATTTATGAGTGGATTTGGGTGATCTTTGAGTTTTGCTATGAAAGTTTGGGTGAGACTTTGTAGATAATGGATGAGGTTTTTTGTTTTTGTGAGTTTTAATAGTTTTCTTCTGTGTGTGAGGCGGGGTGAATTTGTGGCTACACGAAGGGCTTCATAGTATGAGTTGTAGAGTGGGAAGTGATTTCTGTGTGCTGATGTTACCCAGATGGGTGCTGCGTATGTTAGAAGTGGTAGGATAGCAGTTTTGAGGACTGTGATTCTTGTGTGACTGTCAAGGTGGTTTGAAGGTGATAAAATGGGTGTAAGTTCTCGGATTGCTCCCCTAGCTTTACCTGCTGCCTGTTTTATATGCTGAATGAAGTGAAGTTTTGTGTCTATTAGTACCCCCAGGTACTTTGCGTGAGGTTCCCAGTCTATTTGGTTTCCCTGTAGTTGAAGTGGTGGTGGAGGGGTGTCTGCTGTGTGTCTGGTGAGTAACAGGGCAATGGTCTTGTCTACGTTTAATTCAATGCCTATGTTTGTGAAAAAGTTTTTTATTGTGTTAAATGAGTCTGTTAGGTTTTGAGCTATTGTTTCATGTTGTTTGTGTGCAGTGAGAATGGCTGTGTCGTCTGCATATTGTGTGATTTTTGTGTGTGGGCTGGTTCTGATGTGGCGGATGAAGATGGCAAAGAGAAGAGGGCTGAGTATGGAGCCTTGAGGGACTCCAGCTTCAGCTGGGTGAGCAGATGAGAGGTGTGTATGAATCCTTACTTGGAATGCACGGTTTCTGAGAAATGAGTGGATGAGTCTAATGAGATGGCGCGATATGTTTGTGGATGTAATGTTTTGTATGAGAAGTGTGTGGTGTACTGAATCGAAAGCTTTAGCGAGATCTAGAAGCAGTAGTCTGGTTGTTAGCAAATGCTGTTTGTGTGAGGTGAGTTATTCTTGCAATTGCATGTGTACTGGAATGTGGTTTTCGAAATCCAAATTGGAAGTGTGGTAATAGTGTGTCTGACTGGACTGTGGAGAGTATTCTGTTTAGTATGAGTTTTCCAAAGATTTTTGAGAGTGCTGGTAGTAGTGCTATTGGTCTGTAGGCTTTGGGTGAGGTTGGGTCTTTTCCTGGTTTCTGTATTGGAAAAATGATGGCATTTTTCCAGTCAGTGGGGAAGTGAGTTAGTGTGATGGCTGCATTTAGTATGTGTGTTAGTTGGAGAATTGCTGCTGGGGGAAGGTGTAGGATTATTGCATTTGGTATTTTGTCTGATCCTGGGGCTGCTGAGGTTTTTAGAGTTTTGGTGATTATGTTTGTGAGCTCACCAGGTGTGATTAGTGGTGTGTCTGGTGTGGGATCCAGNGAGTGGTGACATATGTTCTGGCGTCTTCGTCCTCTGATGTTTCACTAAGATCGTTGGGGAGGTGTGGTGGTTTTAGTGTTGTTTCAAAATAATTGGCTAAAATTTCTGTTTTTCCTTCTGGTGTGTCTATTAGGGTGTTTCCTGATTTAAGTGGGGGCATTTCAGAGGGTTTTGGTTTTAATGTTTTAATGTAGTGCCAGATTGAGCCTCCCTGGATACTGAGAATTTTTATTTTGTTAATGTTTTCTTTAATGAGCCAGTCTGCATAGGCTTTTTTGGTGTTGTCTTTATACTGGTTGTAAATCTGAAGTAGTTCTGGGTTCCTTGTGTGTTGCCATTTACGTCTGTAGTGATTTCTTGTTTTTTGTAGATTAATTATGTGTTGTGGCAGACTGGGTGTGGGCCCTGTGTGTTTGAATTTAGGGATGGCCTGTTGAGCTGCTTTGTGGATAACGTCAGTTAGTTGTTTTACTTGTGAATCTATGTTTTCTGTAGAGTTTATGTCTGTGGTTAAGTTGATGTTTGATTCTATTATTTGTTGAAATTGTAGCCAGTTTGCTTTTCTGAAATTGAATTTAGGGGGTGTTGGTGGCTGTGTGGTGTTGTATGTTAATGTGCCAGTGAATGGGTAGTGGTCTGATGTGCCTGTGTATAAGACTCTAATGTTGTTTAGTTTTATGTTTGGTGTGGTTATGAAGAAGTCTATAATTGAACGGTTGTGGTTGTTTTGGTATGTTGCACATGTGTATGTTGTGGGAGCTTGAATTGTGAGCGGTTTGTGTCTGATGTAGTTTGTGAGTTAGATGCCATGTGTGTTGTTGGTTATGTTGTTCCAGTTTTGGTGTGCGGCGTTGAAGTCTCCCATTAGTATGAGTGTGTTGTCGAGTGTGCGGAGTGCTTCTAGATCTTACCGGGAGTACTCTGATGAAGATCAAGAAAACCAAGAAGGATTCCGAACAGTCACCGGCAGAAGATCAAAAGAAAAGAAACGAAGCTTCAGCGACTCAATAAAACAAGGCATCTCACATCACACCCGATCACAGATTTATTATGACGAACTGGAAGTCATATCAGTCCAAATCTCCAACACTATAACGTCCTTTACAATCTCTGCAGTCTACATGCGACCAGGAAACACCATCCCCATAGCAGACTCAAAGTCTCCAGAGTGTACTGATACTGGACCACAAGCCATCCGAAAAACCTCACCAGACAAGCTGTAACAATTTTTTTTTTAGTAACAGTGATAACATATAAACATAACTACATATAAACATAATAATTATAATTTATACACAATGTTTTCTTTTTTATTAGGCTAGTTTGAAGCACACATCTAAGTCTACCCATCAAAAATGACTAGAAGTAACCTATCATTTCTTCACTCTTGACCTACAGGAATCAGTACAGGGTTTCACAGATGACTCAGTAATAATGCAACAGAAAATTATTTAGAAATAAGGATGGTGCGCTATTCTTGTTATTAACATCTTCTCCACACTAAATTGCCTCGAATAGTCCATACACCGATTTTTCACAATATTCCATCTCCAGACTCTGCTTCACTGGTTATCTTGCATGAATGTAGTCTTCAAGTTTTCCGCTGGAATCCAGGGAAGGAATGAATTGGCTGGCTCCAGAGGGTCATCCACGATGACCAGACACATGAACAGCTTCACTGGTAATAGCAGATGTGATGTAAAACAGGATCCTTAGTTCTCCACCCACCAGGAGCAGAATTTACGTGGAGCCGATTGCCACCTCGAGGTTTATGGGCAGTGAAACCACTCGTGCCATGCCAAGCGCCAAAGGTATGGCAGGGTCAACACAGTAAATTTCCAGTTGTTGACCACTCCACATCGACTGGGGCCAACTCCACTGACACTGTCCCATGTAAACAAAGTCTATCCACATCCAAACTTGTACCACATGTTTCTTGTTTTCTCGCCACAAACAAGTCCATAATGGTTACCAGAGAGGTCCGCAGGTCAGGTGGAAGAGAGTTACACTTACCTAACGATGGGTATTAAAAGAGCCACCCCTCCACCTGAGGTGTGTGTTCTGTGTCGTTTCTGTGTATTGTATACCCTGTGATGTTGAATTTAATTGTGGGTTTGAGCCAGGTTTCAGTTATGGCGATGATGTGTGGTTTGTGTTGTATGATGATGTGTGTTAATTCATGAATTCTGCCTCTAATTGAGTGTGCATTCCAAGTAAGGAGTGATAAGGTTTTAGCCATTGATGGTGAGGAAGGCCGCCATCATTATTTGCAGTTTGTCTGTGATGTTATTTGCCAGTTTACATTTGGCCGCTGTTTCTTTGATTAGATTGAGGTATGGCTTTGCGAGTCAGATTCCATGTCAGAAGTTGGCCGTGAGCAATCCGATGATTGTTGTTCAATGTCGATTTCTGAGGTGTTTACTGGTGTGGATTGGGTATCCATTGCGCCTGTTTCTTCCTTCTTCCCCATTGCTGGGGGAGGGGCGGAGATTGTTTTGGTTTTTGTCAATGTAATTTAATGTTTTTTTGGTTTTGACAGTATAAACGGTTAAAGTAAATTTTTGTTAGTTTTTTGTGAGGTTTTTAGATGAAAAATGAGTTTGTGATCGCGTCCACTGAATTTAAAATAAAATCACTGTTTGAGTTACAAAAATCACTTTTAACGATAAAAATCACTTTTAAGGTCACTGATACTTGTAATAGTGACTAGTCAATAACTGGTACCAAACTGTGCCCTCAGTCCCCCTTCCTTTACCGGAAGCAGGGCTAGGAGTAGTAACCCAGCCGGATTTGGTGCTCCACGAGAGCGCTGGCTACTAAAAACCGCACTTCGATACTTCAAATAGATCGTGGATTGTCCATGCGCGAGGTCTGCTTTGTGCGAGCCATCCTGGTCAGTCCAACTCCTTGACTTCAAGACATATTTTGAATTAAGAGACCATGTTCAACTTTTGCAAGTCCAATATAACAGGCATCACTTTCTTCTATCTCAACAAAAATTACATTAAAATTACAACTAGCCACTCACATACAGATTTCAAAATGTTCAGCAGGTGAAGGAAACATGAGAAATATATTGTTTTGTACCACTTGACACTTACTGAATTTGGTGCTATAAATCATCAATTACAAATGATTTTGAGGATGTCACACTTGCTAATCTCTCTCTCTCTCCCTCTCTCTCTCTCTGTGTGTGTGTGTGTGTGTGCGCGTGCGTGCGTAGTTTATAAACATTTTAAAAAATCTGTCTTAGAGTGAATTTGGAACAAGCACTGGAAAGGCGAGAATTATAGACTCAAAGGCAAGCATTGAATTGACTCAATTATTGGAAGATAAAATGAAGATATTGAAGACTAAACCAAAAACCGAAAACCAAGTGAAGTAACTAAGACTAGCTATTTGATTGTTCAAGAACAAAAGGTTTATCTTTCATAACGTAAATACTGCAGTATTTAGTGCTGCCCTATAAAAGCTATTATATGTATAATAAATCTGGAGGTGTTCTTTGTAATAATTTTCATGTTTATTGAGACACACACAAATGTTTACCCATCAGAGATTCTGATTAAATAATAGGGTTAGTTACAGTTTTTAGCACAATAATCTTCATATACAAATCTGGGATTAAAAAAAAAAGCATTTTGCCTCAAGTATATGGCACAATATTTTCATTATCCTGCAAATCATCTACTATTAATTTTAATATGTTATTACACACCAAACTAACTTTCCACACAAATAAAATATGTTTCTAATGTCCCCCATAAAAAATATAAATGAATGAAAATGTTAACATCTGAAAAATTGCCATTTTTGGCGCCTCATTAAAACCGAGGGGGACAAAACACCTCAGTTGTCACATTGTTTTTTGAGAAGTATAGTTGCCATAGTTTTAATAAAAATAACTTGTTGAGGTGTTCCGTCCCTTTCAAGTAAAAAATTTACACTCGAAAATGGGAAAAATTAACAATTCCATCACAAACTTTGACCCCAATTAGTAGAAAAAAAAAAAAAAGTGTGGTATGTTGATACCTTGAGAAACAGCTCTTTTTGCAAATTAATCTGTTTTTGATTCATTAAAATTGGGTTATAAATAAATGTGCTACAGTAACTACCGCAAATACTTGAAAATTCTAAAAGTACTATACACCGCCACATAAAAAAGACAGTGTACGTCAAACACAAACCTGGGAAGTTTTTCAAAAATTGGTTTTGAACTCTGAAAACATGTGTGATTTAGTGGTAAGAAAAATCGAATTTTTCTGAAACTATATGGCAACCAACATTATTTAAATTAGTTTAAATGATATGGAATGACCCACTTACATATCCTCATTAAGGGTTATGGAAAAGGTCTCTCAGTGCACAAATTCTCAAAACATAAAATCAAAAACAGTGTGTGGACTACTTTATATATTTGGATCAGGTTAGATTTACTGACAAGATATTTCACTATTATACACTAATAGTTGATAGTGTTTAAAGTTTTCAATTTAAAAATGGCTAACTTTTTTTTTTGGAAAATATTAGGAAAATTAACCAAAAAATTCTTTTTATACAAAAATAATTGTTGTAAAATAAACAAAATTAATATTATCTACAACTCTATGATACTGAAATTTATATACTATGAAGCGAAAAAATACTTCTATAGCAAAATGTTTGAGCAGAAGATTTTAAGAAATGAAATTTGGTTAAAATTATATAAAGGGTTTTGTTTGAATTTATTATGGAGTCCTACATAATAAAATATTATAAATTTTAATAAAAATTTTTTTGCATATACACTGAATTTGTGGTTCTCACACAATCAAAATACATAAAACAATATTCTATTATAAAACCATACACTGAATGAACTACGTGATGGTTTAGTTCAGCGTTTCCTAACCTTTTTCAGCCACGGACCCCCACTTATTTCACTCACTTCAGTCAGTATCGCACACCGCCCGCTGGCGCACGTTCATCGTGCTAAGTAAGCGTAGTGATTACGAGACTTTTGGTGGCATTTATTTATTACTGTTAAATGGTCCAGAGATGAGACTGCGGACCCCCATACATATACTCGCGGACCCCAGGTTAAGAAACACTGGTTTAGTTAATTCAAATGTATAATCAATAAAACAAACACAATCTAAATTGTCCCAAAATGAGTTCTCAATTTTATATTTTAGAAATTCATGCACAGAGAGACCTTTCTATGACCCCTAAACATTCTGATGTCTGAGATTGATGGGTGACTTATGTAGCCTCCCTTCAACCTCAAGCACTTTCAACACATTTACCTACCTGACATATTTATTTAAACCACTGTGGTATGCTCTGCTGACAAATTGGCTGCCAGCAAGTGAACATGGGCCACTGCCAGCCTTACTTTTCATAGCACGATACAACACATTTACTGTTATACAACACAGGTATTGTTAAGGACTTTTATTTTACTCGCAGTTGCATGCCAGCCACCCAAACAGCCAGCACTCAGCAATTGCTGCACCCACTGCCATAATGTTGATGAACCTTCTTCCCAGCAGGTCTAATACTTCTGCTTACATTTCTTAAAAATATCCCAGTTAGCTCTCCTAAGCACTAATGCACCTCTAAGGGTAGCCTCATCGTGACTGCTACAGCAAGCATAGGAGTGATTAAGGGTTGGTTCATGTATGCAAAAAACCACCCCTTAAGTGTTCAAACACACAAAGTGAGGATCATTATATTTTCCATTTTATTTATTCACTTCTTCTATTATTAGAAAAAGACGGACTTATTAAACAACATTCAAGGAAAATATTGCAGATGCAGTAATGCTAGCCTGAACTACAGTACAGATTAAACTAAGGTGTTTGTTTCTGGGTACTTTGAATGGGACCACTCATCACCAGCAACACAAACATACTCTGGCCACGCTTATGACAGCAAATTAACACTACAGCATATTATTGCTTACACTGCTCTAATAAACTTGAAATGAGCACAACCACTGTCACCACAGTTATAGGCTGTTCACTGTAAAGAGAGCACTTTTGAGACCCTAGATATTTTTTCCAATTAGCCAGTTTGTATCCCTTAACCAACCACCGGTAATTTTGTAATGTAGAGGCTTTTCTGTAAAAAAAAACCCCCGAAAAGTGGTATGTTTCCACTCTACTAATTATGCAGAACATGAATATACTATGGGCATTAATGTCCAACCAATTTCGTGATATGTGCCCACCTAACCTAACCCCACGACGAGTGAATCACTATTTTCCTTTTTTAAACTAACCTAGGATTGTAAGGTGTTAATCTAACCTAGCATAGTAGGGTTTTAAATTAGCCTAGGATAGTAGGGTTTTAAACTACACTAGGATTTTAGTCTAGCCTCGGATCTTAGGGTTTTACACTATGATAGGCTTTTAGTCTAACCTCAGATTTTAGGGTTTTACACTACGCTAGGCTTTTAGTCTAATCTAGGATTTTAGGGTTTTAAACTACACTAGGATTTTAGGGTTTTAAACTACACTAGGATTTTAGGGTTTTAGTAACAGTTAAACACACTGGAAATCTAAGAAATTAACTCACCTAGGTAGGCAACCCATTCAACTGCCATGCATCATACCTCGATCGACAAAACACCACGATTTAATAAAACTTAAAGTAACACCCGCCACATAGACGAATATTACGCGCAGAAGAACCGTTCTTGCACCCTCCATTCTTAAATCACAAGCCTTCGCACGGAAGGGATTCGGACGTCAATACTCACGATCGCAACAAACACATTCACACTATCTGACTTCTGAACTGATACTAATGGCTTCTCAACGTCAACGTAAAATCCCGTAATGAAGACGTATACAGTAAACAGCCAATAAGGTGACGACACGATGTGCATTTGTTCAAATCACTAATGCATTAATTCACCAAATATTAAGGCATCCGACGTAAAAAAAGAGGCGGGCCGATCGTACTATTAACTATTTTATTTAATACGTTCTACTTATTTTAACATTACACTCTCCTGAATATCCGCGGCCGGTAGGTAGCATGGGAAACAGCAATGCGCAGCCATTAAACATGGCGACCAAAGTAAATATAGGAGCCTTAGTGCTCGTACTTTTAACAAATTTTTAAATATATTCTACTTATTTTAACATCAAACCCTCTTCAATATTAAAAAGGTAAGCTGTGCAGAACCTATTAATGCTACTTTTGTTGGTCTAGGACGTTTCCTTCAGAAAAGCAGTGACACTAGATAATTACCCAACCACCTTTTTAAAATAAATATTGCCACATAAGTAATTAACACAGTGTGTACATTCCACCGTACTCTAAAAATTAAAGTCTACGGCAAAAAAAAAAAAAAAAAAAAAATGNAAAAAAAAAAAATTGACTATTATTCCACATGAGAGAACTTTCAAAAGTGCTCACTTTACAGTGAATAGCATATATCTTTGCATGTTGCCTTTGGTAGAGGAACAAAAGGGATGGCAGAGTAGATTATTCAAACACAGAGGTAAGATCTTTCCCTTCCACTATTAGCCATCGGTATTCCCTAGCCAAAATTTAATTTTTTCCCTTTCCCTCTACTTTAAAGGATGTCTAGTAAATACCAAATGCCATCACTAATAGAACAGTAATGCCTGAGCAAAGCCTGATGACCATGCTTGACCACTGGGAAATACACATTGTACTCAACCCTTCTAATTCCCAATGCCAAAGTCACAACCACTCAAATTTTACAAAAAGAACAACCATGTACATATCTGCTGTCTTGATCCTAGACTAAAAATACCCCCTTTTGAATTTTGTAGAATGTGCTACAGCATCCATGAGTTAGCTTTTGAACAGTACCCAAGTGAGATTCTCCAAACCTAATCCATAATGCTTAGAACCCTTCCTTCTAAAACAAGAGCAAATACTGTATTACCGGGGAGTTTTGTATTAACAGTTTTAATCAGATTGCGAAAGAACTCATCATTACACCAGAGAAAGTCTCTCAAATTCTATGGCATATACAACCATTTTCGTGAATAACTTATTTCCCTTCCTAAAGGTGTGTTTCTTCAAAATTAGTTAGTTCCATCACACAAAAGTCTGAAAAATGCCATGCAAGAATATATAATAATCTACAAGTAGGTTGATTTGAAACACTATGCACTCATAAAGTCATCCAAGGAGAAAGAAATGATGATTTTCATACCTGACGTTCTTCCTAATTTCCTGAGTATATCTGAAAAGTATTAAAACTGGCTCAAAAGAGCACAATAATTCCTGTAAATGAATTTTTTAAAAAAGGTTTCCCCAAGTGTGAAAAAAAAAATATATATATATATATATATAAACTAAACCCCTTTTAAAAGGAACAATCCATGAAAATATTTTTTAAAAATTTCTAGTTAAATAATATGTTACTAGCTTTGAAAATAATTCTTCCTTAGAACAATCAATTTTTAAATGTAACCAATTTCAAAAGTTTATTATAGTTTTTTTTTTTCACATATTTATTCTTTACTTCACATCATGCAATTCAGTCAGCAAGAATTTTTATTTGTTGTATGTACTGTCTTAAAGTATTTCATTTTAGAGTTTGTATATAATTTCACTATTACAACTGTCTTGTTTTATTGTGATATGGGCTTGGCCCACATGGAGATATGGTAATAAGTGGTCAATGTTGAGGTGACTCCGCAAGCACGGCCCACGCCAGGGCACAGGCCGGCTGAAATTACATCTGACTGGCAAGAGATTAATTCCACAGAGACCCTGAGAGCTCATCCATGCCATGGACATTCATTCAATAAACAGAGTAGTNCATGCCATGGACATTCATTCAATAAACAGAGTAGTTCACAGCACCCACAGTAATAGTCATTCCTAGTGTAAGAACCCTCTCCCGCCTCATGCCGGAGTGCTGCCAGCCACCGCACAGCCAAGCCCATCAGCAGCAGGCCAGTCAGGAAGAGGAGACTGTGGACTGGCAACAGCTCTACAGGGAGAGGAACAGAGGCAGGTGAGGCAGCTGCTGATGGCAAGCCAGGTTCCATCCTGCTACCTCTTTGGGAGACAACCTTGAGAGAGGCAGGACTGGCTTCCGACTAACCCTGGGGCAACGACAGCTAATTCCCCTCCAGAGACCTCCCTTACAGAATTAATAGTGGCAGGATACCTTCATAGAAATTGAATGCCCGTCTGGTTCAGCCCTGAGTGGCACCGACCATAACCACCAACATTTCACCCATCTGCATGTTCCAAGGCGGCGGATAATCAATGAGGCAGAGGAACAAGCTAACAGTTTCAACAGAAATATATTTTCTGTTTATATTTTTTGTAATACATTTTTTTTAAAATTCATTTTGTATTACCTTTTATTTCACAACAAAATAAAAAAATATGTTAAAGATGAATTATAACATTGTTCATAAAGTTTACAAGATCTGTTTTCAAAACTGTTACCATACAATTTCCTCCGTAATGCAAATACCAGTAGTTGTCATATTAAGGTAAAATCACATAAAAATAATTATTTAGATCAAACTTTTTGTTAATAATTACCAATAGAGACCTTCTATGCACAATTTTACTTCATTCTTCAAAGACGGAAACATTCAACTGAAGACTGTTTACGTTGTTTTAAAAATATGAAACCTTTTAAAAAGCAGGTTTTTGCACCAGTGCTTTCACCCAATGTTCATCACACTAGTAAACCAGTAGTTGTCAAATTTTTTAATATTACAAATATTACATTCTAAAATACAATAATAAATTAAATTTTAAAAAGCACGCAAACTGTACAAGTTAAAATTAAAGTTTTTATTTTCTCCAAGCTTTCCGGGTTAGTTAAAACCTGAATCAAAGAAATGCACAAAGAGTATTAGAAAATTATATCATAGATAAACAGAGAAATTCACAGTTCACATCAAATTAAATTAAGAACATCAGTTGCTGATTTTTCTTTTTTTCTTATCTTTCAACGACTTTGACAGGAAATTAAAAACTATAACACATTCTGATATCTACAGCCACCATTCCAGGAGTTTGAAGTATTCCTTCTATTTAATTTTTGGTTACAAAACAAAAAACTATTTTTTGGAATAAAAACCTTATTTGTTTTGTCCATGCATCTCATTCCCAAAACTTAATTCTTTGCCATGTACTTCTGTATTTGAAGGCTACTCGTTTTCCACCCATAAATGTTACACGTGCAAAACATCCGGGCAGAGCATTATCTTCAGGCATTTCTTCAAATTCCATAACATTTTCTTCCTTGTATGGCTCACTCCAAGGAGCTCTCTTGATAATCTTAGGTTTTTGAGGCTCAGGCCAAATCAAAGCCCACTTAAGGGCGATGGATTACTTTACCAGATGGAGTTGTAGGTACAAACATCTCTTTGGTTTATGGCCTTGGTGAAATTTTTTGGAACACTGGTATGAGATGGTTTTGTAGATGTTGAATCAACACACAGTGTGTTATTAATTGGAAAAGCAATTGCCAATACTGTACTGTGCCAATTGGAGACGGGAGTGTAATTGATGAAGCAGCAGGCACAAAGAATAGATGTGATGAATGGATTAGATAAAAGTGAGTGTACCACTGACAGGTAAGTCTATAGATGCTGAAGGAACAGGTGAGGTATCATAAGTGACAGGTGCAACATCTAGTGGCGTTATGAATTGATTTGCTGAGGAAGATCAGATGAGGAAGTTGCAGAACTGAAACTAATTGTACATACATTGCTTGTTCTCCAAACATTTTTAAGGTGCTTCCAAAACCGAAACAGTAATGTGTCCTTTACATCCCCATTCCAAACATCTCCAGCTGCTACAAACTGGCTTAATTTATTCATACCCAAAAAATGTCTCCAGTTGTAGAGAATTGCCAGGGACATTGCACAAAATGGACTGATATGATTGGGTTGTATCTGGCACAGCAGAAGTTTTCTAATTGTTTTGCTTTTATCAATTGCTAATGAATCCTAGGGATACAATCCACATTTTTAAAAGCATTCTGTAGCTGTTAAGCTGAAGCAAAATTATAAATGGTTGTGTCCAGTAACTGAGCAATTTTTTTTTCAAAGTTGTGTCTATTGTAGTATGACACCACCATTCATGCACAGCCTTCTTCCAGCCATTCTTCAGTGGTCTGAAGAGCCCAACATCCATTGGTTGAAGGATATGGGTGGCATTAGGCGGCAAAGCTACCATAATGTCCATCAATAAAAAATAAGACAGGAAAATAAACTTTTTTTTTAAACCAACCAGGGATGAAAGATATTATTGGATATGAACTGATAAAAAACTTTCCCTGTCATCCATCCATTTGGTGACTTGCCAATACCCCACTGAACAGGCATAGATGTGACATTTTGAGGGAGACATTCGTACTTGATATAGACAAGTGGTGGATATAGGCTCCCAAGAAGCATTTCCTTTTAGCAACACTGTAAAGCACTCTTTTTCATCTGCATTCACTTGCTGATAAATACTTTTGTTGACTTTTTGTGCAATTACTTTACTGCCTTTAGGGTTTAGAAGAAAAAAAAAAAAAAACAGTTCATCTCCATTAAAAATGCTGTGTGGGTCTGATAATACAGTTTCTAATCCATTGTCTTTTAAATACTACTGAACATCTTCAAACCATGAAATGATGTATTCTTGCCTACTGCTGCACGACGAAGTTGCATCTTGCGGCATCCATAGGGTCAGGCCCGGATTTATCCTCAGAAAAGATTGGCAACACTTTCTTTTCGGGTGACAATCTTTGTGAGTAAAATCTCTGTTCAACTATTTAGCAAGTAGCTGAACACTGTTTGCAAGTCTTCCCTTGTAATGGGAAAACCAGCCTTCACTACTGAAATGGCCCATTACACTAACATTTGCTCTTCTTCCTTTTTTTCTTCCATTTTTCTTCCAAATGGAGTTTTCCTCTTTATTGTTATCTAAAATGGTGTTTCTGGACGCATCATTCATTTCTGCAGCTTTTTTATGCTCATGCCACCTTTAACATCATCCAGGACAGCTGTCATGGTAGATTCTTCATACAGCAGTATTTTTCTGCGAGACATTTTCACTGCTATAAAACAAAACACCTGGGAAACATTTGTTGTAGGCTTCTCAATTAAAACAAATGAAGACTACCAAATAGCAATTTAAAAAAAGAGAATTGTTAAATTAATTTACTTCATTCTTCTTGCAGAAATAAACTTAAATATTCATAAATAATTTAACTTTACATTTGAAGGCCAAATTATGTAAGTTCATTTATTAACTTGAATTAATATGCTTGTTCTTGCAAGTTTTACCCAGTTGTGTCAGAAAATCTGTGTAAATAAAAAATATAAGGGAACATTTATTTGCAGTCACTGAAGTCATATGCATGCAACAGAAGTCATCAAGGCTGATTATTGGATCAAACACTTTGATACTATTTTCGCTTAAGTTGCTTATATCTGCACTTAACATAGTCATATGTAGAGACATAATTTTGAAAATTGAATAACCACTAGTGCTTGTCACAGATGAACGCTGGTGAATGTTAATTTGTTACCCAGTTATAGTCACCCACATTATTACAAACACGGAATGATATTATTGATATTAACTCTTCAAACCCTACATTGTAAAGATACAAGTGTCTGAAACTGTAAATTTTATGATATAACAAAAAACAAAAACAGTTATATAAGTTGGAATACTCTCTCCTGCTAAGCAAATGTGAGAGAAAAATTATCACCTGCCACCAAAATTTACATTTACTTTGAGAATGCCCCCAAATTATGTACTTCTAAGTGGGTACTTTTTTCAAAATTAACTGTGTGTGTTCATAAATACAAGGTTTGACAAAAATGCCACAGATTTGCGAAAATAAACGTACAGTAAACAATCAATTCTAAGACTTTTCATGGTTCCCAGGAAAAGGGTTGTTATTTCAAAGGGGTTGTTTTTTAAAGAACTTTTTCAATTAAATTTGTTTCATGGTTCCCCAAAAAAGGGTTGTAACTTCAGGGGTCTTAGAAACGAGAGTTGACTATATTGATTACAATATTCTTATAATCTCTATGTTCTCATGAAAGTGATGACTACTGGGACAGCGATGAAAGATAAGTTTGTTTACCTTACATATAAATTCCGGTTTACCTTGCACATAAATTCCGGTTTTCATTTTTTTGGTACACCACATTTTTTTAATTCACCCCTAATAAGAGTGCAAAAATGTCTACTAATTTCAAGGCTAAAAAATAACCAAAAATTGTTATTAAAAATAACTATGAACGTCATCAAAATTTGTATATGTTTATTTATTTTTTATTTGGTTCTAATTTAAAATTTATTGCCTGGCTCTGTGGTTTTATATGGCACGACTTTCCACAGAGTCACAGTCTTCCTTTCGACAATTACATGGTTTGTTTACCAACAGGCAGTTAATTACAGTAGAACCTTCCTAAAACAACCCCTCACAGCTTCCAGAGAGTTGTTATGGAGGGAAGCTAGTTATAAATAGTTTGGGCAATTTTTGGAGCAATTTTGACCCACTCCCAACCCCTATGCATCAAAATTTGCCATTTTTTTTGTAAAAAGTCCATGTTCAATCATCTCTAGCATGAAAATTCACATTTATTTAATTAAATATAAATTAATTTTAATAGGCAGACATTTCCTAGAAAAAACTATACCAGAGAGGCATCTACTTAGCATACCCTTGTCTCTCAAAATGTTGAAAACGTTGAGCAGCATGAGGTTTCACCAAGTATTGTAAGTCTGTGTTCAAACGATTCTGGCATAAAATCAATATGATTTTAGAATAAAATATTAATTTTATTCAATAGTCAGATGTCTTCTGTTGACGGCGCAGCAGTTGATAACGTGTTGAGCGCGGGACACGTGCAGTTTAGATGATGCTGCTGGCAGATGCTGGATGCCAGGTGCTTATCTAGGAGAAGGGGGCGATAGGCCTGCATATATATACTAGTGGGGTCTATCGCCTAGAAAAGAAAGTAACCAACCGTCGAAGAGGACGCATCGGGCGTAAGAAGAGCGTAGTCCGCACTTCATGAAGTGGGTCACCGGCAAGCACCCGCGACCGTTAATTCTTTTCACATCATTTCAACTGAACCTAAAGTCTTAAACTTATTTCCGCCGGTGTGGGAGGTCGTTAGGGTGCCAGGAGGGAACTAACATCCCTCCTGCCTTCGTAAATTAGTCTTGCGATGCAAGTTTTTAGACATTAATAAACGGTAAACCACTGTGACACTGTTCTGTACTTGGATATTTATCTCGGTATGGTTCATACTCTGAATACCGGTAATTCATCTGTGAACTGTGTCATTCAAAAAATGATAAATAAAGTATAGAACAAACTAACTTCGAACTTGAACTTTATTTCAAAATTAACTAGTGTTCAATTAACTGAGTCTCGTGTATTCTACCCTGAGCAAGTCATGGCAAATAAACAGTCGGCAGTGTAAGCGGCTGAACGTTACAAGATGGCGCCTAACCTTTGAGGCTGCATTATGCTAAAATTCTAAATACGCTTGTAACGAAAGAGACGCTATATTACAACATGGCGCCCAACAGTGCGGCTATAATTATTATAAAATACTGACATTACTAGCAAGACGAATTATTACAATATGGCGCCCAACGGCGAGACTGCATTATTTTAAATAACGTAGTAACGAACGCACTATCCGCTTTATTACAACGTGGTGCTTTTTTATTTATTTGGTAAACATGGCATACTTGTGTAGTGAATGTAATCATTACATTAAATCCCACGACAATGTTCAAATTGACACGAGGCGGAAGGTTATGCAAACAAAAGAAAGAAGGAAACTACAAACGGCTTTCAAAAGTGCTCACTTTACCGTAAACATTCTACATATGGTGCGACATGCTGGCTCTTTTTCCACTCATTTCAACGAAATCGCAAGTCCATAGAAAAGGTGCATTTCATCAAAAATGATTCAAATCAGAGTTAAAAAAACCAAGCCTAATAAGTGGTCAAAAGCAATAAAAAACCAAGTGAAATCCAAATGGTAATAACACACGAAAGTCAGAAGGCAAGCGAGCGAGAGCCCAATGGCAGGACAAACGCGCGACAGTACTTGCGTCACGTGCAAAAATATCCAAGCGCCTAAGTGTAGCGAGTGGGATAGCACTGACAGCGGGAATCTGTTTTTAGATATGCACTACATCCTGTACAGCACTAACCAAGAGAAAACTAACATGCAGTAACAAAAACAAAAAGCGAAAAAAAATTATTTTTCAGCAGATTTGCCTCAAATTTTAAACATTTTTCACCCAAATATTTACGGTACCTAAATAACAAGTAAAATAACCTTGATCACTATAAATGGGGGTATGTATAGAGAGTATCTTCTGTATTATAGAAATGCAATTGCCAGTGGTCACCAATATCTAAGGTAAAAACCTGAGCATGCTGACTCTGCTTATAAATATGTGCATTAGGTGGCACATCATGTCCAGGAAGTGATGCCTGACTGTGGGCTCATTTAAAGCCTATCCCTCCCAAGAGAAAAGGCTATTTTTTAAACTGTCTGGTTGTGTACATGACAAATTTAGTTTATGGCCAGCATTGCAGACTGAAGTGTAGGCAACATGTAATCTGTGATATGCTTTAGGATACCAGCAGGTTTCTTGCTGCATCATCCAACTAAAAGCAAAAACCAACAGTAGAAATTAGCATGTACATTATTACTTTCAATTTTAGAAATAAGTGAAGTGAAAGACTCTCTAACGTAGAGAAAACCCACGGCCAGCGCCCAATGTGCTATAACAGATGTTTTTGTTTTTAAGAGTAAGTGGAGTTCAGATTCTCTGCCCCTAAAATAATTAACGAGATATAAGAAAATACTTGTAAAAAAAACACTCATGGTGATGCATCAGGTTGATAAAGATAAATTATCAATCACAGTTTTGGCAATAATTAAAATATTTGATGGTAAACACTTTTGTAGTTTTATCAAATTGACATGTTTTGATATGCATCTGTTACTTTTGAACCTAATATTTTGGTAATTTTATTTATAAATTCTTATCAACTTGATTTAACAAAAGACTGATTCTCTACAAAACAATCTTTTGCTATATTATTTTTTTTTAAATAATTAAACTGAGGGTTTTTGTTTTTATAAAAAATCTTTGTACCTCTATTTTATTTTATATTATCTGAGCTGTACTGTTTTTACATGCCCTGGGGAAAATTTAGGAACTTGCAAATAGACTAGCTTAATCTGTGAGCAATATAAGTGTCCATTATTCAACCCACAAGTAAGGACTGGGATTCAATTCCTAGTCTCACGCCTTGTGCACAAAGGATTAAATATTTTGCCACGTGAGTAAACATTAGAAAAGCCGCATTTATAATGAAGAACACACACTTAGGAGGTGCCTCTGTACTAGTCAAAAGGTCACTTTTTTTTAAATCAGAGAGGTGAAGAATGGCTTTCATTCATTTATAGCCAAAACATGGCTGTAGTATCTTAAATTTTGAGGAACAATTTTAAAAGTAAATGCAAGGTTTGTAGGGGAATTTACAGAACACGAATTTGATATGCCCAGGCTGCTGTTGCAATGAATTACATGTAAATGCTGCTAATTTAATTTTTGCATAAATGCCAATATCAATGACTATGAGATCCATAAAAATGTTGCTTGACATCACTGCAGTCACAGTGTATTTAAAAGGGAGGATTACTAAATTAAATGGGCAATGTAAACTATTAGTATTAACCTCTCCATTAAGGGAAACCTTCCTGCACCATATTGAATTATTGGTTTTTCAGGCTTGTTTATGTTTTTAAAAGAGAAAACTCCAAAGTCCATTCTGAGTTACTTCCAACTTTTCTGTAGACCTCCACTTCATGCAAGCAAAGTTTAACTGAGTCAACAACATTACACCAAAGGGACATTACACTGCATTCCTGCGCACTCAGTGTAATAACTATTTCTTACTAGGCATTACTAACACACCAATTTTCACACTATTTGTATTCATATTAACTATAAATGAAACATAATTTATAAATCTACACATATTATAAAACTCAACGCGTGTCTGTCTGTCAGTGCGCTTATCACTCGAGAACCACTTACGCTATTTAAGTTTTTTTTATTTTTAATTCATAGCTATGTTCTCTGGCCAGCTTTTAGTATATATTTTGTTACGTAAAGTAACCTAAGGAATAAGCAATGACAATAATAGTGAATCAAGTAGGAAAAAGTTTGCAGCCAGCGCGCTTTCTTGCAATACGCTGTCTAATNAAAGTCAAGTGCCATTTACTTATTGCTGTTTCCATAGTAAATTGTGTAAAAAAAAAAAAAAAAAAAAAAAAAAAAAAAAACTCCACGGCAGCAAGTATCTATCTACTAGCTGTGCCCGCGGCTCCGCTCGCGTAGGCTACAAAATTATGGTTTTGGTTTTTTTTTTAAATACAGTTGAATTTTGTTTGGAGAATACTTTCATTCAGTATTCATGAAAGTTCACCAGCAGCCATCCATTTAGTGGTGAATTTAGAGAATGGGCAGCAGGTTTATTTCACCAAACAAAATGCTGCGGACATTGCAGCCAATCCAAGCAACACTACGCTGACGGGATTTTTTAAACTTTGCCAAGGAGACCATTTTGCAAAAACGTTGTTTTATCATGAGGTTCATACGTATTTTACTTGGAATCAGAAAACATTTACACGACGCAAGCCAAATTAACACAAAGTAAAATTCAAGTTTATTTAAAGAAAAAAAAATTATAATTCTGTAGTCCACGCGAGCGTAGCCGCGAGCACGGCTAGGAAAACATAAGTAAAAGTTCAATTTAACCAAAAATAAGGTACTTTTATGTTAACAGGAGTCTTAAACATTTGTGATACATGATATATTTGGGAAACTTAAGTATGTCCTACATGGGGTGATATTTCAGAGGTTCAATTCAAAAAGTGTGAAGAAACCATGAATAGACTATAGCTATTGACCTTACACAGCAGTACATACAATGACTGAATTTCAAACTTGTATTTACGTCACAATACTGATTTTGCCAAGTTGTGGCAGAATTAAAATTGTGACGTAATTACATAATTCGGAGTAATTACTAACAATACACTATTATAGAAAATTTACATTTTAAGAGTTTAATATTTTAGTTCATAATTTTCATTATGTGTTATCTGCTAATTGCAAAAAGTTATGTTAATATTTTATAAATAAATTTCTGCCTTTTTTGCAATTAGGAAATAACACACAGTAAAGATTAGATACAAAAATATTAAATAAATAGTAAATTGTATATTTTTGTAACTAAAAATTTTTAATAATACCTCTGAAACTGAAATAATTACATGAAAACAAAGAATTTCTGCATAATAGCCTTAAGAATACTGGCCACCAAAAATTTCATTATTTTATATTTGTATGAAATACTGTCTAACTTGTTGACATTACTTATAAGTACTCATTCTCCACATAAAAAAAATTTTGACTAGCAGTTTTTTGGATTAATGCATGTCAAAATCACTATTTTAGTGTTTTTGGAAATTACAAATAAAATAAATGAAAATTTTTAGAGAAAATTGAAGAAGGGTGACTAAAAGGGCATGTCTTAGTTAATTTTGATACGCTTAGCAAAATGTATTTTACAAAAATCACAAGAAGGCTACAAATCAAAATATACAAAACATTTTCTTATTTTAAGCAATTTTAATAATTGCAAAAACATTTTATAGTGTAATTTTATTGATTTCTTTAAATGACTCATGGTAACATATTTCAATATAAATGACCTTATTTTGGCGAGTTGGTTTTTAGACAACTTCCCGAATGAAAGATAGACTTATGCAATCACCGGGTTGTCTGTCTGGAAAGTATGTGGCCACCCCCCTTCCCTAATTAACTGTTAAACCTGACAACCAAATTTAACCAAACTACATCCACATATAAAATATAGCAAGGACATCAGACTTTTATATTTTTCAACCATGTCAGATGCTTATTCAACAATTTTTGTAGTTTAGGCGACTATGTTATATCTCAGGAACTAATTTTAACCAAATTTAGACCATTGACAGTGCATTATACGAGGAATATCCAGAAAGTATGAGTACTCAATATTATGTATTGTTAAAACAAATTTTATTTAAACAAAATTACAGGATAGTGTATGTATATATGTTACTTATTTTTCCACATAGTCGCCTTCCCGTTCTATGCAGGTTGTAAGTCGTGGCACAAGCTTTTTGATGCCCTCTTCATAGAACTCTCCCGCCATCTCCTTTGTCCACTTCAAGACCTCTTGTTTCACCTCCTCATCAGTTAGAAATTTCGTTTCACCCATGAGAGTCTTCAGGAAGGTGAAAAGATGGTTCCAAGTCAGGGGAGTATGCAGGGTGGTTAAATGTCCCCACCAAACGCGTTCAAAAGCACCTTGGTGGCGTTAGTGGGTGGGCGGGCGTTGTCGTGCAACAAACACGCTCCCTTCGTCAACATTCCCCTCCGTTTGTGTTGAATTGCTCTTTTGAGCTTTTTTTAGGGTCTCACAGTATCAAGTTGCAGTAATTGTCTCCCCCTGAGGCAAAAAATCAATCAAAATGATCCCTTTTTGGTCCCAAACCACGGCTGCCATGATTTTTTTTTGGCCGAAATTGAGGTTTTAAATTTTTTGGCAGATGGGGAACTAGTGTGCCGCCACTGTGAAGACTGTCTTTTTGTCTCAGGGGTGTAATGAGCCACCCATGTTTCATCACCAGTCACAATGGAGCTCAGAAAATCTGCAAGAAAGAACCTTATGATAGTGCGCACCTCGCACTTGGCGGGATTTCTGATTGACCTATTTCACAGAAACGGACACGAGGCGAGTTTTGCTACTGACGAGGGTCGCCGGTGCTCGTTGTGTTCAGGAGACCCCCTCACTACCACTCAGTGTTGCCAACTGTTGAAAAAAAAATTCCCACAGCACGACAGCTTGACAGTACTCTTACTTTATGGACACACCTCGTATAAGCATTGCATTTTGAAAGCAACATCATTTATCCAACATTTTGGATGATAGCATAAAATTGAAAAAATAAAGCTTTACCAATATACCTCGGGAACCATTTAACAGATTTAAACCAAATTTGATACGTGGACATTGCATGTTGAAGCATCGAATTAAGAAACCTATAATGGTATTGGACCTGGACTGCCATTTTGTAAGATCATGCAAATAGAAAAATAAAGGTCTTGCATTATATTTCGGGAACAATTTCACAGAATTTAGAAACCAATAAGTTATTGGTCTGCCATTTTGGAAAATAGTACTAATTGAAAAAATTAAGCTTTTTATTAGATCTTAAGAACCATTTAACAGATTTAAAACAATTTTGAAACATTAACAATGCATGATGTATGCATTGAATAGTGATCATGTTATTAACCAGCCATTTTGGAAGATAGTGCAATATGAAAATAGTTTTAATGTTATAGCTCGGAAAACAATCGACAGATTCCTGCCAAATATGGTACTCAAGTAATACTTTAGTTGGTCATGTAAACTGACATGTTTTGGTGGGTCAGACTATTATTTTCAAAATGACATGTATATAAACAATTTAACATTGCATACTGTATCTATGGAACCAATTTCAACCCAACATTATATGCTGATAATATACATAAAAGTATCAAATGAGGGAACACAAACTACTTTTTTACGCCATTTTGGAAGATAGCACCACTTGAAAAATTAAGTTTATGCGTCCTATCTCTGGACACTATTAACTGATACCCACCAAATTCAGGCGACAAGTTATGCTTTTGTAGTCCATCTAAATTTTTATGGTTTACATATGTAGTTGCATACTTTCAAAATAAAGCCATGTAAATATTTTAGGTTGGTAAGCCATGTGTCCCAAACAATTTCAACCAACTTAATATGTAACAGTATCTATAACAAACATAGAATGTACCAAAAATTTCCACTTTGTTCTCCAGTAATAAATATACCACCCCATGAAAAATTAGAACTTATTTGTAATATATCCGGTACCAATCAACTAGTAGTGCTACAATAGGCGATGCTTGAAGTGTGTCAGGCTTTATTACAATATGGCTGCAATATGAATAATTTAGATAAGTTTACCACATCTATCAAATAATTTGAGATATTCTGTAATGATTTCAGTGACTCACACACTTGTTTTCAAATTGATGTCCCTGTAAATATTTGAAATTGATAATCCTAGTCCACCAAAACTTTAGACTGATTACTATCAAAGTCAATGTTGAGAATCCTACTTCAATGATGTAGTTGGTTGCATGCCAACTTAATGTACGAGGTCTGTTTGAGAGTCCCAGGTAAGACATGTGTATTTGTAATTATCTCATTAGTATTGCATTTGTTTCTGGTTGCTTCTCTAATGATATTGCTATCAACAAGACGTTAAGACACATCTAACATCTAACCTATAAATAACCTCATCAAAATTATTTGCATCCATGTGAAGGAAAATTTGTTCAAGTTGAACAGTATTTTGTACAAATATAAAATAATAAATTTTTTGGCAACCAGCACTTTTGATTTTCTTTAAGTTGGTCAGACACAGAAGACCTTTATCAAGAAAACTCTACAACTATACAATCAATTTGAAACCTCACTTTGGACATTTGTAAATCAGCTTGTAAAAGTGGCATTTAAAGTTGATAGGATTTATACCTAACATGTAATGAGCAGCAAGGGTAAACTTGTGGATGGTAGGATAATAATGGCTTTCCTTATATGTAGGTATGTCACAACATAAGATGTTTGTTACGTATTATAATTTAGTACCTATGGCACATTAACAGAGTAAGAAAAAATAACACACAGACATGGTTAAGAAGTTTCTTTTCCTTACTTTTCTGTCTACAACCACCCACACAATGAAAAAGCATTACTTACGTTTCAACATCATGTGCAATGACTTGATCATCATTTCCTGCAGAGAACACCCGTCTATTTGCACTATCAAAGCTGAGGCAGAATATGTTGCTTATATGCTGGGTCCGCATGGCATGGGGAGGTTTGGCTCCATGTATAGCTTGTTCCACATCCCACACAAGAACCCTTCGATCATCGCCTCCTGAATAACACACACAACAAAATTTAGCATACACCACAAGACACTACAATAACTATGGTTCGTGTAATTTATTTATTTTACTTGGAATAATTACTTTTTTCATATAATAATTTATGTTTTGGATTTTGTTATAAGCCAGTATAATGGGTGGCAACATATAAAGTACCTATAAAATTTACATTAAGAGTATTTTTGAATGGTAATAGAGAGTTGCAACTGAAAACTTTTATTTCTCTTTCCCTAACCAAAATATAAAATGTCCCTCTTTTCCACAAGCTGCTGGTAACATACAAAAAATTATTAAATATTTACATCAATTTTGATATGATCACTAGTAATGAAAATTACCTCCTTGCAAGTTATAAGAATGTACATTACATCATTTCATTTTAACATTGCTTACAACAAAAGGAAAAAAAATATTTGAACACAAAGTTGTTATCTCATGTTTGTGTTGTCATCTCAAGATAACTAACAATATTAAATGAAAGTCTTCCTGTAACTTTATGTATCATAATACTTTTCTATTGTGATTAAATATGTTGCACATGTTTTCATTTTAAGATATATATGTGGCAAAAATAAAACAGTGGATTGTAAACTGGGTCATGTTGTACAACCAATAATTGATAATTTAATAATCTAAAGTTCACACTTGCAGCAACTTTGAGCTATCCTGAGAGAAGTAAGAAATAAATTACTATTGTACTTCAAATCATGGTGTGCACATTAAAATCTACAATGCATATGCAACCTAATGACATATAGAATATTATTGTATATTATTCACATTACTACTTCAAAAATTGGCGCAGTAAATCAAGTGACCATACCACAACTATTAAACATAATTCGGTTCAACAGATAATAAATTATATTTCCAGTTTCAGGACTTTTCTGATGTGAAGAAAAATATCTGCATTTTTATATTCAGACATTCCTGACTTTCCCTGATCACAGTTTAATTTTCTAGATATTCCATGGCTGATTTATATTTCCCTGATATTTCAGGTCAGGGACAATCCTGTAATAAGGGATACTAGAACTACTACTATGAAAGTGTGGAGGCAGTCTGAATACTAGCATGACATTTCATTAAACAATTTGTTTACAGCTCGTATGCAGTTAATTAAGAGCTTCTGAAAACTACGCTTAGTTTCTTATTCTGCCCACTGCGTGTACCCTCCTGCTACATGTAAAAACTAACGCCATGGCAGCAGTAGACCTAGTAACTAGCGTCTATGCATCTACCACAATACAAAGTGACACTGTTACAAACACAGATACGGTACGTTACTGTTATGCTAATTCTTATTTTAGTAGGTATTTTTAAAATGTAAGTAACTTCAGAGACCACCAAATTAAACATCTCAATATCACAGACCAAATGGATGGGGGGAAGGGAGGCAGTCCAATTCACCATTTGTTCACGACACCAAGAAGTAATAGGAGTGGACAGGACTGTTAGTCATCAGACATAAGAAACCTGATGGATACAGTTCTTACACACAGGAAACATGGTGATGCAACAAGTATGATAAAACAAGGTCGCTGTAGTCTATGGTGCTGTGTTGAAGGATTTGTATAACTGCTCAGCTGTTGTATATGATGACAGCAAGTAAAATATCTGAGCTGCTGCACAAACATCACATACCGGTACTTCAAAAGGCATGTACACCACAGACTTTTTCTTGTTCTCATAAAATTTTATCTTGATTATGAAACATGCAAGTTACTGCCAAATTAAACTCTACATTAAAAGTTGCAATAAAAAATTACAAAAATAATACTTGCCAGCAATTATTGCATATTCTACTCGGCATTTAACTAAAAGAAATAAAAAAAACAAAGTTTAACATTTAAAAGTTATCACAAAAAAAAATTCACTAGTGAATGTAACATTTTAAAAAAGGTCAGGAAATATTTCACTGTGCCACATTTTCAGCTCTGCGAAATTGGTTGGGCTGATTCGAAATTAAAACACAATTTCTTGACTTAGGTGTACAAACATGACTGAGAAGGTACTTCAAATTGATAGTCTTGGCAGGTACTGATTATACAGAATATGAAGAATTCAAAAAGCTCTTAGTCGTTTACTGTTGATGATGGTTCTGGATAAACTATTTCACGTGCAGCACGAAAATATTGGTAAAATGTTTGGGAGGTCAGTATCTGAAGTGGAATCAGTAATGCTGATGTGTGTTCCAGAGCTTGTCTGGCACTATACAGTTTCAACTTGGAAAGCATCTCTAATATTATCTCGTCAACATTACTGTAAATCATCTCATCAGTATTTAAATTTTAATACATAAAGTTACTGTTATAAAATTTTTTTTCAAAAGTTTACTTGAAAAGTGCAAAATTTTGTGTATCATCTATAATCCTTTTGTATGTTGCACATATTATACGCCATACAAGAAAAATTTTCATTTCTGTTTTAGCGAAATAAAGTATTATCTGAATATTCTGAATATAGACATGCTTGATGACTTACAGCTAATTTCTCAGAGATACTGAAATTTAATCAGCGCCTCTTCACATAATTTTTGGTTTGATGCACATGCCATGTTTCACATAAAAAGAGAAAGGGCTCTTTAAATGATTACTTTCAAAAATTTAAATTATTTTCAAGTAATTTCATGTTAAATTATTTAACAAAATTATATGATTCTATACTTGACTGCATGAATTTTGTTGATTTTATGTATGTTTATATTTTAAAATGACAAAAAAAAATTATAAGTACTACTTATTCTGACCGTCATGTTCACAATAAGTCAGTAATTGTGATGCCAACTGCCAAGAGCTTAAATGCCATAAATTAACTATGGTATACACATAACATGAGAGAAGTGTCATTTTAAATCTCATGAATGGCACTTTTATTTTATATACAACATGACAGCATTGTGCATAATAAAGATATTCACTGATTTACAAAATATTTTTTTCTAAATTTATACAAAACCTGAATTTCTAAGATCTGTTTCAGACTTCCTACAATAAGGTCTAAATTTTGAAGTGTGAAAGTCAAAATTTTTGAAGTCTAAATTTTGAAGTGGTATCTGCATGGTAACCAACAAATTTCGTTAGTGGCAGAAATAAAGAATTAACTAGACCTACAGTAAAAAAACAATACATACATTCATATCTAAAGGTATATAAACTCATTTTATTTGGCTAGTACACCAGATGCTTTTTCTGACTGTGGGGTTAGTTGGTGAAAAGCCCACTGTGCACTTACTGTTGCATCTGAAAAGTCATTGTACATAATGTATGAATGAAAATGACATGCCATGCAGAAATATAGGTGCATGCCAGCTGACCGCCATGTTTCCCCTCCCCGTGTCGCACACACAATGTCATTATTACCAGTGCGGGTCTTTCCCACATGCGTGGTTGATAAAAATGCATGTGTTGGTACAATTACTTGCCACAGTGCATGGGCAGTGATGATGGTTGAACAAAGAGCATTTTTGATGGAACATGGTTTCTGTCATAGCAAGTGCACAGAAGTGCAAGAAGTTTGTTTCAACACTTCCTGAAACAGAAGTCGTCAATTGTAATATAGTACGTAATCTCATGGTCAAGTTTTGGAAAATTGGAATATTCTGGATGCTTATCACCCTGATAAGGCCAATCATGGCAGATGGAGATAATGGATGGTATACAGGACAGATGCTGAGGAATCCACAAAAGTCCACAAGATGCTATCAGAAACTAATGCGACAATGGCAAAGAGTACAGCACTCAATATTCTTAAAAAAGAAGCTGCATTTATTTTCGTATGAAATGTGTCACCATTGGCTGAAAGATGCAGACCACAAAGTCCATGGCTTTTAGCGTAAGTGATTTCTGGAGTTCTTGACTTAAGAATATGAGAACATTCAGGATGTGACTTTTTCTTTATAAACTAAACTAGTTCCACCTAACCAGGTGCATGGAGAGCAAAACCCCTTATCTGCGGAATAATGAAAGTCCCCGTAAATTTAAGGAAGTGCCCCTTTACAATCATAATGCCAGAGTTTGGTGCCCCATTATTCTAGCACAATTTATTGGACCCATTTCCTTCAGTGAAACTTACTCAGGCTGACCAGATAGAAAATAAAATCCATGAAGGAAAGTTCCAGCATATCTCCCAGGAATTGTGGCCTGCCCAGTCACTGGAAGCAACTCCAGCAGACTGTTTTCTGTGGGGAGAACAGGTAATCCGACAAGCACTTCAGGAGCTACATGCTGCAATAACGACCAACAGTAACCCTTTACACCACACACCCTTGGAAAAGTCATTGCCAACATACAAAGCTGTGAATGCCTGTCTACATTTCCAATATATGTCGCAGGAAAGTGTAACTGTATTATTACATTACATTTAGTGCACAGTGACTTTAAGGCCATCCTTTATTTTCTTCTTCTAGCAGTAACTGGAACCAGTTTGCAAAGGATAAAATAATCTAGTATTTTAAGAACATCAGCAGCTCATCACACGGTTTGGATGTCAAATGCAAAAAGTGAAAAGTTTTGTTAATTTTATGTAATTAGCATTACTATTTCCAAGACACTGAAACAGTGTGACACTTGTATGCCATTAAATGTAACAAAGAAAATTCTTAATGCTTCTGGAAACACAATTAACAGATTTGCTCCAAAAACCAACATTCAAAACCCTCTCACCTCCTCTGCTGCAGAAAAAAGAAAACCTCCCAAAAAAAAAAATATATATATATATATATCTTATGTCACAATGGATAATTACTTGGGCGAAAAAATTTTTAGACATAGAATTTTACACAATAATGGATGTAACAGGATATCAGAAATTTCATGCCTTTCTCCCACTATAAGATGAAAATTGAATAACCAAAGCACTTTTGCTTAAAAAGAACCTATTTTTCCACTGTATTCAAATCACTTTCAAAGTTGAAGATGTAAACTTTGATTATATGGTTGGTTTTCTGAAATGAGTCTCTGATACCTCATGGTAGAATATGTGTTGTTGATGATAATTTCAAAATATCATTGTTATATCATGCTGGGGCCCCAAAATCACTCTCTTATGCTAGAACACAGTATGTTCTTACAGTGTCTAAAAATGTTATCTTTTACAAAATTAATTCAATTATATCTAAATACAGAATATATGTTCTAACACCACAAAGATGACAAAATCATCTAATGCTACTAAAACCGATATTACACAATATTTGCTGCTGTGCTTGGTCTTGTACAAGCTTCTGTAAGGCACACAGTTAGCATACTAGCATTTGTCACACTGTGGGTGCACAGCATATGGTTCATAGTAAATATGAACCCCACTTGAACAGCTGTTAGTAACTTGTGTAGGCCTATTAAAAAACTATATTGCATATCTTAATATTGCTTTGCTATAATTTGCTTTAATGTTTACAGATGATTCATTGAATATTTGAATATGGCCATGTAAAGTCATGAGAGTAAAAAAGTATTTTTTTTAATAGTGACAAAATGTTTAACAGTTTTTTTGATGTATCAAGTTATTATCCCCATACAGTATTTTAGAAAAAAATGTGTGTGATGGAGTTTTAAATCATGTCCAAAATTAATACTTTAACCAGAGTAACACAAGTTTACCCGTACGCTACCAGTTCACACATATAATTCTAAGTTTAAATAAGTATATTTGTTATTTTATGGTACATTTCAAATGGCAACAGTGAGTTTCGTCACTACTCCATGGCGGACTCGAGACCACGGAGGGATGTAGGTTACTTATGTCAGTTAATTTGCTTATTAAATAAATCAGTGTATAACAAAGTGTTGTTTACTTTACTTCTATTATTCTAACATGGTAGCAGAGGTGCGTGGTTACATGGTTAGGAAGCCAAAAAAAAATGTTAATTATAATGGCGGCTAGAAATAGTGACATAAACATTCCTATTTTCGATGGCGCGGACTACTGTAATTGGAAATTACGAATCCTAAAGTTTTTACAGTTTAAGAAGTGTAAGGATATGGCAGTAAGTCCGAAAATGAAGACTGATGATGACAAGTGGGACGACAGGGATGTCCAGGCAACAAATTACATTTATAGTGCCATATCGAATAAACAGCTGGAATATATAGGAGAACTCAATTGAGCTTATGAGATTTTCAAAAAATTTGACGAGATGTATCTAAAAAAATCAACGGCGTTGCAGATAGTATGCCGACATAATCTGGAAACTATTAAATTAAAAAATTACCCGGAGGTTAGCTTATTCTTTGACGACTTTGAGAAAGCTACAAACGAACTAAAACAAGCAGGAGCAATAGTATCTGAGCAGGAAAAGCTAAATTATATGTTGAAGGCGCTACCAGTTAATTACAGCCACATTGGTGATTTAATAGATGTTCTACCGGAGGGTGAGAGAACTGTGGACTATTTAAAAAGTAAAATAAAGTTAAAAAACGGCAGAGAATGCGAGTGACATCAAATGTTTTTCGAGCGGAAGCCAGGTCATCAAATCAGAATAATTTAAATTGTTTTGGCTGTGGAAAACCAAGTCACTTTAGAAGAGATTGTCGTTCCAGAAATGTAAACCGTGGACGTGGTTTTTCTAGTTACCGTGGACATGGATTATCCAGTTACCAAGGACGTGGATCAAAGAATATTAGAAATTTGCATAGAGGACGAGGAAATTATCATCAAAGTAGTCATGAGAGTCAAGGTAATAGTTTTCATACTACCACTGCAAACAATACGTACACAACAAGTGAAAATGACAAGCCAAAAAAAGGGCAAATAGAATGGTTACTCGATAGTGGTTCATGTCTGGTATAATATTTGTGACTACTCATGAAACTATGTTGCGAGACATTGAAGAAACCTGTGAAAGTAAAAACTGGTGATGGAACAATATTAGAAGCTACAAAAGTTGGTAATATTAACACTTGTTTCCTGGTGTATGGACAAAAATCGGAAGTGATGTTGACAAATGTTTTTTATGTAAAAGAAATGAAGGCAAACCTGTTAAGTTATTCAAGAATTACAGACAAACATTCAATTGTTTCAAGAAGGAGATTGTCAAAAATTTATAACACAAATGGAAAGGTTCTAGCAGTGGCAATTAAAAATGAGAGACTGTATAAGATGAAAAGCTACATGATTGAAGAAAGAATGCAAGCGAATGTGGGTAAAAGACATATGACTATAAAAGAAAAACTACACCGTACATTGGGACATATAAATTTTAGAAATTTGGAAGTAATGTGCAAAATTGAGTCATTGGATGGATTACCTAAAGAGATTGAATCTGAATACCTAAGGTGTGCAACATGTATTGAAAACAAAATGCATAACCTACCATTTCACCATAATCGAAGAAGAGCAGAGGAGCTATTAGAGATTGTACACACAGATTTAAATGGACCACATCAGACTCCAGAAAATCAGGGAAAAAAAATATTTTTTGAGTTTCATAGATGATTACAGCAAATTAGTTGAAGTTTATTGTATCGGGACAAAAGATGAGGTATATGATTAAAATCACGTTATACATTTACTCCATGTTTTGAACTGTCCTTTGATGATAAAGGAAGTGCGATGTGACAATGGCAAGGAATATATGAATGCAAGAGTTTTTCAGTTTGCAAAAGAAAAGGGAATAGTAATAAANTTTTGAGTTTCATAGATGATTACAGCAAATTAGTTAAAGTTTATTGTATCAGGACAAAAGATGAGGTATATGATTTTTTAGTGCAATATGTAAATGAGGTACAAAACTTGACAGGAAAGATGATAAAGGAACTGCGATGTGACAATGGCAAGGAATATATGAATGCAACAGTTTTTCAGTTTGCAAAAGAAAAGGGAATAGTAATAAAACCTTGTCCAGCATATGTTCATGAACTAAATGGAACAGCAGAGAGATACAATAGAACATTAATGGATATGGGCAGATGTCTTTTATCAGAAGCAAAAGTAGAAAGAAAATTTTGGCCTGAAGTAATTAAAGCAGCTGCATATCTTAAAAACAGGACATTGACTAATACTTTTGAAAGGAAAACGCCATATGAAATATTTTTTTAAAGGAAAGTCATCAGTTAAAAATTTGAAAATGTATGGAAGTAAAGTGTTTATGAGAATTCCAGAAGAAAGGCGAAGATCAAAATGGGACAAGAAAGCAGAAGCTGGAATTTTACTTGGATATACTGACACTGGATACAGAGTGTTGGTTAACAACAGAGTGATTATTGCTAGACATTGTGATGTAATAGAAGAAGATGAAATGTTGTGTGGATTTGAAGATGACAAACAAGATAAGATTGAAGATTCACCTAATACAAATCAAGAGAAGATGGATATGGCAAAACAGTTGGAAAAGGATAATACACAAGAAATAAATAATGATGAGATAAAAGAAGATGAAGATAGGATAACAAGAAAGGACTCAACAAGACAAGTTAAACCTCCACTTCGTTTTGATGAGGAATTTGGTTATTACTGCATTAATGTCAATTTTTGTGATGCTTTGGTTCCGGTAAATTTTCAGGAGGCGATTACATGTGAAGAGTCAATGAAATGGAAAGAAGCAATGAATTGTGAGATGGACAGTCTTGTGAAAAATAATACATGGACACTAGTAAGCAAACCTCCTAAGGACAAGAAGGTAATTGATGTGAAGTGGATATACAAAAGGAAGAGTGAAAGGGAGTATAAAGCCAGGCTAGTGGTGACAGGCTTCCAACAAACTGAGTGTATTGATGATACGTATTCTCCTGTNAAAGGGAGTATAAAGCCAGGCTAGTGGTGACAGGCTTCCAACAAACTGAGTGTATTGATGATACGTATTCTCCTGTAGCTAAAATGCCGACTCTTAAACTGTTATTGTTGTCAAAATTCTTTAGTTATTCATCAAATGGATGTAGAGACAGCCTTTTTGAATGGTAAAGTTGTATCTGAAGTTTATGTAAAGCAGCCAGTTGGTTATGAAGATGGGACTAACAAAGTTTATAAATTAAATAAAGCATTATACGGCTTAAAAGAAAGTCCCCGAGCATGGTATGAATATTTCAATGATTTCTTGATAACTCTTGGTTTTCGCAGAAGTAAATATGACTATTGTTTGTATGTTAAAGAAGAGAATGACTTAACTGTTTACATTCTACTGTTTGTTGTTTGTTTGTTAATTTGCTGTAAAACTGAACAAGCTATTGTTGACATAAAAAGTAAATTATCTGACAAGTTTAAAATGAAAGACAAAGGTAAAGTAAAAAACTATATTGGTATCGATATTAAATATTGTTATGATCAAGATAATATCTTGACTTTGAGTCAGAAATCTTATATTGAATCTTTAGCTAAACGTTATAATGTTGAAAATGCAAAATTGTATAAGACCCCTATGGAAGTCAATTTAAAACTGGCACAAGCTGATAAAAATGAGGATATAAAGTATAGAAATTTAATAGGTGCTCTTTTGTATATAAGCTCTGGTACCAGACCAGATATATCTTTTTGTGTAAATTATTTAAGCAGGTTCCAAAATTGTTATGATGAGACACATTATAAATATGCTCTGCGAGTTCTAAAGTATTTGTACTTGACAAGAGATCTTAAATTAAAATATTATAAGAATGATAATGCTGATATTTTGGATTGTTTTGTGGACGCTGACTGGGCAGGAGACATTCTAGACAGGAAGTCTACCTCAGGATTTATAATTAGGTTGTTTGGAAATGTTATTGGTTGGAAATCAAAGAAACAGAACTGTGTAACAAAGTCTTCTACATTTGCAGAGTACATTGCCTTATCAGAAGCTGTAACAGAAATAAATTTTCTTATTTGTTTAACAAATGATGTTTTCACCAAAATTTGTAAACCAGTTAGGATATATGAGGATAACTCAGGGGCAATAGCCATTTCCAAATATGGAAACTTAACAAAGAATTCTAAACATATTGAGGTTCATTATCATTTTATACATGAGAGTGTCAAGCAAGGAAATATTGAAGTGGTAAAGATAGATTCAGAAAATAATATTGCAGATATATTTACAAAAGCATTAGGAAATGTAAAATTCATTAAATTCAGAGAAATGTTAAATGTAAAAGAATAAAATAAGATACATTAAGTTAAGATAGATAATTTTAATAACTTAGTGAAGTTTTTTTTTTTGTGTGTTTTGGTGTTGCCATATAAATGTAAGGAGGCGTGTTATTTTATGATACATTTCAAATGGCAACAGTGAGTTTCGTCACTACTCCATGGCGGACTCGAGACCACGGAGGGATGTAGGTTACTTATGTCAGTTAATTTGCTTATTAAATAAATCAGTGTATAACAAAGTGTTGTTTGCTTTACTTCTATTATTCTAACAATATTAATACCTGTAAAACCACTCATATTAAATTTTCAAAGTGTACGAAATATTTTTAATATTTAATATGGTTTTTAACAGTATAATTAAAAGTTGTCACCATCAATATTATTTGTCTTTGGCAAATTTAAAATCCATTTGAAAGGGTTTCAACTTCCCAAGCATATAATTAAAAAGCATCCTTGGTACAAAAGCTGGTATAGAACTACCACTGAAAATATGACCTGTCCTATTACTAAACCTGATATAATGGCCGCTATGATAGATCTTGCACAAGCTTTTGTGGAATCTGGTACCTTAAGAAAAAGCTGTTTTTTATTAATAGGTATGAAAATATCTTGCTGAAAATATCTTACAGTCAATTCCCTTCCTTGCAAAGAATAAAATTTTCTACAATACTATGTAAACTTATTGCTTGAAACGTAAAGACATGTAGTTTAGTTTGAATTTTTAATAAATTTTCAAAATTTCTTTATTTTGATTTTTTTTAAAGTGAATTATTTTAAAATCTGCAATATAAAGTGAAAGCTTGGTTCATGAGCATTAAAATGGCACTTGTTCAAAGTCTGCAGCTAATATAGTTGTCTAGTAAACTGCATTCACATATTTGCCTACACAAATTGTGGTCACATATTGAGGTACTTTGCAATTAGAAAGTTCAAGTGTCAACCAGGCATGGTTAAAAATATGTTTGGAATAAAATCACCATGGCTCAGTATCTGTGCGTACATGTATGTGTAAACTAATGTATGCACACATAATCACAAAAAAAGGAACCAAATCCATGGCATTAAGGTTTTATATGCCTGTTGACATGGAATGGCCCTTTCAGTAAGTTACAAAAAAATTGCTCAAGATAGATCCAATAATTCTAAATGCTCTTATTGTTCATCACAGGTCACAACAATTTTACTGCAAGAAATTTCGATATATTTATGTGCAAGGGCACACAAACATGACTGATCTGAATTGTTTAATTGTCTCTGTGCATCATGCACTGGACACTATAGCTGAGACTGTTAAACAACACTGCCATTTATTAACATTTTTTTCTTTCTGCTCTATTTTGCAAGAATATTTTCAAAAATGTTTTGTATTCTTGAAAAATGTTTAGTCATAACTTTGCTCTAATTAAATTTATTAGCCAACAAATAGCTGCCATTCATTATTTAGAAAATAATCTCTCCACTGATAGCTCGTTATTGTGGCCAGCAGACATCTATTATGACCGTGAAGCAGAGCAGTTTTGAGTTTGTAAACAATGCAAAACCATACTTTGCATTAGTTCATATTACAACCAGTTTGCAAACACAAAGTTTGCATCTACCATAAAAATTGTTGCAAACTTAATGCAGGAGATGCATACCACGCAAATCATTTTGCATCTTAAGCAACAACAGAAAATTAATTATATTTGTCACGAGTTTCTACAACCTTGTGAATTAAAACTGTTATAATTGAATAATGGGGCTTAGAAACAGTCCCTTCTGTATATTAAACAAGTACTCACACTTTGAATATTAGTTTAAGTATTTATTATGAAATAACACTTTACGAGAGAGTATTTTGTTTGTTAAATTGCATTGTTTGAGTAAAATCATGTCTATTCAATAAACTCATGATTTTTACCTGCAATTTAATGAATATACTAGGAATGTTAATGTTTATAACTATGATTATCGGAATACAAGAACACCACTTGAGCATTCGTAAAATATTAAATCACAGTTCACAACTTTGTGCTAGATAGTCACATTTCAAAAGTTTACTAGACGTTTGTAATGCCTTTATTTTTAAAATAACAGGTTGTTCATTTCAGTGATATCACAAATGGTTATTGCGAAACTTTAAAGGCAGTTGCCAGGATTTTATTCAAAAACAGAGCTATTTAAAATTGAAGTATTGGCAAGCACAGTGTGCATTGAAGCAGAGTTTTACACTGAAGCAAAAGACAGCGATCTTCACAAGGCAGAGTGGTCACAACTCCTAAAATGCAATCTGAAACATGGTAAAAAGCAAGGTTGCATTCAAAATCAAACTAGCATAGATGGGTTATAATATGCCTGCTGGACAAGTCTTAAAAGGGAAGCATGTGAACATAAGAGAGAGAGAGTGGGGGTAGGGAGAGATGTGCACACAGCATTGGTCATATCAGCTGTCTCACAAAAATCAGGTGGTGCATCCCTAGTACTGTTTGCGAGATTGTGCATATGCTGCCGGGCCATTCTGTTGTTGCTCATATACAGACCAGTCTCTGATGGGCTGCTCACTAGTGAGCATGAGGGAATTCACAGTCCAGAGATCTGCCACGCACTATACTCTATGATACAAAACACTAATTATATTCAACAAAGTCTAGAAATGTTTTTATCTTGATTGTTAGAATAAACTACTGGTAATTATCAAGTTTAGTGACACTTCTGTAAAGAAAAAAAAAAAATCCCCAGAAAATGGTATATTTCCACTCTACTAATGATGCAGAACACGAATATACGAGGGGCATTAACGTATGACTAATTTTGTAATATGTGCCCACCTAACGTAACAGAACCTAACCCCACGATGGATGAATCACTATTTAACATTTTAAAACTAACCTAGGATTGTAGGGTTTTACACTAACCTAGGTTTTTAAGGGTTTTACACTAACCTAGGTTTTTTGGGTTTTACACTAACTTAGGATTTTATGGTTTTACACTAACTCAGGATTTTTGGGTTTTACACTAACCTTTGATTGTACAATTTTTTTAAACTAACCTAGGATTGTAGGGTTTTACACTAACGTAGGATTTTAGGGTTTTAAACTAACCTACGAAATTAGGATTTTTAGGGAATTAAAGGAACCGTAAAACACGCCGGAAGAATATCACTTAACTCACCTAGGTAGGCGGCGGGCCCTCAGCCAATTCAATCATACCTCACTCGACGAAACACAATGATCTACTAAAACACCACATAGGCGAATATTACGCACTGAAGCACTCGTTCATAGCTGAATATTAGGCACTGAAGCACTCGTTCATAGGCCAATATAACACACAGAAGCACTTGTTCTTGCTTTCTCCGTTTTTAAATTTGTCAGATTGGGACGTCACAACTCACACCGGCAAAGATACAACCGCTACTGAGCTGTTAAAAAATTTCCGTTAAAATCACATGTGACGCGTCACCGTGATATAACAATACCCACAAGCCAATAAGGTGACGGCAGGAATCATGACGTCACCAAAAATCACGGCGTCAGACGTAAACAAAGCGGCGAACTGGTCGTACTTTTAACTATTTTATTTATTACATTCTACTCATTTTAACATGATGCCCTTCTGAATATCAACTAAGTAAGCTGTGCAGAATCCATTAATGCTACTTTTGTTCATCTAGGACGTTTCCTTCAGAAAAGTTACTAAACTTAATAGTTACCAAACTATTTTACATAAAACCAGTAAAAACAACTTTGTGTACTTTTCTCATGAGACAGAAAAAATGACCTTGGTTTTGAGTAGATGAATAAGAGTGTAAAATCGCCACCAAAGGAAAAAAAAAAGTCAATAACTGTTCATTTATGTATAAAGAAGGACAATGCAGAACACCTTTTGTTTATTTTCCATGGACAATAAATAAGATGTGAAATATGCAACAGAAATAACAAATAATAAGCTAATGTTAGGTATATTAAAAAAAATATCAAAAATAAATACTAATGCTTCCAATGTACACACATTATCAAGAAAGTCCTGGAATTTAGGATTTCCTCTTGGTTTCATCATTGAAGCGAATGGTCACCATATGTCAAGGCTCAGAGACTATAGCTTTGGAGTGCTGCAATGCTGAACTGTGCTAACTGCTTGGCAATCCAAAAAAAAAGTGTTTTGAACATAAGCATATCACAAAGAGGCTCTCAAACATTCAGTGATTTTATTTTTGATGACTTCAAGATAATGGCATCTACGATGACAGTATCATTGATTACTTTACATTACAGACAAATAAGACCTCTGGAATGATAATACCTATTTCTTACTATTTCTATACTAACTGTTTCACTTAACTGTCTTCGTTAATTTTTTTTAGACAATTTTGAAATTTTATACAATTTTGCTATTCCATACCACACAATAGATTAAAACCAAGAGGATACTGAGATGAGTGTGATTGTTCTACCATATTAGTATAGTAGAAATAAGCAAAAAAATGGGCTTGACCTAGAAGTAATACATACAAAAGGTCTGATTGTAGTGCCTTGCAGCTTGTCATATAGCTGATACATTGCTGTTTAACATATTACAAATTTACATCTGTACCTTTACTCCCTTGGCTGCTATATTGGAAAAATGGTTGGTAGTTTGCACTTTTCCTGCAGTTTTTCTTATTTTATGATAAAAAGTACACTAGAAACAAGATTAAAGATAACAAAAGTTTACACAATTTTATTCTTATTGATTTTTTTCATTAGCTCTCGTCATTTAAATTTGAAAAATTGCTAATTTCAATGAGTTTTTCACTGCTTTTCACATATACTGGGGAATATGAACGAGAGAAACTATTTGTAAATCAGCTTGTCAAACACTGCTCTTTGGTCATTTTTTAACAGGGTGTGATTTAACAAGTTCACTGAAGAACTGTTGTGTTCCGCAAACTGTGCTGTCTTGAATTGCTACCAGATTGTATCAAGTTTGGTTCCGTGAACATAAGTGCCAAAGTATCAGTGTATGGCAGAGATCCAAAGATACTCTGAATTTATTACAATACAAACTGTACCTAAAGAAAATCTGTTTGGTAAGTAACAAATCCGGCATAACTCATCTGTTACCAACAGAAAATGCAATGAAGTAATATCTCCTTCTGGTTCACTTCCAGCATATGGTTTGGACGAGACTGTAGCAGATGTAACAGAATTTGGCTGGAAAAATATGGCCAGAAAACTTCTCCCAATTTCAAAAGACATTCACTCAGTGCCAGATACTTCAGTGAATGATGATTTGGTGTGCTTGTAAAACTTCCAATTGTGATCCATACACCAAAAACTGCAAGAGTTGATGCCGTGGAGCTCCGTGTGGTGAGGTGTGCAAGAATTGCATGGGACAAAAACTGCAACATAAATGGGCCTCATGAGAAGACAGAGAGTGATCTTCAAATTGAATAAAGGTAACCATTCTAGGAAACAAAATATTTTTAAATAAATATATTTGACAACTGTAAAATATTTTTTTCCTGCTAAATTTAATTTGTGTTACATTTGTTCTAGTAATCATCAATATAAATAAGGGATGAAAACTAAAAAAATTTTAATGATTGCAGTTTATAGAAAAAGTAAAATATTACAAAAACATAGAGAAATATTTGTTTCTTTCTAAACTTCGTGCTTTTATTTTCAGTATTGGAAACAGAGATTTGCCTCAAAACAAAAAAAAAAAGTCAAAAACTTACTGCAGCAGGTCATTTTTCCGACAAATCTGTTGAAACAAAAACCTTGTTGCTGATACGGAATGAAAATAAAAAAATGCACAGTGATTTTTGTTTAAATTACATTTTTAGCATAGGTTGTAAGTTTACACAATAGAACTAAAATTCAGTACAAACATGATGTGCTCTTCTCTCCTCCTCTCCCCAACCCAACTAACCCAGCACAACCTAAATGTTGTTAAAAAGGTGCAAAAATTATTTTTATGAGAATGAATCAACTGAGTTTCATGATACTATCAGCAATTTTATTAATAAACATGAAAAGAAGCCCAAAACTCATTGAAATCAGCAAAAATCAAAACTAATTGCCACTTTTCCAATTTCTCTGTAAACTTTCTTCTTTAATTTTGTTCCTATACATTTTGTGCCTAGGGTGCATGGTTTTCCTGTTGATTAAATGAAACTGCAGGAAAAGTGCATGCTGATAGCCATTTTTCCAACATGGAGGCCAAAGCAGCAATAGTACAGTTGTCGATTTTTAGAATGTCAAACAAAACAACAAGGTATCAGCTGCAAAGCACCACAATTGCACCTTTTTATATTTGTACTTCCATGTAAATGTCTATTTCTACTAGACTACATGGCCGAGTATTTAACAATGTATACAAACATCTCAATTTGGATTATGCAATTACACACCTTCCTCATAATTCGCTATGCCAGTTAATTAGATTTTTTTTAAACACACGGTAGAATAGTATTTGGTAAATACTGTTTGGTATTTTAGCTAGCCAGTCACGAGATATTTTCCTTCCAGTAACCAACCACATTCTTTTAACTTATCAGTTTATAAAGTTGTCGCAATTAATTTTTCATAAATTGATGGCTTTATTATAATTATATTTTTGAAGAATAAATGTTATGTTGTAACTTGGTAATTTCCAATTATTTTCAGTCGACAAGAAATTTTTTGGTAAACATTATGTTGAAATATGCATCCCGAGATTCTTGTAAATAGTGTTTTCGTTCCTGTGCTGTGTGATGATCTTGCACTAGGGTATGTGTTTTCTATGTGCCATTTGGGTGAAATATGTTTATTCTGACATTTAAAAAATTTACTCTAATTATTGAGACGTGCCAGCCAAAGCAAATGAAATCTGGATGTAGCGTGTAAATTAACTGTAATATCACAATCTTGGTATTTCATTGCTTCATGATGAGTCTTTTTTTGTAATTAACATTAATTACAATTTCATGCATTTTTAAATTTTTTTATTAGATTGCGATTTTTTTTATGGTTCCAAGAAAATTATTATAAAATCATTAAATCCAGGGACTCAAAATCAGGGGTTTACTATATTTACATATCAGAAAAAGAGAATATGTCTTTTGGGCCTTGATGTACTATGTAGTATAAGGTGCTATATATTGATTGGTACTTGGCTCGAGATGCTACGTGGTAAGCGTAAATATGGCAGGATTTTTCCTCACAAACGAGCTGCCTAGTCGTCTGTTGTCAGCCCACTGTGCTACCTGCTTCTAGCAAAATTGTCATTGCAGGAATATATTGAAGAAAATTTGTCAGACGTTTATGTCCGCCAGCAGAAAAAGGTGGCATCCTGCTAGGCAGTGCCATTGTAGTAAGTACTTCAGTGTCTTCAAATTCTGATAATTTCCTAGTTGGAATGTTTATTTGTCAGACAGGACTGTTTGACCTGAGGAGAGGGTCACGATAGAGGTTTGCTAGTGGATTTCACAGGTGCTTTCCAAATATTCCTAAAGCTTCAAAACCACAAAATATTGCTACCATAAGTACTGGAGGAACTGCTAGTAAGAACAAGAGAAAAACTTAACTGGCAACAGGAGATTGCCATCTCTGAATTACTGCACAAAAGTCTGGATACCTCCTGTGGACCAAATGATAGAAGTACTAACGAAGACTGCAGTTGCATTTATACAGATGTCAGACCTACAAGGCAACCAATAAGATTAATACCATTAGCTTTACATAAGGCAGTGGAGGGTATCCTTAAGAAAATGAAGGACGTAGATGAGAAAGAACCATCAGTCAGTCCATGGTCTTCTCTCATTGTACTCGTTAAGAAAAATGATGACAAGATTTTGTGTAGATTGCTGCTTGCTCAATAACATGACAAAGTAAGATTCTTACCCACTTCTAAGGGCAGGCAACACACTGAACAGCCTAGAAGGTTCACAATGGTTTTCTACTTTGGACAGGAAGAGCAGGTACTGGCAAAGCAAGAAGGCCCAGAGGACCAAGAGAAGACTGCTTCCTGTGCACAAGAGAAATGAACCTGACAATTCAAAATTATACCTTTTGGGCAGTGCAATACTCCAGCCATTTTTGAACACCTGATGGAAAACGTCCTACATAGAAATATCATTGTTACAGCAAGGGCATTTGAAGAACACCTACCATGCCTAGACTCTGTATTACAGTATGTGGCTGCAGCCAATCTAAAACTGGCTCCTAAGAAGTGCCATCTTTTTCACAATAAAATTAATTTCTTGGGACCCATAATGTCGACCCTAAGGAATTAAAATGGACCCTGAGAAGACCAAAGCAATAAGAGATTGGCCATCATCAACTGGAAAATCAGAAAAGCTGAATTTCCTGGGCTTATGCACTTATTACAGTTAATATGCACCTGAGTTTTCTATGATTGCAAAGCCATTGCATGAACTAACTGAGGCAGAAATTCCCTTGACTCACCGAGTGCGAAGTTGGGTTTGGTAAGCTACAGGAAATTTTGATATCTTCCACAGCCCTGGATTCCTGAGCAATGTAGGCAAGATCATTCTGGATACTAATGCTTGAAATGTAGGCATCAGAGCTGTATTATCCCAGATTTAGGATGGGATGGAGAGGCCAATATAATACTTTGGTAATGTACTGCAGTCAACACATGCTGAGCACAGTGGAATTCCCTTGTACTAAAGAATGGTGTGCTTTACTGGAACTAGGAAAGTAATGAAGAGAAACGCACACACTTTCAGTTGGTCCTTTCAGAATGCAGTCTTAAAGGAACTGCATAATACTGCAGCCAGTGGTCACTTTGGTGTTAAAACCCTCAACAGAGATCACAGAGATTCTACTAGATCTACCTACAGTAGGACTGATGTTTAGAAGTGGTGCAGAATATTCACCAAATGCATCATGAAAAAGGGACCATGGACTAGGTGACAAGGTCACATCCATAAATACAATTTGAATACATTCAAATGGATGGCAATAAATACTGTATTTACCAGCGTATCTTACGAACCCTTTATTTTCACTTAAAAATTGTAGGAAAATATATTTCACCACATATTTTACGCCAACAGTTTCAACATGTGGCTGCAAGGGGATGGGATGCACACATATTTACAAGTAGCTATTGCCATGCATTGAAAACTATGCACCGTTGCAAACAATAATTTTTATGGGAGACAAGAAGCTGGATGCTTCATCTCATGTTTCTGAAATATCTTGTTAAGGGTCACTGGATGCCCTCATCTCCAATTCATTCTGCTACATGGGGGAATATCATAAAAAAAAAAAAAGTTACTGAAGTAACAAATGGGCCTCCTACTTTCCTCAACATGGGTGCAATTAATATTTTAATAATTTCATAAAAGCTGAGTTGGAAGGAAGGACTTTATTTCTCTTTGAAAGTAATCACTCTTGAAATGAAACCAGAAACTTATGCAACAGTTGTGAGGCAATTACAAATACACACCTGCCTTACCCAGGACTTGAACCCAGAAAACCTCTTACTATAAGCTGGCGTGCAGTCCACTGCATTACAGAGGTTGGATTCGGAGCATCAACTTCGGATTTAATCATTCTAATGTTCTAAATGACAGGCTTTACTAAACTGAAATATTTACAGGGCCTTTATTTCCATTTTGAACGTTGTCCGACCCATTTTAATTATGAAAGTTTACATGGCCTTCTGTGGCATTTATGGTGTGCACAATTTGGTACAAATTTATTTGAAATGTGCCAGTGTAACATTTGGTGGGAATCGGTTGATTAGTCCTCGAGACATGGCATAAAACCTCCATAATTTTCATGTGGCGATCTTCATACATGGAGGGCAAAAAAGTAATGTTGTAGCGATTTTGATGATTGTATACTACCAATATAAAAAGTTAAGTTAAAATAGATTACATAGATATCACCCACAAAACAAAAATGATTTTACAGCTGCTATTCTGAAAATAAGTGTCTCCTACTTAAAAAAAAAATACATTTATTATTATGGCTTACCACAGTACAAAATATTCACAAATTTTGTAAGAATGGGCTGATTGTTTCCCGAGACACAAGAAAAAATCATTATTTTTTTATTAGTAGGGCTATCTTACAAACTGGCAGATAAATGAGACTCTGCATAGACAAATTTTATGGTTGTAATAGATGCTGCCAGCAATCAAAGTTAGGTTGGAATGTGTATCGTTAATAAAATATACTGACCAAAAATAATTATATAGCCACCATTTTGAAAATAAATGCCTTTCCTACATAAACATACCAGTTTACACCACGTGCTGCAGTACTGTTTGTTTGTAAAATTTGGAAGGAATCTGTCAATTGTTTCCGGAGATATCACAAAAAACTTATATTACTCGCATAGCGCTCTTACAAAATGGCGGACAAAAGATGCTCTATGTACATAAATAATAGTTGTGATATCTACTCCCAGCATACATCATAATGTTGGAATTGATTGCATAGTTTTGACGATATAGCATTCTAAGCTAAAATGAATATGGTCACCATTTTGAAAAAGTGTCCGACATGCTTACCACATACCAATTAAAATCATCTGCATCAGTACTACTTGTTTGTCAAATTTGGTAGGAATTGTTTAGTTATTTATAGAGTTATGACATAACTTTATTTATTCATATGACTATATCTTCCAAAATGGCCGGCAAAGTATTTATTTGTTGGTATGTATGATGCTTGTAATATATACTTTCAGTATACAAAATGTTTTTGAAATTGGTTAAATGGTATGACAGATAATCAAATAAACTTCAAACCTTTGTATGGCCACCATTTTGAAAATAAGCAACTAATCAAGTTCAATTACTTACGTTTACATGGCCTACCATAGTATTACTTACATGCCAAATTGGGTGAGAATTGGTTGAATAGTTTAAAATATAATGTAAAATATTTATTTTTTCAATTAGTGCTATCTTACAAAATGGCAGACTAACAACCATCTCAAAATTTAATGCTTACACAATTCTTTGCCAGTATATCTAATTTTGTTTAAATCGCTTGAAAGGTTACCAAAATATGACCACCCAAAATGTTAAAATGGCCACCATTTTTAAAGTGCCAGACATGGTCGAAAACTATAAAAGTCAGGTGTCCTTACAAAGTATTATATGTGTACCAAGTTTGGTGAAATTCTGTTGAAGTGTTCAAAAATTGAAAGGAGGAACACACGGAGACAGAAAAGTGATCTTGTAACGGAAAGTAGGCTAATAAACAAGAGTAGCAGCAGCCGGTGTGTCTATCTCCGTCTTCCTCCCTCTCACTCAGCCTGTTTCCTTTGTCTCTTGTCAGCCGCTTGCTTACCTCTCACTCTGCTTGCTTCCTTTGTCACAGTATCTCTCTATCTTCTCGTTGTACCAGAAGCGGTATTTTATTACAAAAACAAACATGACTCCATTAATTTTATCTTATCGCAGCTCACTAACATTTTCCATTGAGAATAGATGCTTTTAACATAGTTATAGTAGATGTAAATATTAATAAAAATTGACAATAAAAGTTACCCATCTTTTGAACTTGAAAATTGGCAGTAAAAAGTCAGTAAGATATATGAGTAAACACAGTATTCTGGGCTCCTTGCCTGCCACGGAGAGGTAATAAGTATCTACCCATTAGCATTATCTGCTAATCTTCATGGTCCACAACCAAAAAGATGGACTCAAAAAGGCAAAACTCAAGTTGCTAAGAACCTTCTGGGCCAAGTGATCTTGGCTATAAAAGCCGCAACATACCTTGGCGTCTGCTGTCTTGAATGGCAGTTACTGCAGAGTGTGTACAACGCGAAAAGTTGGAAAACGATGGGCAACAATGCAGTATGTGATTACCGGGAGAGCATAAACTAGGATTAACCGGCTGGATTGTAAGAAAGTGGGACTTGTTTCATAATAGACATTTGTAATTATGTAAATGTATGGGCAGCAACACTTTGATCATATATTTGTAGTTAATGAATGAAGATTAAGTAACTGTAGGTAGTATAAAAACAGTGCTTAGGATTATAATCATGACTGAAATTAACATAATTATTCTCACTTATAAAAATAGTTAATAGTGTGGATAGACAGTTTTATTTTTTAAATAATAACTGTGTGAATTTTTGTATCATTGATAATAAATTATTAATTGTTTTATTTTTTAAAGAGGACCTTTTCTCACACCATAAGCAATTTGTAAAACATTTTGTTATATATTTTAATTAGTTTTTATTTATAACATAGTTTCAATCCACTTTTTTTAAAATTTACTAAAAGGATTATTCCGAGTTCATTACACATTCAAAATACTTCAGTTGTGTGCAGAGCAAAAAAATATAATTTTTATACCGGATGTAACCAAATTCAATACTCTAGAGATGTTAGACGAGACCAAAACAGATATGTTGTCGAGAGATTTGGGTGACTTAACAAGGTCTTGAGAGGCGATGAGGGTGAAATGAGGTGAGAATGGAGCAGCACCAGAATGCAAGGGTGGAGGGAACAGGAAATCCCTGAGAAAACCCATCGACCAGCAGCATTGTCCGGCACTATTCTCACTTGCAAAAATCTGGGAGTGACCAAGCCGGGGAACCCGGTTAGCCTTGGTGAGAGGGTGTAGAGGGTAATCAGCTGCAAGCACCTAAGCAATGAGCTGTTCCTCCGATTCAATAGGAGTCTTATACACCAGACTCTTCAAGTGCCCCCACACAAAATTTGTAAGTGGGGTGAGGTCAGAAAAAAGAGCAGGCCATGCAATGGGTTCACCACTGCCAATTCATTGCTCACAGAATTTGCAGTTCAAATGCAGTCACAAGAGAAATGAGGGGCTGCACCATCACGTCGAAACCACAACCAACCTAACATAGAATATCAAGAGGAATATCTTCGAGGAGCTCAAGCAATGTGTACTTCAGGAACCTCTGGTACAGATTACAAGTGAGATGTAATGCCAGCATGTATGGCCCAACAATACCTGCCCACATGATGGCAGCAAATGTTTGTTTGTGGAAACAGATGATGATGGAGTGACTGTTTTGATCTGGCCACAAGTGTTGGTTGTGTAAATTGACTATTCCATCTCGGGTAAATTATGCTTCGTTGGTGAACAACACAAACTGTTCAAAATGAGGTTCCATCGTGCATTTATACAGGTACCATTAACAAAACTCAACTTGACTAGGATTGTCGTTCAGTTAACTTACCTGCAATGAACCTGTCTTGTGCCTACAGCAATAAATTGCAACAAATACACAACGGTTTGGCACACACCATCCAGAATATTAATCTGCATAAAGACATGTAGCAGCTCTTGAATTACATGTCTGTTAATTCATCACTCTGCTCTAAAAGAAAGAAAGTACTGCACTGTGTCACAGAACAGACATTGCACTCTTACATCATGGCATGTTTAATGGAGTATGTAATATTGATGATTATTTAATAAAACATTTGTTGTGGTCTCTTCAATTAACCCTCAAAAGTTTCAGCATTTAGTTGTTTTACACCCAGTATATGTTAATTGAATAATTACTGCATGAGCAATTTTCCTAATTCAACATCTAATTTTTATAAATGTAAACTTTGCCTATAAATAAATTGTCTACGTGTAAACACTGAACTTTGCCACTCTTGTTGATATGTCTCGGATGTCTTATGCTTTATGGTTAATCCTCACTGTTTTTCATTTACGCGCATGTGAAGTTTTCGTTGAAATTATGGCGCTAAGTAAACCTTATGCTAGCACTAGTGGTTGCAAAAGGGAAGTGGTTCACAAACAAGGTCAATATATAATATTAAGTGTGCATTATTTTATTACTAAATTATCAAACAAATAATTTCTCAAAAGTATAAATTTTAAAAAAATTAACATTTTAAGAGCAAGTGCGTGTGATGTCGGTGAACTTGCAGTGCAAAGGATCTGCAAGGAAGGAGAGAGCAACATTGCTTCTACATCAACAGAAATATTTGTGTCACCTAGGAAAAAAAATGTGCGTCAGGAAACGAGTTACAGATTTTTATGATTTTAACAAAGACTGTCTTTGGGGAATGGTGTTTGATTATTACAATAAGAGAGGAAATTCCAGCAAAATTTCTGGCAGCTATTCATGAGAAAATTGATTATACATTTTCAACAAATTCCATGCCAAGATTTTTGAAAGTATTGGTTTATGTTATAAGAACCTAAATGACATTACAATTGTGTGGCCAGGGAAAAGGAGCTAGTGTGGCCATCACAAGCTACAGCAAAAAGATCCAATTATTTTTTCGATGCTACATGCAGCTGTAAGCANAACCCAAATGACATTACAATTGTGTGGCCAGGGAAAAGGAGCTAGTGTGGCCATCACAAGCTACAGCAAAAAGATCAATTATTTTTTCGATGCTACATGCAGCTGTAAGTAAGTGAAAATTATTACACGTATATTTAACAGATATTACTAATATGTAAATTTAAGTGTCATAATATTTTTTCTATGAACGTAGTAAAAATTTTGCAGTTTGTCTGCTTGGCCAGTTTCCTAATACATATCTAAAATCCCAAATATGTTGTGTATGTGCTATATCAATGTGAGTTTCTGCTATATTCAAATGTTCCACTTTATGCATAGAAGTATAATCTATATTATAAAAATTGAGATTTCACAAAACCTGTTTTATGACGTGATGGGCGCCTGATAAATGTGGCAACAGGGCTTGGTAATGTTCGCCGATAGGCTTACACTCAGCAGCCAATAAGTTCTGTGCCTGGTATAATGTTCACGTCTTGTTTGATGAAGCTTTCTCAGCATCACCCAATGTGCTGATCAGCAAAGTTGGGAAAGGTTGGAGCACTGTCATATTCACTTCTAATGCTTTTTCAAGTAATACTGTGTTGCCACATAACCCCCAGGCAACATGTGTATCAACCTTGCACAGCAATTACACATGCTACTTACAATTTTTAGACTAGATTAAATTTACTGTGGTCTTTCCCATACACGTTTACGATCTGTACTCGCACAAATATATTATTTTGAGATTATTACACTGCAAAAATACCTAGCTATCCTGATAATCTGCGGTTTTCACACATCCGCGGTAGTCCCGGAACCATATACTGTGAATCAGGCAAACGTACAGTAATTTAAATGACGTTTTATTTACAAAAAATTAAGTGCTGTCTAATATGTTTAATGCTATCAGTCTTGTGCATTTGGAATGGTGCAAGACAAGGTGTGTTTCCAATAATTTCTGTGGCTTTGGGTCTCCATGCACACAATTTGGCCACTGACATTTAAAAGTATGGTTTTCCTTCCATCTGTTGTTCTTTTTTGTTACGAACACTGCTGCCAAGGCCTGATGATTGAGACAGCGCACCGCAGGCCCACATCTGGCCAGCACTTACGGACTTTCAATTGTTAAATCTGTGAAATGCTATAATCTGCGATTGCCTCGGTCACGGCAATTCCCGATTAACGAGGTTTTACTGTATTTACAACTTGAGGTGTAAACATTTTGGTAAAATATCTATATTCAATTTATATGCTAATTATTGTGTAATGTAATGGTTTTGGGTATTGCCAAAAATATTCCAGAGGAGATGATTGCATCATTTGGCAGGTTATTTTTCTCATAGTTAAAAATGATTAAACGTTTTGCTGTGCCAATACTACCTAAGAACTGCTACCAAATATTATTTTAATAATCAATCAAACTGCATACTGGAAGAACGCGACACAAATTACGGAAATGAAGTAAATGCTGCACGTTGTATTACAGTGGAGACTCCGTTATCCGTCAGTCTCTGGACCGTCACCGTGACGGTTGACAGAATAGACAGATACTAGCAATAATAATGTATACGATATTAAGCACGAAACAGGTAGCAATCAATATAAGTATGTAGACCACAGTATGTATTTGATATTAAATATTGTAGACTTCTGTTTATTATGTTGATAAAATAACAAAATTGAATACAGTACTATTATGTATATGTTCAGTAGTATAATCCTACCTAAAAAAATCTGTCATTTTCCTTTGTTGTAATACTCCAGAGGCTTTTGTTGCTGCCGTGTTGCGTATCTTACGTAGGAGTAAAATTTGTGTAGCGTCTGCCTCTTCTTGTTGCTCGTACCATTCAATGCACTTGGAAAACATGTTTTCAGTGTCACTGTGGCTAATTATTTTGGGGCAATCCTTGAGTGTTTCATCCTCTTCTTCTTCACTTAAACATTTTACCTCCTGTGTTGCACTTAATACAAGTTCCTCATAATTTAATATTTCAAAGCCTCCGTCAAATCTGTCAATTCCCAGCCATTCACTTACTTCACCTATTGATGTGTTTTCTCCACCTGGAATCCCTTGACACAGAAGTAAAATTTCCAGATTCGTTTATGGCTTCATTCTCGTTTACAGTCTCAGGCCACAGTTTGTTCCAGCCCTTTTTTTTTAATGTTTCTTCTGGTATATCTTGCCAGGCTTCAGCGACATTAAAAATTTCATCTTTAATAGTGTACGACCTCCAAAACTGCTTTACACTTAGCTGGTTCATCCCCAATGCAAACAAATTTTCGNAAACAACTTTTTGAATAAAGCATTTTCGATACTGTCGTTTCATGCTTTCAATAATACCCTGATCCATGGGCTGAATTAGTGGGGTAGTGTTAGCAGGCAAAAAGTGGCATGTAATTTTTCCATCATCACTTTGTAAGTCATGAGCTTCTTGAGGCAATCCGATTGATTTTAAATGTGATTTTACATTTGGCACAAACACACTGTAGAACCACACATTAAATATATCCTGGCTCATCCAGGCACTTTTTTGTGCATAATATTTGGCAGGTAAGACATTTAAATTCATATTTTTGAAAACTCAAGCCTTTTTGNCTGAGGCTTTTTAGATTTCCCAATGATTAGTAAAGGAAACCTATGTCTACCATTTGCATTCGCACACACCATAACAGTTATGCGGTCTTTTTGCATTTTAAAACCAGGTGTAGATTTTTCCGATAAGGAGGCTANCATGCTCTCGGACCAAATTTCTATATTTTATTTTGTTCATTAGTTTTTCCAGATTTTCTACAATGACTGTACTATCAGCGCTTAGTTTTTACCCGATACTGTATGTCCAACTCCCTTATGCCATGTCGACCCCTAAATTTATCCAGCCAACCTATATTAGCCTTATATGAAGGATCCCCATCAAGCTTCTTGTTCATATTGATAGCTTCAGCCATTATTATGGGCCCAGAAACTGGTATCCCTTGACTGCGGGCTTGAATGAACCACTGATACATTATTGTATCCAGTTGGTCCAGTTTTGCTGGCTTCATCGTTTTTCTTAGTTTGACATCTCCGTCTGTCCTTTGCATTTTTGAAACATGACTTTCGATGTTATCTGCATCTTTCTTAATATCATTGACTGTCGTCCGCCTGATTGCATATAGCGGAGCGATACTCGTCACGCTTTCTCCTTTACGCAGTCATTTTATAATTTCAAGTTTTTGAGAAAGTCCCAATACAACACGTTTCCGTTTCTCACACATTTTTAAACACACTACACTTTGACAACAAACTGAGGACAATGACTTGCTGACTAAGTGACTACCGCTACTGAGCTGACTGTAGGAATGGGAGGGCGGATGAGTGTCTAGGAATTCCGGTAGGGTGGCGAAGAAGACGGAACGATTCTACGAAGTACATATGTAGGCTGTACATACACAACAAACGTGAGTCATTCGCATTCAGCACCGCACAGAATGTATTTTTACTGGGTATATGTATTACAGTACAGTATACTTATTGTTCTACTCAATAATGTGCTTAATTTGATCTGATATGAAGCAAGAAAAAANCAACAAACTGAGGACAATGACTTGCTGACTAAGTGACTACCGCTACTGAGCTGACTGTAGGAATGGGAGGGCGGACGAGTGTCTAGGAATTCCAGTAGGGTGGTGAGGAAGACGGAACGATTCTACGAAGTACATATGTAGGTTGTACATACACAACAAACGTGAGTCATTCGCATTCAGCACCGCACAGAATGTATTTTTACTGGGTACATGTATTACAGTACAGTATACTTATTGTTCTACTCAATAATGTGCTTAATTTGATCTGATATGAAGCAAGAAAAAAGTTATTTCATTTTTAGTTTATGAAGTTTGTTTTTTGTATCCAATTTTATTATTTTACTTGCAGTGTCAGTTTACTGACAGTTAACCGAAACTGATGGTCAACAGAGACTCCACTGTAGTAAATATCAGAAGATACACAGTTAAGTTTAAAAATTTGGGTTTGTAATCACATATTATGACACTAAAAAACATAAAATTATGGTTTAACACATTTATCGAAAAATAGAAAACCGAGATCTTTTACAATGATAAGTTATTGGAATTCTACATCCTTTTGGTCACAATTACTTCAAACTTCTTTTTTGCCAGTTAAACACAAGTCTAAAATCTTTTTTTTTTAGCAATTTCCTTTCCACTATTTTTTAAAAGTTCTTACAAAATATATTTTATTGATTAAAACAAAGTTAAGTCCTGTGCAACATAAAAGTTAAAAAATAATGGTGCTTAAGATTTCCAAATGGAAATAGAATATGCTGGAATTGAGCCAATGGGTTCTGATGTTGGTTGAACACAAATTGATAGATATGAACATCTTGGGTAAAATATGAATGCTAAGTATAGCACACAGTTGTAAAAGTAACAAAATTATATGTAGCAGAGTACAAGCTAAAAAAAGATTACATTTTTTTGTACAATTTTATGCATGCAAAAAGCAGCATGCAGGACAGCAAGAAGTGTGCATGTTATAAAAAAAAGACAGCATAGTATATCCAGTATGAGATAACCTGAAGCAAACGGAGCTGACTGTGTGAGGACTCATACCTTGGCTCGCCTGTAATATTAGCATGGGGCAGAGGGGACCCCTCAGAAAAATTCAAAAACCTTAAAAAAACCCTATGAACTATTATGGCGATGACTCCCCCCCCCCCTGCAATAACCATGAAAATGACTGCTAGGGTGTTTCTTCAAATGCATACACTTGGTTAAAAAAAACTTACCTAAACTAAGCAAAACAAAAATACAGACAAAAGTAAATAGAACACAAATATTGCAACAGCAGAACAAATACAATACAGCAATGATCATGGTCTGAACAAAAGTTCATGGGTGGCGGAATCAGAGGGTCAGGGGGGGTTGGTTATATGACCTAATAATATGCTGTAAGGGTCAGTTTCTCAGAATAAATAGTAAACCTGCATTAAAATTATGACTTACAGTACATAAAGACAAATTAAAGTATTATTTTAAAATATGCTTCTGATAGAATGGTGCAGTATTTGTAGACTTTGTATGATCCAATATTTGTTTGTAAACTATATCAATTATGAAGTAAAAATAAAAACAGTGTATATGTACTATGTAAGTTTTGAATAAGCCTCAAATAGTTTGTAAGAATTTTACTGCANAAAAACAGTGTATATGTACTATGTAAGTTTTGAATAAGCCTCAAATAGTTTGTAAGAATTTTACTGCAATATTGTAATACTTACTATTAATAATTTAAATTTAAAGTACATGACATTTTTTTTTGTTTTGACCCTTGACTCTCTCATAACCAACACCTTCCGCAACACATGTTAATATACATATCACACAATACAGGTTTCAAATCTAAGAGCTTAAAAAAGGTACTTAAAATGATGCACATTCAAACAACTTACAAAACAGTGCCTAGGATTTTTCAACGAGTAGGTAAATTAATCTCTGTTGAATGAATTGAATATATACTATAAAAATATCATACTATCAATTATTGGTTCGACTATAGCAAAATTTTACGCATGTCGCAGGCAAAGGAAATGTTCAGGTGGATAATCAGTTCATTATAAGCACCATATTGTCAATTTATATATACATATAAAAAAAAAAAAAATAACACATGGGCCAGGTTGCAACTTTTGAGTTGCAAGACATGGGTCTGAGCAATAAACTGACCATCAGGCTCATAAAGTATAATAGTAACAGGAGTGAGTGAGGAATCTCTATGACCATTCCTGGAAAGTTGGATATTGACTCAAATCGCAATTTGTCTATAATTTTGCTCAAAAAATGTGCTCAACACATTCTGAATGGGTTATCTTAATAATCCTTATTATACTTCCTCTTGGACTTACCACATGCCAGGTTTAAATTTTTACGAACAATTTCCAGGTCGCAATGTTCTTGGGCTCATCAGGCAAAAGGTCAGTGAACGACTAAAATATTAGAAAGAGAGGTATTGGATTTATACTAGGAACGGGTCAATACAATTCTTTACCGATAATCAGAATCCAAGAACCAAGATTTTCAGCAAATTAATTTTGAGTAATGGAATTTGTGCCATATCCATTAGCAGAAAGTACACTTTTTTTTGTTATTGGTTAAACCGAATAATTTACAATTCACGTTCATTATTGGGTAAAACCATAACCGTACTTCTGAGTGAAGGGAAATGTGTACAATGATATTCTGCTGCCTTCTCATACTGAAAATGCATACCAAAAAAGAGTGCCCCTTTCTCTCGCTCCTTTGTAGTGCATGGCATTAGGATGCAAAAAGAGAACCATTTAATATCTACATCATATACACTGTTACATTAAAGTTAATACAATACTCATCACAGGGATGATTATTTTATTTTCCTGAAGCAGGTTAATGCTATAGTAATCTTTATTACTTGCTCTGAACCAGTCCCATATTTCCTTTTGTTTTTACAAAATGGCCAAACATAAACATCAAGACAGTACCTCGTACACATTGCAAATTGCAATTGTTTCCAGCATAACTGTGGAACACTAGGTAATTTGAATTTTTTCTGGAAATCAGGAATGTTATGCAGCTTTTCACTGTAAAATAGGTGCANTGTGGAACACTAGGTAATTTGAATTTTTTCTGGAAATCAGGAATGTTATGCAGCTTTTCACTGTAAAATAGGTGCAATTTTGGTTAATATGTGATTCTCGAGTGAAAACTACTTCCTTAATAAGATGTCTCCTGTCAGTTCTCTTACAAATTCATCATTATAGAACAAGTCTTACAAAAGAAAGCAGTGAATAGGTTTTATAATATTAAACATTACTCCACAATTATTGCACATTTCAAGAATGTTCTGTGCATACTGTTGGTTTACTTTTTGGATTGTATGTTTAACTTACAACTTTATCGGCACGAACATCTTGTTACCAAAGTAAGCATGATATCCTAATATTTTTCATGGTGCAATATTATAGTTAAATCTAGTTTAAATACAGACATTCTAAATAATAATAGTCTTTTAGCTCCGAGATTTAGTTTTAGGTTATGTAATATTCACATTTAAGGGTGGTCAAACTGTAGGTTCATGTATGAATATTTTTTAGTTTTTTTTTTATTTATACGTAAAACGGTAGTATCGTGAGTTTTCACTTCCTTTCTAATAATACATTTTAGAGGGAAAACACAGCAAGGCAGAAGCCCACCTATTTTAATGGTGTTACAAGTAGGCCTACTAAATTTTGGTCATTTGCAATGAAAAAAACCATTAAAACTTCAGTGCTTTAGGATAGCAATGCAACTGAACTGTTTCTGTCCCTTAAATTTTGTATTTATTAATTAATTTTTAGCTACTGTAGCTACGCTTCAAAATTTCAGTAGAATCAAGATTCAAATTGAGGGTTGATGAATATTATGACAGAATCTGGTTCAGATTTGGAATCAATAAAATATTGGTATCAACCCATCACTAGTTTGTACATAAACATTAGCTTAAAAGGAGCGGACTTATGTCCCTCATGATACTCATAACTGAATACAATTTACAACCATTCGCTGTCTTGAACTCATCTACCCTGGCTGTCAGCATGAAAAGCTATATGAAAGGCATGCAGAGTGCATCATGTTGAAGCACACCACATGCAACAGCTGTGGATAGTAAGGTGTGGTGTTAAAATGTTGGATGCCATGACTGTAACACATGTTTTTAAATACCCTGGACATAAATTATAGACCACCAGAAATAAATTTGGAAAAAAATTTTCAGAGCACGAACAGTTTTATTAAGTCTCTTTAAAATGTGGAATGAGCTATACAAATTTAGAAATTCCATCCATGCATACCAGTAATATAGAGTGGGGAAAATGTCCAACGAAATCACTGAAGTGATTGCTCTGTTATGTCAGATGGAAGTAATCCTAACTTAGTATCCTGTGCAGGTCTGCTAAAGCACAAAGGAGAAGCTTCAGAATGCAAGTACCTAGGGGTGGTGATTCGGAGTGATTTTAGATGGAAAAAGCAAGTACAGAGAGTGGTATCAAAGGTAAAGACTTTGGGAATGTTGGAAGGGTTTTAAAGGAGGTAAGTGGGGAGGTAAAGGAGAAGGCTTATAAAGCTATGATTAGGCCGAAAATAGAATATGCAGCCACAGTCTGGGACCCATACATAGTAGAGGAGGTATGGGAGTTGGAGAAAGTACAAAAAAGGGAAGCACGATGGGTTAAGGGTCAACGGGGAAGGTGCAGAGGCAAGAAGGTGATGGAGTTAGGGTGGTGCTCCCTAAGGGACTGGCGAAGAGTGGAAAGACTTGTCAGGATGTACAGGATGATAATGGAGTAGGAGGATGGGGGAAGTTACGTGGACATGTAGCCAAGGGGAAAAGATACAAACAGTACAAAGTTTCAGAGATTATAGAGGCAGACAGAAACAAGAAGGCAGTCCATGCTGGTGAGAACAGTGGGGGAGTGAGTTGGCGATGGTGATGGGGGTTGCGTAATTTAGGAAGGGACTGAAGAGTGAAAAGGGATGAGCAAAGGTGATGGGGGTTGGGTAATTCAGGAAGGGACTGGAGAGTGAAAAGGGATGAGCAAAGGTGGGGGGTTGGGCAATTTAGGAAGGGACTGAAGGGTGAAAAGGAAAGGGCGAAGGTGACGGGGGTTGGGCAATTTAGGAAGAGACTGATGAGTGAAAAGCGATGAGCAAATGAAGTGCTTACCACCGGGCGATAGCCAAACTGCAAGTTGAAATAATAATAATAATAATACCTTTATAAACCTGATCAACATATCATTCACTAAAGTATCAGACATTTGATTAGCTCTAAATCCTGTAATGCTAATGAGATATTAGTTAAAAAGAAACAAGATTATTGTACAACCCGGCATGTGTTTACACCATGGTAAAGACGTCACCAATATGGCACTGATGATGTCACAGGTTCTTTCCTATTATCCCACCCCTTTTCTCGCACAATCTAACAGAGCATCCATGGGAAAGTGGGCATTTTCAGGCGGGAACAATTTCAGTATATACAAACACTGGTACCAGGACAACACTTGAGCCTATCTGCCCAAATGTACTACGTGATACCATATATGGCATAGGGAAGTATTGGAGGCCATCCGCTTAAGTGTACTATGCGATAGCATACGTGGTATAAGTACACAAGCCCACTCGGTCCAGATATACTACCAGATACCACGACTATAGAGGCTAATTAACACTACAGATAACTAACCTAACACAACCCACCTGCAACACCATCCATTATACCCTTCTATTCATTATACAAAATCATCAACTGCAACCTGATTGTTATTTATAAGTGGCAAACACCCATAACATTACAGATACCTAACCAAACATTACCCACCTACAACACCATTTATTACACACTAAAAACTATTAAACAATACCATCCATTGCAATATGATTATTGAATAAAAACTACCACAACTCATTGCAACTACAAAACCCTAACGTAATATTACCTAATAATGATTATTACACCCTTCAGAATGCTATACGATACCATCCTATGATATCCTATTATTAATTAAGGTAATCATCCAGAGTAGCGGCTTTTCTGAAGGAAACATCTTATACCAACAAAAGTAGCATCAATGGGTTCTGCACAGCTTACCTTGCTAATATTCAGGAGGACGTAATGTTAAAATAAGTAGAACGTATAAAATAAAATAGTTAAAAGTACGAGCGGTCCGCCGCATTGTTTACGCCAGACACCATGAGTTTTGGCATTGTGCAGTCACCTTATTGGCTGTGGGTCGTTGACACCATCGTAACGGTCTTTATAGACGTCATCATCATGGAATTTCAGTTGCCGTTCAGATGTGATACAGTACGGTTGTGTTGTTGCGGGTGCGAGTCGTGACGTCCGAATCAGACCAATTTAAAAACTGAGTGTGCAAGAACGAGTGCTTCTGTGCGTAATATTCGCCTATGAACGAGTGCTTCTATGCATAATATTCACCTATGTGGGGAGTGTTACTTGTTTCGTCGAGTGAGGTAAGGTGTAAAACAGTTGAATTGGCAGAGGACAGAGGAATTGTACCCGCCGCCTACCTAGGTGAGTTAATTCATATTCTTCAGGTGTGTTTTACGGTTCCTTTAAATCCTTTACATCCTAGATTAGACTAAATTCGTAGGTTAGTTTAAAACCCAACAATCCGAGATTAGTTGAAAAATGTAAAATAGTGATTCACCCATCGTGGGGTTAGGATCAGTGGGCACATATTACGAAATTAGTCTGACGTTAATTCCCCTAGTATATTCGAGTTCTGTGCAAAATTAGTAGTGTGGAAATAAACCACTTTTCGGGTGGGGGGGTTACAGAAAAACCGCTACTCTGGATAATTAAAATTTGCCAATACTCCCTGCCACTACAGAACCCTAACATACCTACAACACTTTATCACACCCTAAACCCATTATCGTATTCAAGTAACCCTGCACTTACCTTTACCAAAGATATAAATTTTCTGCCATTATGTAATATCACTCTCATCCTCATTATTACACGTAGAACACATCATCATATGCACCACTTATGTTTATATTAACTCAGTACATTATACATCCTGTTTCATCTTACAGTTCACTAACTATTACCACTTAACATATTTATGCTATAACTTCTCATTTTATACCAAGTTTAATATTTTATCATATGTTTATATTACCATAACACCCGGCACATGTATCCATTTTACAACACGTAGCACTAACAGACAATAACCAATGAAACAATACCTTTGTTTCTGTTACTGTGCAATATCTCTTTTTTTTCCTTCTCGTTAATTTCCAACACACACTTCGGGCAGATTTTGATACCTACCACTCGTTCTTGTTTTTTTCATCACTACCAACCTAATCAACTATATGTACAACGTCTTAATGTCATCGACTACATCACACACAAAAACAAACCTGTGGTATTGAGATTTACACTACACTAAAAAAACCCACAAAGATTAGGTTTGGGTGAGATAATTCTCAACTGTACATGAAAATGCATCCACAATACTTTGAATTTGAGAAAAAAAATTTTTACAATCCAACTGTCAAGTTTTTCTAGTTGTTTAGGACGGGCAAGTAACCATGAAATGTGCTTGTGATCTGTTNCCCACAAAGATTAGGTTTGGGTGAGATAATTCTCAACTGTACATGAAAATGCATCCACAATACTTTGAATTTGAGAAAAAATTTTTTTACAATCCAACTGTCAAGTTTTTCTAGTTGTTTAGGACGGGCAAGTAACCATGAAATGTGCTTGTGATCTGTTTTACAAAGAAATTTCCTATTTACCAAAAATTGCCTAAATTTGTCAATACTGTAGCAAAAACTATTGCCAAACACACTAACTCACACTGATTGATTCTTTCCTTTCCTGATGTGTCACGGTGCAAGATGCAAAAGCAACAGATTGTCTCTGCACATCAATTTCTTGTGACAACACAGCACCTACTGTTGTGCTTAAAGTGTCTGTCTGAAGAATGAATGGCCTAAATACATCTGCAATCCTAAGAACAAGTAAGCTATCAATAGCTTATTTAGAAAACTAATGATTCCTGTTGTTACTTACCCCAAAGCAATTTTGCTCCTTTTGCCTTAAGACATTTAATTGTGTAACTGTTGAGCAAATTTAGAAATAAATATTGGACACAAATTCGCTATTCCAAAAAATCATTAAATAACTTTCACATCTTTAAGTGATTTTGTGTGATCTGAGTCAACTGAAACACCTTTCTCTGAAACTAAGTAACCCAAGAAGGAAATTTCTTTGACAGGAAATTTTACCTTTTTTAAATTTGCAGTAACATCTGCCAATACCAATTTTCCCAAGACTTCCCTCAGATGGGTAACATGCTGATCAAAAATGTCCATATACACCACTAAGTCACCTCAATAGTTTAGAACTAACTTAAATTTTATGTTTCTCAAGACCTGATTGAGAAGACAGTGAGCACCAGTGCTTCAGTGGTAAGCTACAGAAAGGAACTAGTGTACTGATACATATTCCATAGAATGCAAAATCCAGCAACATGTTCAGAATCTTTAGTAAACTGGATTTGGTGGTATGCAGGGTTTGGGTCTAGTGTACAACCCAATACCATGTGTTTACACACAGGTTATGACGTCACCAATATGACGCTGATGACATCACATTTTTCCCCTATTGCCCCGTCCCTTTCCTCTCATAATAAAACAGGGCATCCACAGGAATGTGGGGGTTTTCGGGCGGGGACACTTTCAGCATTAATAGACGGTATCGGGATGTACACTTGAGCCCATCCGCCCGAGTGTACTACTCGATACCGTATGTGGTATCGGGAAGTATACAAACCAATCCACCCAAGTGTACTGCACGATACCATATGTGGTATCGGGAAATACACTTGAACCCATACGCCCAAATATACTACCCGATACCATGACTGCGAACACTCATTGACACTAAATCCCTAACTTAACACGACCTACCTACAACACCGTATACTATATATCCTTCAACCATTGTCTGCAATCATAGAGTTCATTAAAATAACAAACACTCGCTGCCCTTATACGTACTTAATATTACCTTACATCATCATTTATTACACCCTTTCTAAATATTATACACAACCATCCACTACAAAGCAAACTAATTGTTATTTACAACTAGCAAACACTCGACACTACAGATACCAAACCTAACATTATCTACCTACAGCATTTATTAAACTCTACAATCCATTGCAACCCAATTGAATAAAAACTGCCACAACTTGTTGCAACTACAGAACAATAACATAACATTACCTAGTTACAACGTATATTACACACATCAAAATATTATACGATACAATCCACTGCTATCCAATTATGAATTAAAATTTGGTAAAAACGTGTTACCACTACAGAATCCTGGCCTAACACTACCTACATACAACACTGTTTATTGCACGCAATACACACATTTGTATTTTAAACATCTCCACACTTAACGGTTTATTTATTTATTTTTATTCCAATCACTCCATCGATCCCCTCACGGGCAGAAGCCAAACATATCCATTTTCTGCCAACATGTAATGCCACACTCATCATCTTTATTAGTCGTCGAACACATCACGTGCATTACGTATTTTATTAGACATCGAACACAAACACCATAATGCACCACATATTTTTATATTATCTCCGTATACTATAGATCCTATTTCATCCTGCAGTTCACTTACTATTTCCACTCAAGGTATTATTATTTATCATGCTTACCATTTTATCACTCTATATGTATCCACGACACACAGCACTAAGGCCCATTCTACAATGCACTGACTGATGCGTAAGAAAACGGACTCTGAACACATAAACTAGTACCTTATTTACTCTATGAACGGAACGAACGGACGACTCTGAATGAATTTGAAACTATTCAACAATAGAAAGAAACACACAGTCCTACAACTCAAGAAATCAAAATTACTCAGTTGTTGCAAATTACTGATATGGGTTTTAATCCTCATTTTCTATGTTTCTACAGTGTTTATCATTGCGTAAATGCTACTGCCAAACAATTGTGTGTTTATTAAAACAAAAATTATAATATCCTCGGTAAATCTATGGCCATAGCTTGTGGCCATGTATATAACTTCACGAAAATGAATACCAGACAATAGCCAACATTACAAATTGCTTCATTTCTATTACTAAACGGGATCTCTCCATTTTGTTACTATGGTTCATTTCAGACACACTTTGGGCTGATTCGGATGCCTATCACTCATTCTCGTTTTTTTCTCTACCAACAATTTCTTTTTATTACCATCTGTGATTGTTTACGTCATTACTTACGTCACACACATCAACTAATCCTGGGTATCGCTAAGTAAACTTAACCCCAGAGTTTAAGCAAAACATACTGAAATATTTGGCCTATTAAACCAATGGAAAGCTGGATTTAAATTTGGTAGCAGCACACATTCAATATCTATTTGTTTGCTCAAAAGGTGGTAATCCACCACTACACAATGGTGGTTTCCTTTCGGTACAAGTAAATCAAGGGAACTGAAAGATTACATTGATGACTATGACATTGTCTAACCAATCCTGACAATTATTTCTTATTATCTCCATTTCAGGGGTTGCCACATTATAAAAATTGTGCTTCACAGCTCTAGAACCCAAATTCTCAACAAAGTCTCTCAAAAATACATTGACTGGAGTTCAGTATTAAAATTTTTATCTTCCACACTTTTTTTTTTGCAAAAATATGTTGAATGCATGGTCCACTCTCTCATCACCCCGAGGCGTTTTCTGATAAAGTTTTGTTTAAAATATGCTATAAAGTGAACTAATTGTTTACAATAGTAGCAAACTTTCTCCCCCTCCCTCCATTTCCTTTTTTTTTTAGGCTGACTTTTAAATTTCCTTTTATGATGCAAAGCTGACACAACTTTATGTTTAAAATATTTATCTAATTGCCTTTTGTGAAATGAGGTGGAAGGTGTTCTGAAATGGAAAGATGCATTATTCCACAACTGGCATGAAAAAGCTAAATTTGTTGAATTAATACACAATCTATCAAGGTCGGAAAAAGTTTGTGATCTTCTAACAAAAAAAGTATGTAAATAAATGCTCCTTGGGTTTCAATCCAACCAGAATGGTCGACACTGCTTCAGTCTCCAGCACACACAATCAAAGGACCATAGCTGCTTCCTTGATGCTAGCTATATAATTTTCCAAAGGCTTAGAATGATTTTGCAACCTGTTGAACCAACCAACATTCTTGTTTTGATTGAATAATAAAGTGTAATTATTAAGTTTAGGAGCTTTTCTGAAAAACACAACAAAAATTCAAAATTATGATATATTTCCACTCTACTATCACGTAGAACACGAATATACTAGGGGCATTAACGTCCGACTAAATTTCGTAATATGTGCTCACCTAACCTAACAGAACCTAACCCCACGATGGGTGAATCACTATTTTACATTTTTAAACTAACCTAGGATTGTTGGGTTTTACACTAACCTAGAATAGTAGGGTATTACACTAACCTAGGATAGTAAGGTTTTACACTAACCTAGGATGTTTGGGTTTTAAACTTAACTACGAATGTAGGATTGTAGGGATTTAATGGAACCGTAAAACACACCAAAAGAATGTAAATTGACTCACCTAGGTAGGGGGCTGGTATAATTCATCTGACGTTAATAGATGTAAAGAAATATTTTGCAAGTTTTTTAAATATGTTCTACTTATTTTAACATTACGCCCTCTTGAATATGAACAAGGTAAGCAGTGCAGAACCCATTAATGCANAACATTACGCCCTCTTGAATATGAACAAGGTAAGCAGTGCAGAACCCACTAATGCAACTTTTGTTGGTCTAGGACGTTTTGTTCAGAAACATAAACAAACTGGCTATACTGCTCATTTCGCAATTTTGTTAAATTTTTTAAAATATGTTTTACTTTTTTTAAACCTACGCCCCTAGTATATTCGTGTTCTATGTGATTGGTAGAGTAGAAATATATCATAATTTTGAATTTTTTTTGTGTTTTTCAGAAAACCCCCTAAACTTAACAATTACCTAATAAACATTATCGTTGTGGTACTACTCAAAACTAAAATCATTTGCAACATCTAATGTTGTCCTATCACTTAAATTAGAGCAAATGAAGCAGGAAAATGATTTCTGGCAATTGGTTGGTTATTGGGGATATTATCTTATTGTTTTATTCTAATTAACTATCTCAAAAACTTCAATAACTGACATTGGATATTCAGACTATCAATTTCAGGGGAAAATGCCAATACTATGTCCGATGGGTGAGGAATTTATAGTAGATGTAAAATGAAGCAAGGTGTTGAAAATTGAATGTGGTTGCGAAAGCTGGAGGGGTTGAGAACGTAGGGTTGCGAGGTGTTAAGTAGTACTAGAAAGGATGCCAAAAGCTTGATGTTGACTTGTGGGGATTTCAGATTGTAGTTGAATGCAAAGGGGGCTGGAGGGGTGGTGATGTCTACCAGTAGGGGTGGTTGAGGGAAGGCGTAATGGAATATGGGTGGTGGTAAAGTTAGATGTAACTGCTGACTTCTGGGGTGTAATTATTTTTGATAGAGCCAAGACTGATCTGAAAGGGGTTGTGACAAAGAACTAAAGGGGTGTGAGGAGGGAAGGGTGGTTGAATGTATAAAGGATGTGGGAAACCTGGCGAGTAGTTGTGGAAAAACTGAAGACTGTGTGGGTGAAATGAAGTCTACAGAACGCTGGGTAGCTTGGAACAGAATAGGGGGTTGTTGGCTGGGGAGGGATGAGGGTGGAATGTCAGAAATGACAGATGATGTGCAAACATTAGTGGAAACTACCATTACTGAATTCAAATCACCATTAACATGGGTACTACCTTGTGTCTCAGTAGAATAAAAAATGCACCAATGAGATGATGGGATTGGGTGGATTGAGTGTGAGGGAGTGGATTCAAGCGATCAGTTTCCACCCCTACAATGCGAACACAGATCCCCTGCTGTGGCAATACCAATACTGAAATTAACAAATTTTAAAAAGTTTAAGCCATTGAAACCCATAAATAGCCGCTGTGAACTGAACGACTGTTGCAAGTTGNAACTGTTGTAAGTTGTGTTTGATTAACCAAAATTCCCAAACATTTATGCACAATTTCATGGCTCTGTTTCGCAATCCCCAAAAATATATCTGGCCCTATCCTAACACCTATAAAACTGTCCATCTGTGTGTATACTGGCATGACACAAACAATGCAATGAAATTGCTGCATTATTTAGTTCCCCAACTTTCTGTGTACAAATTTTTAACTCATCCATCCAGCAAAGCATTACATTTATCAATTGAGCTGNGACTGTTGCAAGTTGTGTTTGATTAACCAAAATTCCCAAACATTTATGCACAATTTCATGGCTCTGTTTCGCAATCCCCAAAAATATATCTGGCCCTATCCTAACACCTATAAAACTGTCAATCTGTGTGTATACTGGCATGACACAAACAATGCAATGAAATTGCTGCATTATTTAGTTCCCCAACTTTCTGTGTACAAATTTTTAACTCATCCATCCAGCAAAGCATTACATTTATCAATTGAGCTGAAAGTTTATAAATAATAATAATAATAATACAGTAAAATCTCGCCAATCCGTGATTGTCAGGGATGTTTTGCCTCCAGATTTGCCAGAAAATGCTAGTTTACATACCAAACAAAATGTNAATGCTAGTTTACATAGCAAACAAAATGTTCATAATAAAACCATTAAAATGTGTATCCTGTGTAAGCTAACAACGTCGAATACACGGCGCCAAAATATAAGTGTGAAATACTGCGACAGCATGTGACAAATTACCATGGCAGACTGTGAAAAATTACCACTACCCTTTTCTAATGACACATTGACATTGAACCGGCCTGGCTATTACCATTCAGTCGCCAGCACTCTTGTAGCGCGGTACAACGCAGCACAAATTTTGAAGCAGCTTAAGTGTGGCACTGCGCATTGTCACATGTCAAACCAGTTTAGATTGCTTCGGAAACATTATGGATTTATGAGAACCGTGGATTCTCCGGGCACAGACTGGCAAGAGTTTACTGTAATAACAATGTGACCGTTTTCAGGGGTGGTGGGGAGAATAATTTGCAGGAGGACATGGAACAAATAAAAGTTCACCAGGAAGAGGGGTATGTATGACGGAATTTATAAATGACAAGGGAAGGAGATAGGAGAAGCTTCAGAGTGTAAGTACCTACGGTTGGTGATTCAAAGTGATCTTAGGTAAAAAAAAAGCAAGTACAAAAGAGTGGAATCAAAGTGAAAAAGGACTTTGAGAATGTTGGGAAGAGTCTTGAAGGGGGTTAGCGGGGAGGTGAAGNTAATGTGACCGTTTTCAGGGTGGTGGGGAGAATAATTTGCAGGAGGACATGGAACAAATAAAAGTTCACCAGGAAGAGGGGTATGTATGACGGAATTTATAAATGACAAGGGAAGGAGATAGGAGAAGCTTCAGAGTGTAAGTAACTACGGTTGGTGATTCAAAGTGATCTTAGGTAAAAAAAAAGCAAGTACAAAGAGTGGAATCAAAGTGAAAAAGGACTTTGAGAATGTTGGGAAGAGTCTTGAAGGGGGTTAGCGGGGAGGTGAAGGAAAAGGCTTATTTAGTTATGATTACACAGATAATAGAATATGCAGCCGCAGACTAGGACCCATACGTGGAAGAGGAAGTATGGGAGCTGGAGAAGGTGCAAAGAAGGGCAGTGAAGTGGGTTATGGGTAAATGGGAAGACAGAGGCGTGAAGGTGAGGATGAAAGGAATTTTTGGCAATTCTTGATGATGGAGTTGGGGTGGTGCTCCCTTAGGGACTGATGAAGAGTGGAAAGGATTGTCAGGATGTACAGGATGATAATGGAGTAGGAAGATGGGGGAAATAAGTGAAACATTTAGCCAATGGGCTGTACAGGAGAAGAGATACAAGAGTAGAAAGTTTCACTGGTTATGGAGGGACAGAAAGGGAAAGGCAGTCCATGCAGGTGAAAACTGTGAGGAAGTGGAATGTGTTGCAGGATGTGATGGAGAAGGAGATTGGGCAATTTATGGAGGGACTGAAGAGTGAATTGGGATGAGGGAATGAAGTATTGCCACAGGGCGATAGCTCACCTGCAATTTGAAAATTATTATTATTTAATAATAAAAACAGTAATAATAATTATTATTATTGTATTTAATAATAAAAACAGTAATAATTATTATTATTATTTAGTAATAATAATTATTACTATCCCCAACTTGCAATTGGACTGTCGCCCAATTGTTTATTCCTGAGAAGGTACTCACAGACAATAACACTATCCTTCTTTAACTGCGGTTATGATAATTAAACCCCAAGAATTGAAAAAAAAATTAATAAGTCAATGATGCAAGAAAATGTTACTGATTTACCAAGTGTATGTATGGACTCAAATATAAATTTAATTTTTTTTTACTAAAACTGCATTATATTGGTTAAAGCCAATAAATAAAATCCCTAAAGCCCCCATCACACTGTCAAATTTTCACCTGTAAATATGTTTGATAATAAATTTTGAAGACAAAAATACAGACATCAAATTTTTCCTTCCAACAAATTTTATCAAATAATCTTGAATGTTTGTGAAAATGTGTCGCACTGTCAAACTTTCTTTACTGGAAGGATCTAGATCGCATTTGGTAGTATGTACTGCGAATATCGTGATACCTCTAGTAAATTCATGTTCTGTGTGATAAGTAATGTCAATGTGTGCCATATTCTGGAATGTTTTTTAATTTTTGCAAATTCTGAATAATTACCAACATTTTAAAATATGGCATCATTCATAAAGTTTCAGTGATGTCACAAATGTCCAACTTTAGTTGACCAATTTTAACCAGTTTTATAGAAAAAATTGACAGTGTGACAGGGGCTTAACACATACAAGGAAACACCTTAGCAATCATAATTTAGCATGTCTAATAGCTAATGTGGCTAATTACCATGTAACAAACAGTACACAAGATGGCCACACACAGCACCAAAACAAAAGGAATGTGAGCACAACATGAAGAGACAACTGGCCATGATAACAAGGGGATAAAACACAACATGTGAAAACAATGTTACATGCAGGTAGATAAAAATAAATTGAAAACTTAATATTACTGGCTATTGGCTTGGCATATGTACAAATGAACATAGTTGCACGTCCAAAAAGTTAATTAGGAAAAATGCTAGACAGAAACATATCACCATTTAAGTGTAGCAATGAATAACCCGGACCAAAACCACTCTTATGCTACAATTTAATTTAGAGACAAGAATGTAACACAATTTACTAATAAAACAAAGTTGTATTAGTAAATACCATAACAAGGTTTTAAATATCTGTAAATAGTAAAAAAGGAAGTCGCCTATCCGCGTCTGTCCATGTATTTGCTTAGTACTTCTAAACTACTTGATGGATTTTGATGCGGTTTTCAAAATCATTTAGAGAATTTTTTGAGGAAGAAGGTTTTGGTGTATAATACATTTAGATTTAATGTAAGGATAGTAGAGAAATGTTGTACCATTTGTAATCAAATCGTAAAATTGTTACCGGGCGAAGCTGGGCCGGTCCGCTAGTTGATATATAAAAGCATTGAACTGGTGGGTTTGCAACATATTTTGAAATAAAAAATAACAAAAAAATATGGTTTTAACACAATCATCAAAAAAATAGAAAATTGGGGCGACTTCATTGATTAGTTATTACAATTTTACAACATTCTTTTGGTCACTATCACTTAAAATATCTTATTGCCAGTAAGTAAAAGTTATAAGTACAAAATCTTTTCCTTTTTAACAATTCTCTTTCCACTATCTGAAAAGTTAAAAGTTCTTAAAAATATTTTCTTCATTTTTTACTCAGTCAAATTCCATGCTACTAAAAGTTAAAAAATAATGAGCGGAGTTGAGAGATTTGGGTGGCTCTTAACGAGGCCTTGAGAGCCGATGAGGGTGAAATGAGATGAAAATGGAGCAGCGCCGGCATGAAAGGGTGGGGAAAAATGGGAGATCCTGAAAAAACCAGCCAACCAGCAGCATCATCTGGCATGATTCCCACGGGAGCAATCCCGCCTTTGTAGGAGAATAGTCTGACGACTCCACCACAGCCCCTTCTAGGCGAAGAATGACGAATGACAATGGCACAGCATAGGGACACTACAGGTCATGTCAACTCAGGTTGACTACAACCACAGAGCACTATGGGGTGCATCGTGTGTACAAAGGTTACAGTTTTTTATACAATAGTGAACAGTGGAGTTACCATATACAGGGATGGTAGGACAACGCGGTACATCAAGTGTAAGAAAACGTGAAGTGAACTCAGCTGATGAAGCTGGCTGTGTATACACACTTACCTTGGCTTACCTGCTAAGGTAGGCATTGAAGAGAATACATTTTGAACACTCCCAGAACAATATAAAATCATTTTAGAAATCCACCAAATTAATGGAATGACTAAATAAAAGTTCCTCAAAATAATTTACATCAAATCTAACAAACTTGAAGAAATCAAATTAATCATAAAAATTGGCAAAAAAAATTTTAAAACAGCATGTTACTCATTATAAAGCAAGATAGGCCTGTACCATGAAATAGAACAGGTTAGTGACAATATTGTTCTTTAATATGTACAGATTGTTGCAAAATGTTAATCTGAAGATAAGTGTAAAATGGTGAGTGTGATGGTATGATTCATTAACTGTCTAATTTAGGTTAACATGTTAAAATATGAGTGATTATGCATCAACGAGGCCATGCCTACTGCATATGCACGTTTCCTCCCATTTTTTTCCAACAGAGTATCCCTAGCTAACAGGATGTCCTACACTAACCTAAGATGATGGGTGAGTTTTTACATTTTTAACTAACATAACCAAAACTAACCTCTGATAGTGAATAAGGAGGTTGTTTCCGCACATGCAAGCACAGTAGCCTTGACCACGACTGTCCTAGATGCTTATGTTGAAATCATTTTTCTAAATGCTATGTAATCTAACTTAATGTGGAAAGGGATCACAATATGTGACTTTATAGTATTTATAAACTATTGGGTTATTTTTTGTTAACTTTCAGCTGTTTTATGTTAATTAGTAGCATTTGCCTGTTCAGATGTTGCTTTCATTTTTATTTAAATGTGTTACCTATTTTAAGTTTTATAAGCTATTTTACGACATACTATTGTTTGGAGGGTGAAGAATTTTACTTTTTGAGTGGCACTTATATCACTAACCGTTTTATGTTTACACTGCAATTTCATGTGTGTTCCCATAACTCTTGTTTATGACACTGATTAGATGAGTCAGCAATTTCTGTAAACTCCAAGTATTTTACTTAGTTATTATATACAATTAAGGGTTTCCCCAAAAAATTTAAAATAATTTTAGAAAATGACATGTATTGACCGTACTAATTCCACTGAATCAGAATTTTATAAGCATATTGTTTAATCACAGAGAATATTATGAATTGTGGTATAGGGAGGCCAATGTAGGTCAAGGAAATTTTAAGTTAAAAGTCATAAAAAATTAGAAAAATAGCACAACAGAAAGTGCCAAAAGACACGTGAAAAGTTAATGTCCACAAATGGCTCAATAAAAATGAATTCATGCAAAATCTGCACAATTCTGCTTCCTATAATGCAAGCAATAGTGAGTGCAGACGGCGCACAAGATTAACATGCTTCATTGAGTTCTACAAGCTATGTCTTAGGCAGGTAAAAGTGTATGAAGCAGGTAAATCTGTGTGGCATCCATGCTTGCTATCAGTTGTGCTTCAGGAAGCTGTAGCCTGTAGTCTGTAAAACTTCCCAACAGATATAAACCTCAAATAAACAGAATACAAAAACTTGCACACACTACTACACACAAGAGAAAATGTACTCGTCTCATGACAGAAGTGGTACGAACATCCACGGCATTATGCAGAGAAAGTAACATATTCTACCAAAATAATAATCACATTTATACAGTCTGTAAACCATTATTGTAAACTCACAAATAAATAAAACATACAAAGAACTTCTTTCTAACTATTTGCCTTGACAAAAAGACCTACTTAACCTTACACTGCAGAGTTTTCCATTTCTTACTACCAAAACATGCTATATGGGACCACTGTAATGTAATATTCACTTTCAACGGTAAATTCAATTACAGTTCAAGTTGTTGAGTTGAGTTGAGTTGAGTTGAGTTGAAAGATTTGGGCGGTTCTTAACGAGGTCTTGAGAGCAGATGAGGATTAAATGAGGTGAGAATGAAGAAGCGCCAGAATGCAAGGGCAGGGGAAACTGGACATCCTGAGAAAACACACCGACCAGCATCATCATCTGGGAGTGACCCGGGAGGGGATTGAACCCGGTTCACCTTGGTGGGAGGCAAGCAGTCTAACCACTCAATCACTGCAGCCCCACAACTAAAGTTGTGTCTCAAAATTCAGACATACTTATATTAACATTAAAATCTGAAGATTTTCATCTCCCCACACAGTGTAACTTTTGCACAACATCTAGATAAGGCAAAGTGAGCACTTTTGAAATCACCTTTGAAAAATATTACTGCTAATACCTAAGTGTACACTGCAATACTCATTGGCATGCAAACTGCCAGTTAAGTTGGCAGCGAATAAACAGAAATAGTTCTGACACTTAATGTACTGAGTGTGTAATATGCAAATTCATTTTTTTACTAAAGTCAATGTTTTGTATCTTATACACATAAGAGAGTTAATTTGCATATTATTAACACTTTGACTTTCCAAAAAATTTTGTGGTTTCCCGTTGGATGGTGCATAAATAAAGTTGGATGGCTCATAGCAATGTTAATTTTATATAGGTAGGACCACATGTTTTTCGTGAAAAGATTTCCACACGTGCTCGATTTCAATACCCTTCAGGTAAACAAGCTGTTTTCTTTTGCTTATTGGCGGTGTGTCTGTGAAAATACGTTTTCTTACTTGACTGTCCAATCAAAATTACTTTACTCCAATTTTGTATGTCTGTGATTTGCGGGCAGATACCTAAGACACGGGAGTGTTAAAATCATCTAACTGCGATACTGGTTCTGAACTAACGTGTTTTGCAGTACAACTGGTTGTGGTAGATAATAAGCATGGCTTTCAAAAATGCTCAATTAATTGTGAACAGCCTATATAATGTTCACACAGTCAAATGCAATAAGTTCCCGAGTACACATGCCATAGTAGGCATTCCTCAAATTCTGCAACAATACTATAGTAAAAACATATTAAAAACACTACAAAAATTCACATCTTTCATAATATTTCTCTGATCTTCATAAGCCCTCTCAGTAATAACTTTTTCAAGCTCCTGTTTGCGCAGAGGTTACATGGCACAATGCAAAGTTATTACTACGTATACCACAAAACGTTTATGGTAATCATAACAACTTTTCTGTACATTAGAAAACAAAATTTAAATTGGTGTTTTTAGGCTGTACTAAAGTGGCTGGTTTACTTTCCTGTGGGAACACATCTTAATGTTCATTGTAATCATAACAACTTTTCTGTACATTAGAAAACAAAATTTAAATTGGTGTTTTTAGGCTGTACTAAAGTGGCTGGTTTACTTTCCTGTGGGAACACATCTTAATGTTCATTGTAATCATAACAACTTTTCTGTACATTAGAAAACAAAATTTAAATTGGTGTTTTTAGGCTGTACTAAAGTGGCTGGTTTACTTTCCTGTGGGAACACATCTTAATGTTCATTGTAATAAAATATTTATTAACTTTCTTAATTGCATGAAATTAAAGTTTGAACTGTATGTGATGAAATATTTTCTTTATGTTCGAGGACGTCTGCTATTCATTTGTTGTGAATGAACTAATGTTAATGTGTATGGTAGTGCCAGAGAACAGTTTCACAATGACAATTGGCAATTACACTGAAGATGTCCGTAAGTGTCTTTGGTAGTTTGGATACTGGTATAATGTTCACTCATGTCTTCTCAATTCTACTATGTGCATATTTGTAAATTATGAATGAAGAGAGTGTATTTAGTGCTCGGGGTTTGTGAATCAGCTATACAGAGGACGTCCCCTGAATGCTTACAAATTTGGTGTCACCGAGCAGTCTACAACACTTGCTTGGGACATTTATTAGATCAGTGTAGTCATGTCAGGGTGAAGTGAGAATGCTTTGCAAGGTGTGCAGGTGCTTTGTTTGGTTGGCCTGATCTCTTTGTAATTGATTAGGCATTGCCTGAATACCCTCCCACCCCATGAAATGAAGATGAACTGTGATAAACACTACATGGTTCACAATATCCCCGGACCTAATCTGGACGCTCGTTGAATCAATGCCACGTCTGGTTCAGCAATGCATCACCCAACATGGAAGTCCCACTACTTACTGATCACACTGTTATGTTGGGCCAAAGGAGCCTTGTCTGCGAGTGAAAATTAAATAATTCATTCTGCACCAGTTTGGTTATCTATGCTTGCAGTTTGGTCTGTTAATGGGTATTTCCTTCAAGTAGCATTTTCTCTGGCATGCAGTGTATTTTTGTTGTCAATAGCATGTTAAGATAATGTTGAAAATAAATACAAGAACATACAATGGAAATAAGTTGAGTAAATTTATTTAACTGAACCAGCAGTGATCCAATTATTGGCATGTAAATAACTTTGCATGATTATAAACTATGGAAATGTAAAAATAATAAAAAAAACTACTGCTAACTCCAGAAAACTGATAAGGTGAAAATCTGTGCCCCTATGCTTTCTGTAGTATGATCATAGTTTGTGCAAGAGCCATGTGCATTTTACCTGACCATATTTTTGTAGTTTGTCATAGGTTGAGTGTAAGATGCTGTATATCACTTATTCAGAATTTTCATTAACATTATTATAATATTTTTTACTCTGCGATTTTCCTATTATCACAGACTTTCTACCATGGAGTTTACGATGTAAGTTGAATATAAAAATGTGTCGAGTATAAATGACTCGGCATCTTCAGCACAAACTTCAAAAATAACATTTAGAAATTTTTTCTTTAATTTGTTGGATAAACTAATTAGACAATTACCAATTAATTTCCAACTTATAATTTTTGTGTATATAGTGTTTCAGTTAATTTTGTGAATGTGTAAATTTATATAGGAGTAACCAGGGTGTAAACAGTACATCTAAAAACAAGAAGTCCATATGAACATGTCCTATGTTCTACGGTTCCTGAGGTAAGGGCCTTTTAACATTTTATCACAATTGTTAATAGCTGTACTTAATAAATCCCTGTTCACGTCACTGCAGTCTTGCCTGTGTACAAGCAGTGATTCACAATATACAAGAGGTGCTCGAAACATCCACCTTGCATTTGAATGCACACCTGTACACATTGCATCAGCGACTGTCTGACATGTTCAAACACTCAGGTGCACCACGGATCTGCTGGCAACCTTGTTCTACATGCTGACAAAGCATTATAATGTCCATACAAGATGTTGCATAAAAGATGGTATTGAGATGCCCCCACAGATAATAATCCACTGGATTCATATTGGGGGAACATGCAGGCCAGGCGATTGGTCCTGCACGACCCATCCACCTGTGCAGGAACTGCTCATTCAGACAGGCTCTTGACCACACTACTGAAATGCAGTGGCATCTCATATGAACCAAATGTGGTGTATCAGATCCCATGGGACAAAGTAGCACACGTAATTGTTGTTGCAGAATGTTACAGTAGAATAAGTCAGTCAACCATCTCGGTAACACGTAAAACCCAACTAAGATGTCGCCAATTATTCCTGCAACTACACAGTGGTGTGTGGATTCTCAGCAGCCCAGTGATGGGTGTTGTGGAAAATGAGCACACCATCCCTCCTGAAGGCCGCCTTGTCAATAACCAAAACGTGCTATGAAGTGCTGATAAGGATTACATGTCTTACAACTACGCACATAACCCCACTTATGGTGGAAGTCAGTTTCAGCTTGTGCTTGCTGAATTTGATACAGGTACAGCAGTTGTGTGTGTAAAATTTTCTACTCTTTGATGTCCCACATTTTCTGCTGCCACTATCCTTCATGTGCTGTCATCAGGATGCTCATCATTGAGAGTGAGAATTTTCTCCTCCAAAGCTACTGTCTGGATTCCACAAGGTTGACCAGCATTGCCAATCCATTAAGTAAATGAACCACTACTTCTCAGCCAGTTGTCTATTCCCAGAAACATCTTTGCATTTGACAAAGGACAATTCAGAACGTGTTCTGTGTACAGACATAAAACTATCACAGCATTACACTCAGCAAGTCCGCAGGTACATTAGATTTATTGTCACCATTTTGCAATTGGAATAAGCGTCCCTATTTTTTTTTTGGAGGAGAGGAAGGAATGATATGGTGGTTCTGTAGCCTACATATTTAATGGAAAATAATTAAGTGCACTGATATTTATGTGTACAAATGTTGCTTTGTTAACTAATACGCATATTTGTTAGATGCATTCCAAGCAGGGCCCACCCAAAATATTTTTGATCCTGATGGCTTCTCCCCCACTTAATTTTATTACTAAAATACAGGGAGAGAATTTAATTTAAAAAAAATGCTTCCTAGGAAGTGATAAAAAAAATTTAGGTTTAATTGCATTTTCATTAATTTTGTCTTGCTAAGCTACAGCTTATAAAGTTTGGAATTACTGGCCGATACTTATATCAAAGTAGTTAAAAGAGATTCCAACACATGTGGAAATTCCACCCAAAACCACCCCTTTATAAAATGGACTACAAACTGGTAAAAATGTTTGCCAGTTGTCCATCACTATAATCGACAAAATAGGTACTTATCCAAAACACTGATGAAAAAAAGTTCAGACCACTCACCCAAAATCAGAGCAATGACCACACATTCGTTAAAAATAAGTTTGCCTGCTATGCTTGTTTTAATACAATAAAGAAAGACTAACACTTTTCTAATAAATGCAGCAATGCCAATAAATGTGGTTCAAAACTACTTTTATCACAAATGGAAAATGGGGTTAGTTTTAATACCTATAAAAAAAACCAATTAAATTTGTGCAAAAATGTACCCCACACACAGCAGATGTATAGAACTGTAAAACTGCCTAAACCATGCATTATATATGGTTCTGTACATTCCAGTCAAACACAAAAAAAGTTTTTAGAGAAGATCAAACTTCTCAGTTATCATGGGCTACAAACCATTTGAGTAGGTACCAACATTACTCTTGAATTTTGAACCATGCCATAGGCACGTTTCAAACAATCTACTCAGCCTCATCACTACAAAAGCCTTGGGCTTTAATGAACACAGCCACCAACAACTTAACCTTTTGCAAATAATACACACAAAATTATGGAAAGTACATTAAATACATATATAATTACAATTTTCACATAAAGTACCATTCATGCCCACCAATAAAAAATACATTAAACTACATCTATGACATGCACTGGAACAAAAATTTTGTTAAAAAAAAAATTCTCTGTTCCTGTCAAAAATACTCCAATACTTTACATATAACTCAACAGCAAGGACAAAACTAAAACTTCACAACTAGTACTACTCAAAAACTTCTGGACACTACACTGTAACAAGTTTGGTAAAAGGTGAGGTAGCACCACCCCTATGTTTTTACATATGCATTCCTTTCATGGAATTCACAGTTCAAAGTTTTGGACTATTGATAAGGAGCATCATGTTTTATTGAAAAATAAATGCAAAGTGACATGGCATTTCTGCCAAGTTTAAACAAATCTACAGAGCTTATATACACCGAACGCACCGAAAAAAAAAAAGAAAAAAAAAACCAATCGGGCATATGGGGGTACGATCTCCTTACAACGAAGCCTCAAGTGACATTACAATGGGGCAGATTTATTTTTCTCACCAGATACTAGAAGTTCTCCTTTATTAGAAAACTCGATTGCGTTTACACAGCCGTAATGGGCAAACAGATCTTTCCTGTATAAATTCCTAGCAACATTCAGTCTCTCTCTAAGCAACTGTTTTCTGATACCAAAGTGTGGGTCATATTCACGTTTCAAACAATATCTAAGCGGATTGGAAACTGCAAGCTTGGCCATGGCCAAAAATAATACAATTTTCAAACTATACACTTCAATAACAGATAAAATAATCGTTCCTCCCACTGCATTTGCGTTGCACCCTACGAAAATAACTATAATGATGACGGTATCACGCAAAATTATCTGACAACGTATGCTTCCCAATCAGCTGCTAGATATATGTTGATTGGCCATGTTATTCTGACCAATTCTGACTTATGAAAGGTCATGGATAAGCAACGCAAAAAGGCGTACATTTACACAAACCTTAAACACAAAAATTTAAATGTTGACTATTTAAAATTAATGACAGAGTAACATTTTTCAATAGTGGAATGAAATACAATAAAAATTAAATAATATTTCTACTTATTTCTATTTTAGGTGTTTCTTTAAGACAAAGTAGATATCGTAATTAAAGTAAAAATTAATAAACGTCTCTCACCCATCTCGAGACCAACAGGACGTTATTACGCATAGTACGTCAGACAATCGCATAAGTTTTCATATTAATGCGGTCCATTCAAATATTTGGAACAGGCATCGTGTACACCGCATACAATCTCTCTTACATCTTCCAAACCCTAATTAAAGTTTATTCTACTCAGGTTGGGGAGCTGAATGGAATGCTTTTAATTTGACAACTAACAATTTTCGTGTCAAGGGTGCACATGGGGCACATGTATAACATATGTTGTATGTTCTCAGCCAGATTGATCGGGAATAGAAAGACATAGAAGATACACAGATACATATTGCCAATGGATTGGAACAACTTTAATTTCCCTTATTGCAAAGTGAGTAGGTAATGGAACGTCCAAAGGGCACTACCTCTGTACTGCAGGTAAGTAGAATGCAATAAATATGATTAATGGTACTCAAAGTTATGTATGTATATATGTGTGTATATAACACACAAACACATATATATACATATATGTAAGTATAAAAATATAATGTCAGTTTAAATTACATTAAATTTAGTTGGCCTGACCTAATAGAAATATCTAGGCACACCTATGTCTAGAATGCAAATGTACCTTGCTGCAAATAAATAAAATAATAATGAATAAAGCAATAATAAAATGCTTATAAATTAATACAAATGGACAGAAACTACTATAACACTCAAATGCAACACAATAGTGAAAATTACAAAATTATTACATAAATTTGTGGAAATTGCAGTGCTTATTAGTTTAAAGGAATAAATGTTACAATAAAAATTGAAATTATTGCAAGGGCTTTCCTCTCATGCTATTAGAACATCGATGAGCTGATTAATTTAACTAAATGTTTTAATAAAACATTTATGGAACCTTCACGGTGTATTATGGTTGATGCCTCCCCAGATGGGTCCAAAGCACCGAAATAGGTGTGCAATGCACAATGAGCACTGCACTAACTAACATTGACACATGAACAATGCACTGCACTGATGCTGGTGTGCACATGTTGTGGTATGCTTGGGGTGGCCAATGCATTTGATGGGGGAAATGCATCGCAGTTGTTAAGGTGTAGTGTGCATGGCATGATGGATGGTTTGAGGGAGCATTGGATGCTTTCCTATGTCAAATGTCCTCCTACATCTGTGGGCTATGCACCCCTAGGCACAGCAGGTGAAGGTGGCAAGTCTGCGACATCTAGGCCACAGGTAGTTCTGCTCCTTGATGCTTTTGCTGCAGCTTTGGTAAGGCTGGCAGTGCATGTGCGGTTGGCTGGTGGCGGTTGTGGATTCTATGGCATCTCTTCATGCAATGCTTGTTTTCGCTGGCAATTGAAGCGATCTCGCTGAATGGTGATGAGGTGGCAAGTTGGCCTCATCGTCGCTCTCCATGTTGCCATCACTGGAAGTGTGAGAGAGGTGCCTTACCTGCGTTCACCAGTAGCGACCTAGACATTATGCTGTGTGCATGTATGTGCAATCGGTGGCTAGCGAGATGCTGGGGAAAGTGGGCAGTGTGTGCTGCAGTAATGTATAGACTGCACTACTGCTTTCACCTGGTGAGGTGGGCACCACCATGCCGGGCATCACAATGCAGGCAGGATATGTTGCATCACTGCTATATTGTTGCTCAGATTGTGTTGGCACATTTGATTAGGTGTTGGCATTTGATGACACCACACAATCGGTAATGGCACTCTAACTGCAATGACCCTGGGAAGGTGTCGGGCCACCAGGCATTTATGGGCTGTAGAGGCCATACATCGAGCAATCGGTTAGTGACTCTGTTGATTTGTTGTCTACTGATCTACCACTTTGGCTGTGCTTATTGTTGTTGTCATCATGAGGTGCTCAATGTCTAGAGGGACGTCAGACAGCATCGCCCATTGGGATGGGATGCTAATAATTTCAGTGTATGTGTGACTGCCTTCTCCTGCTAAGGCAGTCTAAACACTTTCTTGGTCCCAAAGGTTGTATGATTTCATGGGGCCTGGTCCATTTAGGTGGGAAACCAGCACATAAATTTTCGTGTGCTGAGGACTGTGGTGGTTATGCAAGTAAACCAGTTGTTCAGGCTGTAGACATGGCCGTGAGTGTGATTTCAGTGTATACAAGAGTTGTATGCATATTTTTGCTTTACAGGCAGTGTAAATTCTTACTATGAAATTATTTGAAAAATCTATAGAAATGTTATGACTATTTTTTATTATATTTTGTTACATTATTGCTAACAGTTATTAATGTCATGCAATATGTTATGTATTTCTCCAGGTCTATGAGATACATTTCATTAATACCACTTATTGTCGAGGGAAATACTGTTTTGTCGGGCAGTGGACAACCACCAGATGGAGCAACTAACACTTTTGTTCATTCCGCAACAGCACTCTGTAACATTAAGTGCCGCCTTATCTCCCCCGCATCTGGTACAAACCGGACGCGCACTTGCTTATCTTATCAACCGTACTTCCGGTGTTGCAAGGACCTGTTATGACTCGCAAAACTCAAATCACGGTCTTGGGTGTAGCAAAGGGAACATTGGCGGTTAATAAATACACCTTTTTGTATAAATACACTAAAAAAATAGTTTTTCTTTATTATTGGAGATTAACCGATTGGTGTTGGTTGCTCCATCCTAGTAGGACTGCAGGAGCATTGAGCGACGAAATTAAATATTTGTTATTAACATGCCATGGACACACCACACAAGGAGAAAAAAAATTATTATCCTATATTCAGGAACATTGGTAGATTTATTACTGATGTCGCTAAACAAGACAATGTGTATATTAACCAAGTTACTAAATGCCAAGAATGTAATGCGATGTTGTCTTTATTTTATATATTTGGTATGCAGGGTATGACAAGTAACCCTGTTAGTGGAATGTTAGAAATATGTTTCTTTCGTCGAGTTAATCATAGTCCGATGCCTGCCAATGCTTACATTGATCAAATTGATGTTCGAGATATTAAATGTTGGAAGTCATTTGCAGGTTGTCAAAGTGTTAAAAATCAGAATGCTGTTAATTATGTTGATCAAGCCCCTGTTTTGTAATCTCGTAAAAAAAGTAAAATTTAAATTAGGGGACAAAATATGGTTGTTCACTAATTTGTCCCAAAATTCGTGTTCCCCTACTTGACTACTGTAAACTAGTAGTGTGACTTTTTATCTTATAGGTAGTGCACGAGCTAACATAATAATTAATAAAGAAAAATTACACCATTTTGAGATGGAGCAGATTGCTAGGGCAACCAAGAACAAGCAGGGTATCGGACAAGAAACCATCCCGCATTTCTGTGGAGTGATTTTTAAAACATAAATTTGGGTCCAGATGGGACGAGTATCGAACCCTTGCCCCCCTGAAGATGGGTCACCCCTGTTGTTGACATGCGTGTGCAGATATAATCTGTGTTTATTATCCTGTTAATTAAATCAAACTGTGGCCTCCCCTCAGTTCTCCTGTGGGCAAAGCACTAGGGCAAAGTTCAATTCAACTCCTGGTGCAGCGAGGCTAAATATTTGTGCAAGCTCAGAATATGAGTGTACATGACTCTCGTTTACTTATGTAATGGGACTCATATCCACTTATTTGAGTATGCTTTTCTCTTAATAGTTTTTAATATGTCTCTCAGTTAGGCCTGCGATTGGGATATCTCGGGCTCTGTGATTATTTGTGTGTGTTTGACGTATGAGTGAATGAGGAATGAACATTTAGATTTTTCTCTTTTTTCACATTACAAGGTATCATTGGTCTCACTGGCATTAAAACAAAGTTTCACATTTAACTTTTTTTAACGAAATAAAAGAGGTGTGGTTCCTTCCAGCATTTATTTACAAAATAATTGGTAACAGAATTAATTTTTTAAAATTCGAAAGGGATTGACATAACTCCAAAATATCATGGTCTCGGTAATGCACTGGTTACAATAGGCTCTCAATTTTCCGCTCTTGTGTAGCGTTTTCATATACCTCTCGACGAGGTTGAATGGTTTCAAATGATTAGTGATGCTGGCTTGTTTTTTAAAACTAAATCAGAAGGTAAATCGCACTGTTTTTAGGTTCGATAATTTCCATCATGCCCATACAGTACAAAATCAACTTCCAAGCACCTATGCAGGGTAATAGGGTATTATGACAGAGTCCAACATGGACGGAATTTCCTCGTAGGGAAAATACACTGCATCCCTCCTCAGGCCATGTGTCTGGAACGATTGCTGACGATACCCATGTTGATTGGTACGGCCGAGGTGCTTCTATGGAAATTGCAGTAAAAAAGTGAAAACTTTGGTTTTCCCATTGTCATCGCTGTACAAGGCTGAAATCTGCTTAAAAGTGAAATAGTTTTGCTATCCAAATACCTGAATATTGCAATAATTTTCATACCATTTGTTGTTATAAAAATTAAGTTCGCATGCAGATTAAAATTTTTTTTTCAAAAACTTTTGACAAATTTATCCCAAAGTTTATTGATGTCGATACACATCGGGCAACTGTTTTCTGGGTTGGCTTCCTCGTCGCCAGGTCGTGCTTGTGGGTAAATGCACTCGACTAGGGCTTTTTCCATGAGATCTGACATAATGGTCTATTTGTGTGATTCGTCTATAGAGATAATGATAAGCACCTAATGCCTACCTACCTTCCTGCATGTAATAGCTAAATGCCTGTACCCGATTGACCAGCTGCAATAACGTGGCAACTCGGTGATTGGCTGTTCAATATCCGAACACTGTCTTTATGGTGTAATGTTATTGGTTCAATGTCAATATGACATGATAGGGCTTGCATACATGTATACTATAAGCAATAGGGAGGTGCGAGGTCAGCTGGGAGGTTTAGTTCGACAATGGCTAATGCGAAAGTTGGATCGTATCGGCTAGATTCTACACCAGGTGATCCAGACAGTTATGTTAAAGTGGGGTGGATAGTACCCGTCAATAGTTTCTCGCCATCGGTTTCTTCTTCGAGTGATATTTCTCCTGTTTTACCAGCACAATTGACTTCTTCAGCTGTCATGCCTACATCATTAGCAGCATCTACATTCACCAGTGCAGGCACATAATTTAATATTGGTTATCGACATCTTCAGCTGTGACACATACATCACTACCAGAATCTACTGCCATCAGTATAGCACGATTATCTACAGGTTGTTCACCACCATCGACTTCCTTGGTTGTGGCGCCTAAGAAATCTTTAATGTAGTCAATGATATTTTCTGCTGCGGCACATATAACACCATTCCCCAACATTACCTGCTTCTTTAGCTCCAGCACCTATACCTCCAACAGCTCCATTCGAGTATTTGCCTGAACCACTAAGTCGTCATCAGTGTCACTTTTGTGATAAGACATTTACTTTCAGCTAAGGTGTACAGCACCATGAAAGCATTCATTGTACCAAGAACGCCTGCCGTATATAATATTTGTGTGATAGGTGCGGTAAGCAATTCAGCCCTATCGACTGTTCACTTAGCCATGCAAAGACATAGAAAGGTGAAGTGCAAATTTCTCATCAGTACCGTACTACCAGGCTTACTGCAAGCAGGTCTCTTGTGACTTGTCTGTAACATGTCCTCAAATGTTACCTTTGTAACCCACCCTGCATATTAGGTCGGTGTAATAAATTACACGATATTTTCGCAAATTAATAACACAAGTGTAAATAGCAAGATGTTTAAAATACTGTAATCTACAACAATGATATTTGTATATTGAATGTATAGTAAACTTCTGATTTACCATGGTCGGCTTCGTCGGGATGTGGCTAAACTGTGGAGCCACCAGTTCAATGTAAAATTTTGAATACCTACCACCAGTCGAGCGCCACTGCTATTGATAACCCCCCTGCATGCTGTTAATTACCTGTCTGCAGTCGAGTAATGCTGTACAGATTTAATTTTATATTAAAAGTGTTCATGTATCATATTCACACACATTTTTAACAGCAAATATGTGTGAAACTTGAAAGTAATAGGAATTCAGGAAAGTTGTCAGATAGCACATTTTCATTTATAATAATAAAATATTTCACGATTAAAACTGGCCCCTGCACGCCAAAAAGGCGAGATCTTGTAGTTTACAATCGTTCGTACATTCTGAGGCTATTTATAACTTAACAGTGGCACCGAGTAAGACTGGATGACCAAATGTCACATTAACATAAATAATATTTGCCACAAGAGTGATTCCTATGCAAACAACATGTCACGAGTGGTTTTAATAAATTAATAACATTTATTTTCACTTTTTTGCTGTAGTCGGAGGGTAGTCAATACAAAATAATGGCGAATCGGTTTTAGAAATGCTTGGCCAAATGAGGCCGGATCCAAATTATTAGTAAGCATAATTGCTTCACATGGAAATATGTTATGTTAAAATATATTATAGATCTGGCAGAAATTTAAAACTCTGAGAATTGGTTAGCATATTTGCACTTTACACATGAAAAGCATGTCATTTTATGGTGGCATAGTTTCCTAAGCGAGGTGCGTGCACTGGGTGACCAATGGCAGCACGGTCGCCTATTACGCTGCTGTGTCGTACAGTCTGAGTATAACAGAATACCCCAAATTTGAAGGTCTATAATATAAAAACTAAACAACCTACAACCTAGTTTAACCAATAAACTGAACCATGGAACTGTGAAGTCTGTTTACCATACATTCATAAATTTTCAATGTGACCATCACGAGCAGCCCGAAAAACATCTATGCGATAATCAAATTCGTTCTACACTCTTGTCAGCATTTCTGGTGTTACGGTTTGGATGGCATCAGTAATTCTCGTTTTAACGTCGTCAATGTTAGACAGCAATGGTGGACGAAACACCTAATCCTTGATGTTACCCCATAAAAAAAAATGCACGGGGTAAGATCCGGACTTCTTGGGGGCCAAGGATGAAGAGCGGGGTCATCAGCTGCTCCTCGACCAATCCAACATTGCTGCAATTTCTCGTTCAGGTATCCGCAAACAGATAGGTGCCAATGGGGTGGCGCACCATCCTGCTGGAAAATGAAGGTCCCCGTCGCGTCTTCTAACTGAGAAAACAACCACTCTGCTACCCTCTCATCACTTAAAAATGAGAGTTACGAACGCCATCCAAACCGTAACACCGGACATGTTGACAAGACCGTGGAATGAGTTTGATTATCATGTAGATGTCGTTCAGGCCACTCAGGGTTTTCACATTCAACATTTCTGAATGTATGGTAAACAGACTTCACAGTTCCATGGTTCATTTTATTGGTTAAACAAGGTTGTAGGTTGTTTAGTTTTTATATTATAGACCTTCAAAGTTGGGGTATTCTTTTATACTCGTCCCGTATAAGTGTATCTAACACATGCCTTTAAAAGTGGATTTTTCATCTCGTGTGAGTTCTGTACAACTCGGGTTTGAAATATATTACGTCAAATTAATGTAGAAATATTTGAAAAATACTTTACCATAGATATCTGGCCTCTTCAATTAATATGAAGTATGAACATGGTGACGTTAGCAGCGAGCACTAGCTATGGCCTATGATGTACATATAAACAAAGCTAAAGTATCGCATATGGTGTTACATTCGTTTAAACCCCAACATATTATTCTAGAACGAAGTTTAACATGTTACTTAGTCTACGATCTTCCTGTCTGTATATTTCTCCGATGTCTGTTGTTCTAATGCAGGCTGTCACATAGGTGATGTAAACAAATAACATGTATAAGAATTAAAGTGTTTGACAGCCAGTGTGTGGCAACATCATAAATGATATCTGATCATCATATACACAAAATTTTGAATTAGCTGATGCGAGAAAGGTGGTAGTGAAATTTCACATTGGTTAATGAAGGCTGTCAATATAGCCAACATGAAATTTTATTACAATCATTCTCACTTTAAACATGAAATTTGTTATCGATTAACCCTTAACCAGTAATTACCCAGGAAAATCGGGAGTTGAGTGTATATATGTTTAAGAATAGTAGAATTTTTCCAAGGCATTAGTGACTGTGTTAAATTAATTGAATAAAAAAATGCATGTGAATAAAATTTGTTTTATTTTATGTTTACCTCATTATGCACAATAAAATTAAAATTAAAAAGACACATCATTAATATAACTTGAATTAAAAAGTATTGTATACAGAATTATTGAACTAAATGTACGATTACAAAATTAAATTAAATATTATAATCTTGTAATTGGAGAACTTAATTTTTTTTTAGTAAATAATATCGTTTTAATAAATTTTGCAATATTCAAGTTTGCATCATGTTTGTAGGTATACCACTAACTGGAAAAATCATGTCTTTGTAGGATGTAAAATAGGAGTTTTCGATATGGTGTTGGTATAAAACAAATATGATTTCCGACGACACGCCTGGCTGCTCAAACTCCTGAAATTAGAGGTTGTTATTGACGAAGAAGGGAAGGCATTGTCAGCTCACCTGGCAGCAAATAAAAAAAAATAGGGCCAACTATGTATTAAATATTGAAAACATTATGAAATGATCAGAATGTACCAACAAAAAAATTAATAAATTGGCTGCCATCTGGTGACAAAATCAATAAATAATACACTAGATCACCAATGCTTTAAAAACACAAACAAATATGACTGCCATCTTGTTATTAATCGACAGCTCAATTGGTCTGTAAATCGATTATTAAAATCCTAGGGCGACCTTGGTGATAAAAATGTAATCATATGAAATTCAAGATGACTGTCGAAGGAAGGTGAGAGACAAATTCCAGAAATGTATAAACACATGACAAACGAAAAAACAAGATAGCCACTGGCCGACTAGAATGACATAACCTGAACAAATTCTGCTCCGATCCTGGATCCCATTATGCCTGAACATTCAAAATATTTATATTAAAACTTTTTAAATTAATTTAATTAAATTTTTCATCAATTTAAAAATAATTTTTTAGAACTTATTGCAATTTTTTGTGTTCAAGGTCATTATAGATTACCAGGTTAAGGTCAAGGTCATCAACATCCAATATGGTGATAGGGTGACATCACAATATGTTGGCCAGCCAGTGCCAGACCTCCATTCCCTTATCCACAACTCGCCATTGATATTTTACTGCTAAGATGGACCAAGTAAACTTACGTGTCTTAATTGGCTCAGGCATTTATTATCAAAATGATGGCACCTAGTAATAATTTCATGTAAGTAAGCGGTATCATTCAAAATATTACACTTACTTCTCTCGAAGCTGAGGTTCCGAATCCTTCCTCATTAAAGAAATTGATTTCAAACTAAAGCACATGTGCTTTAGTAATTGTCTCACCACTGTTACATATATTACCGGTTTAATCTCTAATGATGTTTTTGTCAACGAGACATCAAGGCATATCTACTATCTAATTATTTGCACATATGTTTGGGAATGCAGGCTCATTAGTTATATAAATTACATTATTTATAGTTCATTTTGATTAACTACTATAGTAATAAAAGTTTAATATACTAGCGTGGCCTCAGCGGCAAAGGACAGACAATACAGACGGCACAAATACTCTGACTTTGAACGGAAGGGACGCCAACTCACTGGGTGAGTTCGAGATCATTGTTCTCAGGATCGTGGGACGAACAACAACGTGGCAATATCCCCTGACACCCTCAGCACCAAAAGTTACAGAAATACACAAATATAAAGAGGGTTTTCAGGCTCCCCAGCACGCTTTTATATTACCATTCACACTATAAGCGAAGTACGCCACCTAGAGATGGTGAGTAATTGCCAGGGCCCAAAGTTCAGTATACAAAGACACATATACAGAAGAAAAATTAAGCAGATCTGGCTCACAAGGCCTGCAAGCCGCCGTAACGATACAGTACCAATAAAATGGTGCGAATAAAACTTAAATAAAATCTCTAAGGTCGGAAACGAGATGATGGAGGGGTGCTGCGAACACGAGTGATACTTCGGAGGAAACACAAAAGTTCCTAAAACTACGATTGGCTATTTATGAGAACAAAGTATGATAGTACCCCACGAATCGACACACATTCAGTATGTACGACCTGTGATATCAGACTCCTGGAGCTGGTGCGGGTAAGCAGCATCCTTGCCGAGAGCTTGTGCCACTCCGCAAGGTACCTTAATATACTGACCTCATTATATTGTTGACATGGACCATTCATGCATGGTTTGGCACGACCACTGTCATCACATCATCGACCCACAGTCGCTGCAGTAGTGCTGCAGGTAGAACACACGCGTCGTGCGTCCCGATGCATGCCTGCATCGTTCACTTGGGAACGGGTCATGACCCCATTTCGAGTGATCCAACCGAGTGCCTGTGGTGTCCCTAGAGAGATCTGTGTAATTAGGATATGAATCAAGTGTTAGAATATGTATTAAATAGTATTAGAATTTATAGCCCATGGGAAGATGTTCGTGAAATTCGCCCTAAGTGGATTGCGAAGTAATCGCAGAGTAAAGACATTCCCCATGGATATTTAATAAGGCGTATTGTAGCAAGACTAGGGTATTTAAAGTGTTCTATATTATTTTCCAAGTGCAATTGTGTTTCTAACCAAGCCAATTAGTGACAAGGGAAATAATTAGTCTTTCTTTCAACCTGACCGTTCCGGTCGTAGAGTGCCCCAAAACTTAACAGACCTAAATTTCCCATGTAATCATGTCATGTATGTAAATTAGTGCTTAAGAAATAACTCTGAAATCTCCTCAAGCTAAGCGAAGTCAATCCCGAATGTTGAAGGGTCCTCCTATTAACTGTGTGTTTTATGTGTTTATGTAATGAGGTCAGTAAACTAAAATACCTCGCGGGATGGCATGAGCTCTCGGCGAGGACACAGTTCGCTCGTGCTACCCCCCCCCCNCCGTATCAAGCAGTCTGATTTCATGGTCTTAGGTGCTGAACGTGCCTCGCATCGCGGGGGACTTTCATACTCTGTTCTTAACATTTAACTGTAATAGGTTAATGTAATTTACTGGAACTTTTATTTAATTTACCAACATTCTTCCCCACGTTCGCAGCACCCCTCCATCAGTCTAATTGACCGATCCTGGAGGTTTAATTACTATTGTAAGTTTTCGCGCAATTCTTGACCTTTTTGTACAGTAACAACCACTGGTAGGCCTTGTGAGTCAGGTCTGCTTTAATTACATGTATACATTGTATACATGTAACTGTGTACACTATTCGGCAATACAATTTACTTGAGTTAACCGAAACCTAATAATTATGATTTAGTGTTGTATTTCGGGTCCTGGCCCTATCCAGGAAGATATCGACACCTCATGGAGGCATCCTTCATTTATAAGGTAAAAGGTAATACTAAGGCATGCTGGGGAGCCTGAATACCCTGGCTTTATATTATGTTTTCATGTATATTTTTACAGTGTATGTCAGGGGATACAGCTACGTGGTCGTTTGGCACACGATCCTGAGAACTGTGACTTCGTGCTCACCCAGTGAGCTGGCGCCCATTCTATTCGAAATAGGAATATTGAGTAATATTCTGACTTTTCTTAACATAGTCGCCGGGACGACTTCTGCATTACTGTCCCCAACCACTCAGATATAGTTATTATAATGTAAAACAAACATATATCAAAGCACTGAAATGTTTAGATGAACATCCCTGATCCTCCGGATATTTCAGAGTTATTAATTGTCAGCTTACTTACACAAAAAACCTTATTATGCGGTGCCTCGAAAATCATTTGGGTATTTTATTGTTGTCAAGTTCTGAGGCACTCTGCGACCTGAACACTCAAGTTGAATTAAAGATTGAATATTCGCCACGTAACTGTTTGGCTTAACCAGCTACACACTTACACTAAAACACACATAAAACACTTCAAATGGCAGTACCCTGATATACTACACCTATTTATTAATGCACGTGGTGTGTGTTTACTCTGCTATTACATTGCAATGTCATAAGGGCGAATTACACTAACACTTGCCCTTGGGCTATAAACTATTGTGCAATTTTCTACACGTGTTTTCACTTGATTCGTATCCTAATTTACATTATTACTCTACAGGCACCGCATACCCTAATCTGTCTCACTTGGTACCAGGTCGTGACCGGTTCACGAGTGAACGATGCTGACGTGCTTCGGAATGCATGGCGCATGTGTTCCGAAAGCCGCACTGTTGCAGCAGCTGTGGGCCGATGACATGGCGATAGTGGCCCTGCCAGACCATGCAGGAATGGTCCATGTCAATTATTAGATTTTAATGAGAATATTAAACGTGTATGATACATGAGTTATACAAAAGAAAAGGCAATATGTTTAAATCTAAATGTTTTTCAACATTTTGCTTTTCAAATAATCATAGTTAATTTTAATGGACTTTAGAGTGAAAATGGTATAGGAAATTTACAATCAGTTTTTCTGGTTGGAATATCAATGAAGTTTCCTGAATAGATTCATGGAGATAGTTCCTTTCCTGATGCCAGGTTAGCTCGCAGTGACTTCAACAGTAAATGGACCTATCAGCAGGTTATCTTAAGAGAGTTCGTGGGAAATAACTGGTTCCAAGTACAGTCATTGAATATATCCAATGGTACAGAAAACATAGTGTGTGCATAGGTTGCACAACACACTGTTTATCTGATTGGTTGCCATGATTTCAGTATCAGGGAGAGGGAATATTAGACTTATGGTAATAGGTATTATGGAACTTGTAGAGATGCAAAGGGTGCCAGAGCATGAGATACTCATCTAGAGGTGGGCCGTTCGCCTGCGTGGTTCCTCCTTAGAACACTCAATGACGAGGTGGTAACATCGATAATGTAACATTATCCTGCTTATGCCTATCAATGAAAGTGTAGACCCCTTCATATGCCTCTAATTATTACGTGAGACTGTTAAGCATCCATCTCACACGCTAAAAACACATTCAAATAAATCTTTGGTAGGTACGGTGAAGCAGTGGGTAGAATGAACAAAAGATAGGATATAATCAGCAGTGAAGCAACAGACATTGAAATAAAACAATGATTCAATTGCATTGATTTTGCTCACTATTTTACCCTCCTGAGAGCACTTTAAAGGCTTAGCTGTAAGGCACTCTAGCAGCCGATACAGACAAAGGGATCATGGCTGATGGAAGAAATTACTGCAATTAAACCCCCGGTGTGATTCGAGTTGGTGGGGCTGAGAGTGGACCAGGTCCCAGGTTTTGCAAATGAAATAAATTAGGTTCCTTATAAAAGAGTTGACTATTGATACACAAGTGCTCGGTGCAAAAAGTGTACAGGCCCGGGGGCATGCGGTGGCGCGTCCACTCCCTCGGCATGTGCAGAACCAACTGAATGAGCATGACGGAGCATGCTAGGGACCCTGGCTGGAAAGTCGAAAGCGCGCTAGTTTTATTGAAAAAACATACTGGCACTTCGATTGATAAAATAAACACGTACAATTAGTTCTACAAGGCACTAAATACTTAAGCACGTCTACATATTAATTTGCATTAGCAAATTACATACGGAAAGATTTTGAATTGCAATAAAAATTATATGCAGTGTATTTTTTATCATGCCTCGGGGATGTCTCTCCCAGTCTGGTGTGTTTGTATGAGGTTTGTTTCCACAATAACCTTTTTGCTTAAATAATAGCAAAAATGACTTGCACCCTTATTTATAGCCACTCGCAGTGGACGAGTCCACTCTGACCCCAAGGGGTGTGGGTAGCCATGATCGCATATGTATTTGATACCCAAATTTATGGAAATTTGAGTATGGCAACAGCTGGCTCGCGGTGGACTACTCCACTCTGACCTCAGGAGGGGAGTAGGTAGCCATGTTCGAATACGAGTTTTACAAAACCCATTTTTACTGAGGCAAATTAATATATGGGGTTTATTTACATGGTATTTAAACCAAAACATTACTGAATAATTTACATATTCACACTCCATGCACACCACATGCACAGGGATTTAAACTAGAATGGAGAGGGTACATGGGTAGTTTTGTGAAAACTTTAATCACTGTGTTCCCCTAGCAGAGCAGCATTCATTCCCCAGGCGGTGTTCCTACTGTGGACGTCTCTTGGGAGTATTGGTCATCCCAAATTATCATGTCCTCAAAAGATTTCTCTTGAGGGAATGAAAACGGAATGGTCACCTGACTCCGGCAGTACCCAGGTGGTCTCAGAGGGGTGGTACACTCTGGTTCATGTCACCGGTGTAGGAGTTGGGGAGGGGGTGACTACCGCATTCGGGCCGACTGCCCACAGTAGATGAAATGTAGAAACTGTGCTGTTGTAGCGGAAGAATGTGCTAAGGGCAGAGGGATGCAGCAAATGCCGTACTCCCCCCTTCTGGAGGCAATTCTTTCGCTGCAGCCCACTGATACCTGCTGCGCAGCTAGTGGAAGCATGATGGTTGTCGATGTGGCCCTCACCGAGGCCGCAGGTGGTATGGGCCCTCGGGTGCATTGTGGAGGGGTTGAGGCAGGGTGGGATCCCCACTGATGTGGTGCTGGAATGGCTGCTGAGGTAGGTGGGCAGCCTTTGCATGCCATGCAGGATGCATGCGGTAGTTGACGGTGACGTTTGGAGCGGCGGAGTGTGTGGAGCCCTTCTCTGACTCAGTCTTGTCACTGCTGCTGCTGGATGAGGTATGACGTCTGCACATGTTTTTGAGAGAGGGGGTGGGGACGTCTCCAACAAGCCGTGAAGACGTGCTCACCGCTGACTCGCTGGCGATCTCGTTCGTCGTTTCGGATGCCGGGTATCTCGGCTATGTTGCAGCATCGCCGGTCTGGGGAGGCGCTGGTGGTAGTGTGATCCCAGCAGGACGTGATCCCAGCCAGCTGTGGACGGCAGGCTAAGGCAGGCGTCGTGACACTGAGTTTCATGTTGCTAGTCATTGCGACGCTGGTAGTCGTGGCACGAGGCATCCCTGGTGCATTCTCAGGTGTTGTGTCGACAGCAGGGACACTCGGGGTATCCCTTGATGATCTGCTGTCTGTGGGTGCCAGGGGCATCGGGGCATCGGGCATTGCAGGCTGTAACAGGTTTTACAGTCTGCCCGTCGGTTGTAGACTCAGGCGCTGCAGTGTGTGAGTCGCTTGCAGGTGGTGGTGGTGTTGTAGTTGGTGCGTCGGTGACAGGTGATGCCTTGGGGGTGTCTGCCAACATGGTATCGGGGAGGGCATGTGTATGAAGTAAGTCGTCCCTGTACACTGTCATGCAGCACCATCTCCCCACCCACACTATGTACATGGATTTGTCATGGCAACTAATGATAACGTGTGGACCACTCCACTTAGGGGTGAGACTGGCACAGAAGTTCTTAGATGCTGCAGATAGATGATGTGACCGCATGTAAACCATTTGGCTTGGCTATAGTGCTGCAGGTGGGTGCATGGTGTCAGGCAGCCACTGCTCCTCGTATTTTTTATGATGTTCGTGCACCTGCTGTAAGCCCTGCTTCCTTTAGCACCGCCATGCTTTGCTGCTCTCAGAGTCACTGATCTGTCATTGGGGCATGTGTGCGAACTCCCCTGAAAAAGGAGCTGCAAACCGTGGAGCAACTCTGCTGGGGTTTTTCCAGTAGCGAGGTTGGTGCGAGTGCACAATGTAAATAGCGCTGCTGGCAGATGGTTGGCCCAGGATGTGTGGTTATCACCCACGCACAACCGAAGCTGAGTTTTGAGCTCTTGGTTTCTTCTTTAGGCAGGATTTGTGCATGGATGATAACGTACTGTAGTATTATTCACAACACCCTATCTCGTGCAACACTCGCGCTACTTACGTCTGGTATATTGGGTACCATTGCTTGATAGCACTATGTGCAGTTATCCCCATCATGGAAAAATTCTGTTTCTAAATGTTTTGCTATGCACTTCATGCACTCACTGGATATTGCGTATGCCTTCACCCATCTAGAGAATAAGACTGTTATCACTACCACAAATCTCTTTTCTGTGGCAGTATGAGGGCATGGTCCCATGAGATCTAGGGCAACTGTCTCAAAGGGTTTAGTTGGTAGCCGTAGTGCATGTTGTGTGTCGTCAATACACCGACTTTTGAGACAATTACATGGCACACACACACATATTTGCGAGTTTCACGTGAAATGCCTGTCTAATAAAAATGTCTCTTTGCATTATACTGGGTTTGAAATGCACCTGGTTTGCCTGCAGCTTGTCTGTCATGCACGAACTGTAATGCTATGTCACGGGCTTCACATGTTACATAAGTAGTCCAGTGTTCACTGTTGTTGTTTGCATGGGATTCCAGGCAGCATTCTAAAACACGCCATCCGTTGTTAGTTGTTGTGGCACACTACTCTATCAACTTGCATGTTACTGGGAAGGTCTTTTGCACCTGTATCATGCATACGGACACATCAGTGAGAGTGGGATTCTGAGTAGTTGCGGCCAGCTGCGCGCACGTAACAGTACTCTCGGATGGAGCAGGTGGGCCAGACGGAGAGGGGGTAGGATGCTCTCCCACTCTTCCTCGTCGAACAGTATTGTCTCGGTTGGTGACCTTGAGAGCGCATCAGCCCACTTTTAAGCTACGAACTTCCTTAGTATTGTGACATATTGTCCGTGAGCAGACTAATGCGCGGGTATTGCACAAACTGCCTGAATATTGTGATGGACCAAACTAAAGCAAAATATTCACACTAATTTATGTCGTAACGGTGTTCTAATGTGCTGAATTTGGCACTACTATAGTCGATAACCCATTTATTGCCGTAATCACTTAGCTGAAATAATACGGCACCGAGCCCACTCTCACTCATGTCTATTTGGACATACAGATTACGACTCGGATTGTGGCGTGAAAGTGCAGAGAAGATGAGGAAACTGGCTTTAGTGATTTCAAAACTTTCTGAATGTTGGTTAGTCAATTTAAATTTCTGTAATGGTGACAGTAGGTTAGTAAGTGGATATTTATATTATTATAACTTGTATATATATATTCACATAACCAGTTCACTAAGCCAAGAAATTGGCATAAATGTGTATGGGTAGCAAGTTGCGGGTAATCATCATCGATGCTGAACTGTTTTGGAGTTCTACAGTTACCGTTTTCATCGACGAGGTTGCCTAGAAATTGGATGCATTCTTAGACTAGGTGACACTTTTTGTTGGCGCAAGTAAAATGGTTAATAGCAAGGTGTTCAAGTACGAGTGACAAATGTTGCATGTGGTCGTCCCACGACTCTGACTATAACACTACATCATCGAGATAAGCCATCTTAAATTCACCTATGTAGCCATCGATCACCTGCACCACCATTGCCTCGAATGTAGCTGGAGCAGTTTTCAGGGCAAAAGGCATGGCCCAGAACTGAAAGTGACATTCATATGTACTGGTGAATGCTGTTTTATGCCAGTCTTCTTGTTTCACTGGTATTTGCCAACAACCACAGCGGATATTTAGATACGTCAGAATTTTTGTGCGGCCAAGGTTGTTGAGCCAATTTTTCACATTGATAATTGGTGGTGGATCATTTTCATTAATGAGGTTAAGAGGCCTGAAGTCAATACAACCTCCAGGTTCCATCTTTTTTAGGAGATAAAGTAATAGCAGAATTAAAAAGAACTGTCAGTGGGCTCAAATGATACCTTCGTGTTGCATTCATTGTATCTGTTCCTTTATTATCGAGTATTGGTGAGGTTGGTAATGGTGAGGTGTAGTGTACACTTGTACACTGGTTTCAACTGTGTTAACGGAACGCAATGTTCTGCCACTTTGGTGAAATGCAGGTTCGTCGGCGGCGGCGAAAACGTCACTGCGCTCATTGAGCAGGCGTTGTATGATGTCATGGTGCAAGGGCGGCATGGATTGGTCTAGCTCATCCAGGAGCACATCCAGTATGTAACTCGTGGTACGCGAGTTCATGGTGTAAACAGTCCGGCATTCCTTTTGAACGAAATGTATTCGCCTTGCAGTGGGATCCACTATAGGGCTTTGCTCCATTAACCACGGTATTCCGAGTATTGCATCCTCTCGAAAGCCATTCGAAACAAAAGCTGTTGTGGTCGTTTCAATGTCCCTAATGAGCTTTGTTATTTTTACTTTTGCTATGTTTTCACCGTTATGTGATTTGGTAGCTAGCTGTAAAGTTTGGTTTGCTGGTTAAATTTTGCACACATATAACAAATTTAAACATATAAGATTATGAGAAGCTGTGGTATCAATTAAGGCATGGCACAGTAAAGTTATTCAAAGTGACGAATGCGAATGACTTTATTTTTGTTACTGCACATTTGAGAAATAAGTACCTGTTGCGGTCTGTCCAGTAACAACACTGATTTCTTGGAGTAGGTGACATCTAGTTGTTCTACGCTGTCCCGTCGTTTCCCGACTTCACTTTCCCATAACGCAGCCTCTTGGTGTGGTTCGGGCACTCATCATGCCCTATTGTTTTAATGGGGGTTAACACATACTGTGTTTAAATTAATTTGGCTTTAGTTAATTGCAATTACTATTTTCCACACACAACCATATCTATATATTGGAACACAAAGACATTTGGTTGTTGTTTTGGCTGACAAAATATTAATGCCAAATCACCTTATAATACACCCTCACCACTCCCCTAAAAAAAATTAATACCAATACAAAAATTAATTTGTAAAATCATCAATGCACAGGTTGTATCACCAAAATAAAGTAATTACGACCCAGTAATGGTATGTAACCTTTCAGTCCAGAATTAATTTCTCTGCTTAAGTGCTGCAATCGTTTTTTTTTTTTTTTCATGTGTTGTACTTGTATCGAACATACTTCACACAATCAGTTAACAATGTACTGCATGCGCCATGTTATCAGCATTAATCATCCACAAATGAGAGATACAGAAACTCCAACAAAACAGATTTCTCACAAGGAGATGCCCGATACACCGGCCAGTTAACATTACCTGAGCGGACGGGTATGGTAATGTGGAAGTTGTTTGGCGACTATGTTAAAAATAGAATGGGCACCAGCTCACAGGGTGAGCTCGAAGTCACAGTTCTCAGGATCGTAAGCCGAAAGACCACGTGTCTGTATCCCTGACACACACTGCAAAAATTTACAGGAAAACATAATATATAGCCAGAATATTCAGGCTCCCCAACCTGCCTTAGTATTAATTTCTTACCTTATAAATGAAGGATGCCTCCATGAGGTCTCGATGACTTCCTTATTATATCAATGGCAAGTCGCTGACAAGGGGCTGGGGGTGTGGTGCTGCTGCTGGGTGGCCGCCATGTTGTGATGTCACACAATCACCATATTTGATGTCGGTGACCTTGACATGGTGATCTAGAATGACCTTAAACATGAAGAATTGCAAAAAGTTTTAAAAGATTATTTTAAAATGTATAAAATGAAACAAAAATAAATTTAAAAAATTTAAAAATTAAGATTTTAAATGCTTGGACATAATGGGATGATCCAGGATTGGAGCAGAATTTGTTCATGCTCTGTCATTCCAGTCGGCCAGTGGTTATCTTGTTTTTTCGTTTGTCATTTGTTTATACACTTCTGGAGTTTGTCTCTCACCATCGTTTGACTGGAATCTTGGATTTTATATGATTATTTTACATGCCCTAGGTGGCACTAAGGCATTAATAACCGTTTTACCCACCAGGCGAAGTGGAGAGCCAAAAAAAAAAAAAAACTGGTATAGGCATGTGTACGCAAATAACAGATATATGGAACCAATCAGAGTAAAGCGATGCGGTCGGCAGCGCATATATAAGACACAAGCGTCTGGCAAAGTTGCTAGATCGGTTACTGCTGCTACAATGGCAGGTTATAATGATTTAAAAGAGTTTGAACGAGGTGTTATAGTCAGCGCACGAGAGATGGGACATAGCATCTCCGAGGTAGCGATAAAATATGGATTTTTGCGTACGACCATTTCACGAGTGAATCCGGTAAAACATAAAATCTTCGACATCGCTGTGGCCGGAAAAAAACTGTGAACGAATGGGACAAACGAAGACTGACGAGAATCATTAAACGTGACAGTCGTGCAACCCTTTCTCAAATTAGCGCAGATTTCAATGCTGGGGCATCAACAAGTGCCAAAGTGCGAACTATTCAACAGACCATCATCGATATGGGCTTTCGGAGCCAAAGGCCCACTCGTGTACCATTGTTGACGGCACGACGCAAAACTTTACGCCTCGCCTGGGCCCGCCAACACCACCATTGGACTGTTGATGACTGGAAACACGTTACCTGGTCTGACGAGTCTCGTTTCCAATTGCATCGAGCGGATGAACGTGTACAGGTATGGAGACATTCTCATGAATCCATGGACCCTGCATGTCAACAGGGGACTGTTCAAGCTGGCGGAGGCTCTGTCATGGTATGGGGTGTGTGCAGTTGGCGTGAAATGGGACCCCTGATACGTCTAGATACGACTCTGACAGGTGACAGATATGTAGGCATCCTGTCCGATCACCTGCACCCATTCATGTCCATTGTGCCTTCCGACGGACGTTGACAATTCCAGCAGGACAATGCGACACCCCACACATCGAGAGTTGCTACCGAGTGGCTCCAGGAACACTCTTCTGACTTAAGACACTTCCATTGGCCACCTAAATTACCAGACATGAACATAATTGACCATATCTGTGATGCCTTGAAACGTGCTGTTCAGAAGAGATCTCCACCTCCTCGCACTCCTATGGATTTGTGGACTGTCCTGCAGGATCCATGGTGTGAATTGCCTCCTGCATACCTTCAGATATTAGTAGAGTCCATGCCACGTCGTCTTGCGGCCGTTGTGCGTGCTCGCTGGGGCCCTACACGATATTAGGTAGGTGTACCAGTTTTTGTGACTCTTCAGTGTAGCTCGTTGATGACGAGTGCTACCATGTTGTCTCGAGGTCGCTTATGCGTACCATGATGCTGTATTTTCTCATGGTTTCCCTGGTATTGTGGTTTGTGACTAAATTAATGGCTTCACTGTGAGGCTGTTAAGCTTTCACTTCAACGAACCCTGGCCATACAAAGTTGTGGGATTTGGCAGTGCCAAAAAGGGCGTAGCACTTCACACTGTTGATGTACACTGGAATGAGTATCAACCTCCTTGGTGTAGGTTGTTGATCTGCAAGGAGCTGCTGCGGTAGAGGCTGTTGTGGGGGATGAGAGTTGTGATCAGCTCGTCGTAACTGGGGGAGGAGATGTCCGGTCGGCCTATCCCTTGTGCTAGTTTCCCAGTAGTGGTGGACTGTCCTTCGCCTCCACTGCCTTTCCCCTTTTTATTCCAGGGTAATCACTATGCCAGTGGTCCTACTCGCATGGACAATTTTGCAAGGTTAGGGCGCCTTCTTCGTTTTGTCCTATACCCATTTGCTATTGTTGGTCACCGTGGGTCCACTTGGTTTTAGCGGTTGTGACATGATGATAGGTGTGTTCTTCCGAGTCGCGCCATTGTTACCACCAGCGTTGTAATTAATTTTGCTTCTGCCAAACCTGCCAGCTGCTTTGTGCGATGTACTCTCCTCGTTGTCTTGGTTTTCGCACTTGGTGTAGTCCAAGGCCATTATTCAGCGCATGAACACCTTTAACGGGCCATGAATGGGTGGTGCTAAAGCGCTGCGGTACTTTGGTAGAACCGTTCTGGCTACTACCTCCAGTACCTCGTTCACCATCATACTTGGAGAGTACTGCTGTACTAGGAGTATCTTCCGCATAGCGAAAGCCGTTAGAGTTTCGTGGGCTGACTGAGCGTCGAGTACTACGTGTCTGCATGCGTGTAAGAAGGAGAAGATACCATTATATATTGACACTGGAATGCTGTTAAAAATGTGGTCAGTTTCATCCTGTAATGGGTAACCGATCGCCACCATTGTCGTACGTCTCTGCTCAGCTGGCCCCATATGCAGTAAGGCCACTCTTCCTCTCAAACACCATAACCATGGAGCCGGGTTATACCGTCCTCGAGGAAGGCCTGGGGGTAAGCATGCAAACATGGGTAACGATTGAAACCATGTGGGTGTGTTATTGGCGGTTTGAGTGTTGTTTTACTTCTGTATGTTTTCACTGTTATGTGCTTGCTCCGGTTGGCACATAGCATACGGGTTGTTGGCAGTGTGTTGGTGGTAATTGATTACCACTGAATAAATATCGCTAGTCCAGTGTCGCTTCTGATGGACTGTCATAACAGAGCGCACACACAAACTGTCCCTCTCGAATGGACATGCGTTCCTGCAGCACAATGCACTGGGGGTGGTATGGCTGGCTATAGTGTACACAAGTTATTATGTTCTGTCCCTTTCCGTCGCACCATACAAAATGTGTGCACCGTTCGTACAGTCGTAATTGGATTGGCTTAGGTTTGGTTTGAACTTCTGTAGTGTTGTCTGGTTTGCACTGACATGGCTTTCCCATTAGGGGATTTGCAAAACTGGGTGTTTGTATTGGGTGTACAGTTCGGCTGGTATTCCTACGGTCGTTTGCAGTAATATGGTACATAGCACTTGATTTGTATTATTAATCGAGGTATGTGACCTTCGATTATTATTTGTGTATGTACACTGGCACTGTGAAAGGTGCTATGGGCTTAGCTCAAATAATGAGTCATGATTCGGTAGAGAACAGCAGTATAAGATGGAGTTTATTACATACAAGGATTATACAATAACTATTTACGTGACTATTGATCAGGGGAGCTTAAATTTAATACCAAGATGCTAATTAATTATATTAAATGTTATTAGCTGACACTATTACTATTACAATCCAATTGGAAAGTCCCCACCTTTTTCACATTGCCAAAGGCTAATTCTAAGAGGCGGTTAACGACGGCTGGACACACCTAACTTCAGTGGTTTTCTCTCTAGTTGGGTCGACGACAAAAGACGCCGCTCCCATTGTTACACTGGCCTATATTGGTTGCATTGTTTAATATTTCGGCCCCGTTTACTGGCCGGTGGAGGGGATTCCTGCAACTGTCTTTTAAAAGGTACTGTTGCAATCACACTCGTGCCATGGTTTAATGTTTGAAGGTGTGATCAGGCAGGCCATTCATCTAAGGCCTCATCACATCATAACATCTCCCCCAATGTTTACTAGCGCCCTAGAGTCCGAGTGAATAATGTAGATGACTGGGAGTTGTGAGGTTCATGTTGTGGCAGCAGGAATATAGATCGAGTTGAAGTCCTCTTCATTATGGTAGGAAACATTTTTGAAAGGAATTATAGTAGATGGATAAGTTAGGTATAAGGAACTGCCAATTGCTTTCGTACAGTCCTCGGGCAAGGTAGGCCGATCAAACACTGGGCTGTGTGTTTACAGTTGCCTTGCGGGCCTTGAATTTGCATTTCCACTGGGTGTGCAAATTGTCTTCCACGCGAGCACGGCAAATGCCCCGCGGGCGGTTCGCGAACGCTTCAGCCTGTCTTGAGTTTGTGTCCCCCTAAGTACTACGTGGCGAGAATTGTTCATTACATTAATTATTGTAAGGAATTAAGAAAAAATATTAACCATTAATCGTTCTAAAAATAGAAAACAAAATTTTAAAATTAAAATAATTTGAATTCGGTATGTTAACTGCTCTCCCTGTTACAACAATTATTTTGTTTTGTTTGTACAGAAAATACACTAGCTGAAAATCAATACATGTTAGAGCACTGACAAAAATAGTAATGTGATAGGAGAATGTTACATACTAAATTGGTTCGTGACGTCGCGGTAGTAGGATACTGATGGGAATAAAAATCGTGCAGCTGCATTTTACTACGTTTCAATACTTAAGAGGGAAGGAGAGAAGGGTATACTTATACTAACAATCTTGTGACGTATTTTGAAACTAGTAGTATTTAAAACCAGCAAAAACAAATTTTGACAGAACTTTTGTGTTTTTACCATATAAGTTATAATAATTGAATATAGACTTAGAGTATGTATTGCATTTTAAAAACAAAATTAAAATCGTCATTACTACTTATGTCAAAATTTACTTCTTTATGACATAATTTTTTTCCAGTATTACCATTATTCAATGTGAGACTTCTTTATGTTATGAAAGTTATGTATATTATACAGTATTCCATTCGTTAGCATTGAAATATGTATTGTTTTATTCTAGGTGCACGTAATATGTATTGCTGCAAGGAACAAAATTGCAAATTCTGTAGAAATAAAAAATTAGTTTGGAAGTTTCTTTTATCAGTCATACTATACAGTGTGCAAAGATTGATACCTACTGGAGGCCTCCTATGAGTTATAACATTACATTTTCATTTAATTTATAATTTGTGTTATGTTGGAACTTTTGAGTAAAGTAAAGTTTGTTATGTACGAGTTAGGTAGATGCAGGGTGCGGTGTGAGTGGTGTATGTAAAATATCTGAACCGCTGGTTAGCTGTAAATATTTTAGCGTATGATTCGCGAGCTGTGTTAAGCGGTAGTGCTGACGGATTTGAGCGCGGTGCTGAGGTTGTTGCATGTGACGTCAGGACAGGTGTTCTCGTGTGGGTTGCTTGCACCGCCCTCCGAAGGGACTTTTAATGAATTNGGGTTATTTGTGTCATCGCTGCTGGTTGCTGGTGACATGGAACATGCCGTACCATTGTTCTGAAACTTGCAAGGATTTGTATTAACAGAATGCCTTCACAGTTTGTCGAAACATCTTATATGACATTTTTTCTTTAAATAAATAAGAGGGCTCTAATAGTTTATGCATATTATGCATATTTAACATTAAATTGTGAATTTAATTCTGGTTTTCTTGTATTTATGGTTGTATTGTATTTCTGTGTGTGTCCAACCTTGGAAGCTTATGTATTTAAATGTGAGTTAAAGCTCATTTATTTCTAAACTGTCGTTGTCAATTGTTCTCTCGGGCGGTATATGAATACTAACTTATGTTGCAACTTTAGAGTTATGTTACTGTTTTTCATCCAGTTCTTATTTAATGCCTACAAATAAGGACGGTTATGCTAGAACCTATACAACATTTTCTTTTTCTGAAAATAATTTATTGTAGTTAGCTGTGTGCGCGGATAAAGCTCATAATTATTAAAATGTTAATATGCATGCTTGACACCAACACATAGCATTAGTAGTATATAATTTCATTGATTATTAAAAAGTTAAGATTGTAATGAAGAGGAGAATAACATATAGCATGTTAACAAGGTCGAGGGACATCAACACATAATATAAGTAGAACATAATGACACTGATTATGCAAATATAAGATAGGAGAGAGGAAAGAACACATAAATAATTAAATACATAATAATTACAACTCTACTTCCACACAAAGGGGTAGCATAGGGTGATTGGGGAAATCTGTACTCAATGACTTATACGAGGGAGGTCAAAAGTGAAAGTACCCTCGAGGTATACTTTCAAAGTTCTGTGTAATAGAGAAAGGACCCACAGCAAAAATCCAACGCATCCAGTTTGCGCCTCTACTGCCTGAACTCTTTCAAGACTAGTAGAGCACAGAACACACGCCCCTCTGGTCGGGTCACAACTCCGCCAGAGGCCCAAAGATTGCTCCGCGTCTCATGCGAAACATAAGGTTTGACCTCCTGGGTAAGTACTCCTGACAATTGAGTGGATGTGGGTAAACAGTGAACAGACAGTCACAGTCGAAGTGGGTGCATCTCGGGCACCATTCCCATTTCGTTAAATACTCTTGACATTGTACACAACTATTCCTTCTCACGTCAGGTTTAGCAGTCTGCGCATTAAAAAATACAGTTTGACTGGAACGGCGTGTCGCTCGCACGTCCGAAAGCCACGAGGATTGGCTTCCTCGGATCACAGAACTGCATGAACCTAACGGAATTCATTCTCCCCGTGTCCTTATAGCACTGGTTTGTGGTAAGTACGTGAAAAGTTTGAGAGTATGAGGAACAATAAACTAGAACAATAAACTTAAGTTTAAAAGCGGGTGTGGGGAAACATTTGCGTGGCACGTGGTGGCACGCCTTTTCGCAACACAGCGGCACTAGAGCCGCGGTGAAGTGCTGATGAGGGAATGTGTCGTCTCAGCACCTTGTAACTGGGATATGTCACTTGGCACTTAGCCGCGTCAATTCATCATTCCATTTGGCGACTAATAACACAGTACAGGCTTCCTATCAGCGTACAAAAATCTCATAGATACTGGCATACCTTATTTCTATGCATTTTTCTTAAAGACATATTCACTAATGGGAGAGCATGATAAAATCCTATACATTTATCCGTGCACAGTAATTTCTTACTACAGTATTATGTCTTCTATGGAATTTATTCAATAAGCATGAGTTCAAAGTTAATTTAATGGAAATTTCCACGTGATGATGAATTATTATCACAGTAATAGTTAATTTTAAACAACTACATCCAGCGCACAAAGGTGATCTATATCTTAATTTAAATATATAGAATGGTATTGCTGAGGTAAATTGTTTGCAAGTACATGTACGCAACTGGGGACTTATGGTTCACACTGAAATTATTTAAATTTTAATACAGTTTGTTCTTTAAGTTTCAAATAATTACTTTGTATGTTTAGATATTGGGCCGTAAAAGGTAAATTATTATTCAAACCTAATACATTTTAAAAATATATATTATGACATTATTTTAATTATACTGCTACTTAAAAGCTAAAGGTTTTAATGATAAAAGTGGATGTGGCTGAAATTTTGCTATTATTAATATGGAAATTAGCTAGGGTGGGTGTGGAATTTATTTAAATGGGGGTGGATGGTAGAGACGCTGATGCAAGGCAGTGAGAAGGTAGGGAGGAACGAAGCCTCCCCCATTGTTACGAATTACTTTTAAGCCATTCATACGTGAAAGGTGCTAAGGGCGTAGCTCAATAATGAGTCATGATTAGGTAGAGCACAACAGTATAAGATGAGGTTTATTACACATAAGGATTATACAATAACTATTTAAGTGACTATTGATCGGGGGAGCTTTAAATTGAATACCAAGATGCTTATTAGTTATGTTAAGATTGAATACCTCACGCCATTACTGTCACAATCTAATTGGAAAGTTCCCACTTTGTTCATGTTGCCGGAGGCTAATTCTAGGAGGCGGTTAACGACGGCCGGACACACCTATCTTCAATGGTCTTCTCTCTGGTCGGGTCGACGACAAAAGACACCACTCCCAGTGTACGCTGGCTTATATCGGATGCGTTGTTTAATATTTCCGCCTCGTTTACTGGCCGGTGGAGGGGATTTCTGCAACTGTTTTTCACAAGGTGGTGTTGCAATCGCACTCGTGCCCTGCTTTAATGTTTGAAGGTGTGATCAGGCAGGCCGTTCAGCTAAGGCCTCATCACATCATAACAACACTACCAAATGTGATAATGGGGAGGGCTACGAAAATGACGAAAATTAGTGGGGTAAAACATGGAAAAAGTTATTTAAATTACATGTCATTTAGGTTCCATAACCACATCGAATATAAGAAGACCCAACCTTACTCAACCTAACTTCCCTATATATGAATACAAGGGAAGTGTTTACCGATACGAGATAGTGTGTTACGAAAAGCAAAATAAGTATGCTCGCGTCGGGTCATCCATCACCTGTGATTCACCTATTGTGAAGTTAAGTTTAATTTTGTTAGGTCTGCTGCATTTTACATGGCTGGTGGCAAAAGAATGTAAGCCCTTCAATTATCACATTTGCATACAATATTACACAGTACAGTTTACTACACAATATACACTTTTCATACTACAACTCCAAATGTATTACATTAATCACCCATGGAAGGGGGCAATCATAGCTCCTTGGTGATGAATTGCCGATAATGCACGTACAGGACACGTTAACATCTATTCAATTTGCGAAACTCCACAGACACTCACATTTCCGCACAATTATTATATTTTAACATATCATATTGACATAATGGCACAGAAACACTCGTAATTTCGCACAATAATTTGATTTAACACACAAAACGGAATGAATCCCAACAAAATACACATAACAGCACTCGTAAATAACAAAACTCCGTACAGTTAAATTTACACAGCACACTGAATTTGGGCACATTCCCAGCATACAACCTTGACATAAACCTAAATCAATGCACATTTTTTTTCCTTTCTGTGTACATCATTGGTCTACGAATGTATTGGAATGTATCATGGCGATACATGTCAACTGCTTATAAACACCACATGTGAGCATCTTTTTGTACGATATACTATATGTATATTTTTTCTACTACTAATATGTTACATAGCACAATCCTCTCATGAATATAGACAAGGTATGCCTTGAGAAAATCAACAGAATTAAATGATATTCCGGCACTGCTTGAGTGTTATGTTTTATAACTGTTAAACTTAGTATATCAGCAAAAAAACATGCATTGTGACTAATGTTTTGTAAAAAAAAGTATTGTTTCCAGATGTGTTCTCGCATGAAACACGATTGTGCGGCCTGAAAGTAATATACTTGACATAAATTTCACGTGTTTTACTGCATAAACACCCTGAACCTAATAGTATTCGTCACCATCACATTTCACGGCATACACTGCAAATTACGTGAAGCCCCAATAAATTCATATTACGTGTGATTAGTAATTACCATACATAACATTTGCAGGTATTGCTTTTCAGATTTTCGGAACACTTCTATTTTTGTATTTACTGAGTGAACACTTTATTATTCTGCAATATTGTTATATTAGTTGAGCATAAATTTGCATTTATGTAACAATGCTTAAGTTAGTTAATGCTTTTTTTTTTTTCAGGTGCAAGGAATGGGTCATAGCAAGTAGACGAGCAGACCGGATTAATAAAAAGCACAGAATCGCTGCACATTAACTGTATATGCAGAGACCATTTTGAAGAGGTTATGTTTTTAAATTACATGAAAAACAGATTACACAAACATGCAGTTTCGACTATATTTCACTGCCTAACAATCCTCCACTAGTGCAGTCCAGCAGGTAACCGCCTAAGAAGCGGATCCTTCAGTACTGACAGACTTTTAGTATTGCAAGTTGGTATTTTATGAGGATGTTATTCTAAATAAGTCCACACCTAGGCTTTTAGGGACAACAGTTGGCCAGTGCTAGAGCATCCGCCTGCCCACTGTGATCTGGGCCCTAATCTATGATTCTCACAGGCATGGGTAAGATAGTTTAAAAAACTAACTGCAGTAAAGTCTAAAGCACTGTCTAAAATCAAAGCAAGTTGCACTGAAAAGTTATTGAATTGAAAAAAATAATTACAACAAATTAAAAACTAAAACTTAAAATTAAAACTAATTTAAAATTAGTGGATAAAAGAGCAAGTTAAGCAAATTTTGCAAACCACTTTTTGTTGTAAGAAACTTAATTTATTTTTGTCATAAGAAACTCAATTATTTCAGTAACAAATATAAGTACAAAAATATATATCAACATTGTTAAATAATTTAGCAAAGACAACTAACAGTGTAATTCACATCAATATGTACATAATGTAACTGCTTTCTGTCTGAAGCGACTTGTGCTATTATTTAGTTAAAAAAAATATTTCGCATTGAAAAAATACCTATACAAAATCTATAATATTAGGAATTTTTAAAAAAAATTATTACTGTTCAAAGTACTAAATAAATGTCACCAATAATTCAACATAAGTACTATAGATACTATTGTGAATTACTTATAGAAGCACAGTGGTATAATTTTGCAATAGAAGTAATGAGTTAAGAGACATGGGTGAATTTTTTTTATCAGTGAAGCTGAAATGGGGTGGACATGGGGATACGCTAGAATGCAAGAGTGTATTGGTCACCGCAGGCCTTTGGAAATGTAAAATACAATTATCTTGCCCGACATCTAGAATGTTTAAAGGCCTTGAATTCCCTCTTGTCCATCACACAAGTTTCTCACCAGAACTTATAATAAAAAGTAAAACAGTTTTCGTGTAATATTCAGTTCTTTAGCAAGTAGAAACATTCAGAAAGGTGTCGTCATTGCTCACAAATGAGTCTTTTCTGTTCCAGGAAATTTTCATGCTTTATAGGATACTGGTACATAATTTAAAATGAAATATTGCTGTGTGTATACCCTCGTAATTATTTACTGAAACAATGGTGGGCAAACTACCAGTTTTATAGGTATCATTTCCAAGATACAATCGTTTATGTTGGGTGAAATAAAACTTAGAATTAACGCCACAACCATACAGCATCTAACTTTTTTTTGAGTGGCCTTCTTGCTATCTCAACTGTTGGTCTTATTTAGAGAAGTCTCGCTGTTCTTATTTATGAAAATAATATTAAATATATTTAGGTACAATTTTTATAGATCAAATTTTAAATCTGTATTTTGGTTCTATAGTCTGAATTTGAATGCTGGAATGTTACTGCGGGCACAGAAAAAAAGGCAGAATAGGTAAAAATTACTATGTTTAATACTTAATTTATGGGAAATATAATTTTGAAACAACAAGAACAAAACCCTGTTTTTTAAACTCATGGGTGTTGTAAAACTCCATGGTCACTGCTAAAATTTCCAAGAAAATTTCATTTTGCTGTTTTTCCTATTTTAAAGCCTAGGCAGTTGTGTTTTCTGAACCACTTGTGGGGGTCCATTAAACTGCAGTGTTGTTTGTATTTAAATTTTAGCCTTAAATATCACTATTGGTATGGCAACAATTTCGGCAAAAGATTATGCTATGTGTAGTGTATGGTAGTAATCATTTCCTAACGAAAAGTAATTGTATTAATTTATGCTTCTAGAAAAACATCACTCTGAGTTGGTTGATACGAATAAAGATATTTCAATTGAAAATGCCTGTGTTTATTGGACAGAAAAGAAGTGGCAAGCAGCTGAGAGTCTTGTTACTCTCATTCCTGCAACAGGTAACCCACCAAGTATCATTTTTATCTTGTATTTATACAATTTATTTCTTACGATTAACATGTTTTGTACAAATAAAAAAAATACTGAGCCATATGCTGTTATGCCTGAATGCTCTCTAAGTATAATTATGCTGGAATTGTAACTATGAATTCAGGTTGTGTGTAGGTAGACCGTTTTCAGAAAATACTGAAGCCAGGTTGTATATATTTATCTTAGAGAGTATAATGAAGTAAATAGAGTTGTTTATTATGAATACTGGGGTCTTCCAATAAAAATTAAATAAAAAAATCAGCAAATGGGTGTTTTCAGCATTACAACACTTGCTTAATAATACCTTTAAAGCACATGTTTGAATTCACCTAAAGGAGAAGATTATGAAAAACAAAACAGTTGTGTGGCAAAATCGTAAGAAAATGAAGTAAAACCATTTACAATGGCTTTGTAACACTTTTGNTTTATCTTAGAGAGTATAATGAAGTAAATAGAGTTGTTTATTATGAATACTGGGGTCTTCCAATAAAAATTAAATTAAAAAATCAGCAAATGGGTGTTTTCAGCATTACAACACTTGCTTAATAATACCTTTAAAGCACATGTTTGAATTCACCTAAAGGAGAAGATTATGAAAAAACAAAACAGTTGTGTGGCAAAATCGTAAGAAAATGAAGTAAAACCATTTACAATGGCTTTGTAACACTTTTGNAAAAACAAAACAGTTGTGTGGCAAAATCGTAAGAAAATGAAGTAAAACCATTTACAATGGCTTTGTAACACTTTTGACATTAAAGAAATGGAATGAGTTTGAATCCTCAACGAAAATGAGAGATTTAGGCGGCTCTTAACAACTACGTCTTGAGAACTGATGAGGGTGAAGTGAGGCGAGTATGGAGCAGTGCCGGAATGCAAGGGCTGGGGAAACGGGAGATCCCCGAGAAAACCACTTGACCAGTGGCATCGTCCAGCACGATTCCCACTTGCGAAAATCCGGGAGTTTCCCGACCGGGGATTGAGCCGGGTTCACCTTGGTGGGAGGCGAGCAGTCTAACCACTCAGCCACCCTGGCCTCCCTCGCAAAAGAATTAGTTGAAAATCCTGGTAAGTATTTGAAAAAAATTCAGTAGCAAATGTACGATGGATGCATGAAAATTGAGTGCTCGACGTGCTTTAGCATTGTTTTCTTTCAGTGTATTCCTCTTTGTAAACCTCAGATTATGATTTTATTTTACACCTTAATGGTTGATGTACAACATGTCTTACGACCAGCGTAGGAGGACCAATAGGCTCATTAGTTCCATTCAACTTGCATCGTTTTGCTCGAAAAAAATAGGACATTCTCTCTTCATTTCGTGCAAGATGTGCCTTGTACACAATCTTGTACAAGAAATTCTCATGCAAAGTTGGCATTTTTGTAAGTTTGGCATACATCTTGCATTGTGTGAAACTTATTTAGGAATTCAGGCATTAAAGTTGGTTAATATTTTTAAGTTAAAATTGTATTGACAAATGCTTAAAACACATTATATTCTTGTTGTTATGATATCTACAATATATGTCTAGTGCTGCCATCTACGTCTGTCGTTAGCAGTTAAGATTTTTTTAAAAATAAAATCAGTCGTTGCTCTGTCTTTGTACGATACGTTGTTTTATTTTAGGTCATGGGCCGTTCGCTCTACAAAACAAAAGTTTCGCGATTTTGTTGCTTTTAAGAAGTATTTTGCAGTTACGTTTAGCAAGTGTTAAAAGCAGATTACAAAAAGTGCGCGATTGAACTGTGACGTGACGGATTGTTGTATTTATCGGACTGAACAAGTTTAGTGCATCAGATTCAAAATGTCAACGAACTATCTTGTTAACGTTCCCAAGTTAAAGGGACGTGATAATTACAACGAATGGTGTTTCGCGGCGGAGAATTTCTTAATACTCGAAGGCACGAAACATTGTGTGAAGCCAGAAGTCGATAAAGAAATAAATTCTGCAGATGACGAAAGAACCAAAGCGAAGTTGATTATGACCATCGACCCGTCTTTATACGTTCACGTAAAAAATGTTACATCTTCGAAAGAATTGTGGGCAAAGTTGAAACAATTATTCGATGATAGCGGTTTTTCACGAAGAATAAGTTTGCTACGGAATTTGATTTCGATTCGCCGAGAGAGTTGCAATTCGATGACGTCGTATGTGACGCAGATTATCGATACAGCACAGAAACTCAGCGGAACAGGATTTGAAATTAATGATNTCGGACTCCAATGGAGACTAAGTTGAATGTATCTAACAGTGAGCATTGTGTAGGTAATTTTCCTTATCAACAGATCATTGGATGTCTTATGTATTTAACGGTTTTGACCAGACCGGATATAGCATATACAGTTGGGTATTTAAGCCAATTCAATAATTGTTATTCTAAAGAACATTGTGCATATGTTAAGCGGTTATTGAGGTTTTTAAAATGTACTAGAGATTTTGGTTTAAAGTATTCTGCTAATGGTAGTTCAATATTAGAAGGATTCGCTGATGCTGATTGGGCAGGAAATGTTATTGACAGGAGGTCAATTACTGGAATTTATTTTACTTTATCTGGTTGTGTAATATCTTGGGAAACCAAGAAACAGAAAACAGTTGCTTTGTCAAGTAGTGAGGCCGAGTACATGGCGATAACAGAAGCTTGTAAAGAGGCTGTTTATTTAAGAAATTTGCAATGTGAAATTACACAAAATATGTATACTATTGATCTGTTCAATGACAATCAGAGTGCACTAAAGTTAACTATAAATCCAGTTTTTCATAAGAGAACCAAACACATCGACATAAAATATCATTTCTGTAGAGAATGTGTGGCAAATAATGTTGTAAATGTTAAGTATTTGCCTACGGCTGAAATGCCTGCTGATTTGTTCACCAAAAGTTTATGTTCTGTTAAACATTATAAAATTTTAGATAAATTGGGTGTGCAAATTGTTTAATATAAGCGTATATATTGTTAGATATAGTGGGGGTGTTGTTATGATATCTACAATATATGTCTAGTGCTGCCATCTACGTCTGTCGTTAGCAGTTAAGATTTAAAAAAAAATAAAATCAGTCGTTGCTCTGTCTTTGTACGATACGTTGTTTTATTTTAATTCTAATAATTAAAAACTTTTTAAACCTGCAGTTTAAAATTGGTATATTTTATTTTCGCCAGGGGCAGAAGCAATTTATCAGAAACAAAATAATCTGTGATATGTCATTGAAACACTGAGGATTTAGTGAAGAAAATGTTACTCTCATTTCACCTGTAAACATTATATAAAAAAAAAATCTTTGCAGTAATTTAATAAATTGCCACAGTCACTATTTTGGAGCAAAAAGAGGGAAGCTGCGAAAACATATTTTACCCCTCATTGTTGAATTTTGATAAATGTTTTCTTTGTGGATGCCTAAATTTCACATAAAAAATACCATCTACTCATAATTTCTATGTTTCTAGGTCCTGTCTTGTTTTTATGGCATTTGAATGTGTTGTATTTTGAAGCGAAAAACACTGCAATATCTATTTTTGTATAGATATATTAATAAATAAGAGAAATAGAAACATATAATTCTTGTGCCCTCTAAGGTTGATTTGTAAAAATTTCATTTTTTAGCTGCTGTGTAGACACTAAGACGAAAGGTTTCTCCCCCTCTCCTATGAAATATATTCTTCTAGGTCCAGCAGTTTGGGCTATGCATTACTGAACTAGTGGACAATTCCTTTTGTATATAGAAGTAATACTGGCAATACACTGTTCAGTTTATGAAGATTTGCTGTGGAGTTTGTCCTGGTTCACAGTGATTTACCTAGGGGTATGTGACTTCCGGCTGCTCTACCTCATCCGTTCGTTTCCTGGCGGCGGTTTCTCATCCTGCTGCTTTATGGAGCAGTGTGGACATTCGTCATTTCAGTGCATGCCCTGGACGTCACAATAACGACATGCGAATGGTGGTGGACCATGTCCTGAGCAGGTTTAAGCAGAGTCACCATGTTCTTTTTCTCCCATAACACACATGTCAGTAGGGGGCGAGGTCTTAAAAATTTGGGTAGATTTGTCCGAAGGTTTGTTTTCCATTTCCCTCGCAGAACCCGCTTTCGCTTCGTCCTTGCTGTACCGACGCGGTTGAGCAGAATCACTGTGTAGCTGGGCAGGTGTCACTGACGTCTGTTCGAGAATTACCAGTGATATCATAAAGTCGTCCACTGGTAGTGGACGAGTGGTGCCAGAACGCTAAGAAATTCTGGTCGTAATGTGCCTGCCACACCTCGAGCACTTCCTTTGTTGACATTTGTTGGTTATATGTTTGCACCAGATTTATTTTGTGTGTGGCGAATGTGGAAAGAAGCTCGTCCGGTTTTTGAGTTTCGAGAATATCATGGCTTCGTTATAGCAGGGAGTTGAAGGCACCTGCAAAACGACACTCGAAAGCATGTCGGAACTATTCCCACATACTAATATAGTGTGCTATGTCACATCACCACTGTCTTGCATCACCACCCACACAATTAGGCCAGTTTTTCTCCTTTATGCCATAACGCTGAAATCTGCTTGTGCAGTTGTGCAGGAAGTCAGATAGGTCCTTCGTAGGTAGGCCGGTAAACCCAGGTAGCTACTGGAAATAGCTGGCATGGACACTTGTGTCGCTGCAGAGGGAGCGCTTGGCTGTGGTATTGTTGTCGCCAAGGTGGGTGTGGTGCAGTATGGTCTTGCGGCCACGTGGAGGAGCGGCATGTACTGCGCTGGTGGAGGGGCAGGTGGCGTGGCATGGCTGCATGCTCCCTGGAATGCGCATAACAGCAGCAGATGGAGCTATGGCATGCACTGTTCACACACAAACCGTTCCTTCCCGGGGTCACACCACTCGCTCGTTGTGATGCGTTGGCGATGGGTTCTCAACCCACAGCTGTCACAACATATGAGCTCCGAGCTCGTTCCTTGGCAACACTGAAGATAGATGGTTGAGTGGGGGCAACATTGACAGATGCTCGTGGTGGTTCTTGACACCTCGTGCACTGGAAAAACTTATCTGTGGTTACCATGGCAAGTTCCTGAGGGGTCACACACTTGTTGTGTAACACTCAGTGCACCGAGTGCTCACATGAGTGGCTTGCTAAGTCCGTTACACCAACTCATGATGCTGCATTTTTGCACAGTTCTGTGAGACTTAGCTGTGCTGTCGGAGATTTGTTTAGCAAAGCACATTTGCAAACGCTGTCTCGCAGACAGGGTCGATGGTGCCCCGGACCTGGCGAGATCATGCACAGCGTTCACAAAAATCGGCAGTTTGGCCCGTGGTGATATGAGCCACTGACTCAGAACAAATATCGTTGTTGATATTGTCAATGTCCTTGCGCAGTTGCTGGCATTCCGTGGGACTGGCACACTGACAGGTGCTGGCATGCAGTTAAATCACCTCACTAAGTTGGTCGGTCGAATTCTACCAATCCTATATTTGTTTATATGTTCTCGTTCATAGACACCCATGTAGACGTAACGCTAGGTTCCTCCAATAAGGTGACAGATGTAGGTACATTCCACACTAACATGAATGACAATTGGAAAATAGCTCATTTGTAATCTCAAATATGTGTAGAGTTGATGATTTGTAAATATTTTAAGAAGGTGCCTTAAGAAGCTGCAAGGGACGTCGTACTACCATTCTACTTGTGGTTTATGTAAACAAATATAAATTTCATATACGCAAATTCATATTTTTAAAGTGAAACTACTATGTTTTATTTATCTTTAGGAAATATTTTACCTTCGAACCTACATTCTATCTTCACTAACTACAAGGGTAGGTAAAAATTATTGGTATTGTAGATCTACACTTCATTTTAAAGAAATGTAGAAAACACAAACACATCCGTCCTTTTCCACATTACCTTCCTTCCTTTTAAATTTACGCCCATACATCAACAAGCTATATTATTGCCTCTTTATACAATTAAATAGGCTGAGTTAGGCGGATTTCAGGGGACCAAAACAGGTGGTAGTCTGATGGGACAAAATAAAGCGGAGCATCAACAGTATAAACAGAGGTGTTCGAACTAACACCATTTTTTCTTATTTAAGGAGTTATAATGGCCTACGGTTTGCACCCACGGCCAACATCGACGATTCCAAACGAAGCACACAAACAAGACAACAAAATCTTCATAAGACGAAATATCCAAAAATCGAAGATCCATTTAACTCACATAAACGGTAAAAAGCGCACAAACACAAAATGACGCCGCTAGCCCGACGCCAAGGTCCAAAAAACCCGAACCTTCACCGAAGGCGGTTACAGAAGAACTGACTGAGCTAACAACTGGCATAAGTGATGGGTTAAATATAATGAAAACATGACGTGAACTGCGCGTTCACGAGCTCCTTTGTGCCCACTCTGACTGCCGCAGTCGGGTCAACCGCACCAGATACACCAGAGAAAGTGCTACAAAGTGTAGTGCATTAGTGTACGTTATGTCAACAAATGACACAGCCACAGCCAGAGAGGTTTTCATAGTATACTTGGCAACACTGTGGCTAGTGTAATGTGGATGCATCACCGAAAGCGCAATATAAAATTTTATGTAATAATGTAACAATTAAAAAGTGTATTTATGTAAGTCATTGTGTTTTCTTGTGCTTAATTTAATTCATGTCTTTTTCATCACATATTTTACCNCGCAATATAAAATTTTATGTAATAATGTAACAATAAAAAAGTGTATTTATGTAAGTCATTGTGTTTTCTTGTGCTTAATTTAATTCATGTCTTTTTCATCACATATTTTACCTTTCAGTGTTTTTGTGTTTCACCTTTTCGCCGCTTGGCTTCGGCTTTCACCACTGGCGGTGGAAGCCGAACCCAAGCTCGCCCCAGTTCTTCTCAGCACCTGAACGAGACTAGAAGTGTAAGTCTCTCGCTCCTCCGCGAGTAACGGCGAAGCCCTCGGTACCGGCATGTTAGGCTGAAATCATCTTCACTACAATAGTATTCAAGTAATTAACCGGAGCATTTCTTTTGTTTGTTTCAAGTACGGAGGGGAGAACAACTGTACTATCACTGGAGAATTTTCAAAGTAAACGCGTTTATCAACTTAAAGCCACGTGTTTTTCGCCGCGCAAAGGCTGAAGCCATTTTTCATATCATCCATGCATTTATTCACCTGTGAAGGGACGATGAATAAACCACTCAAGCAGTAAAATAGTGTATTATTATTATTATTATTATTATAGGGCAACCTTGTAAGCGTCATTAGTGTTATGTAAAATAGTTCAGGCGTACGAGACGGCCGACAGTCTCGCCATCCTATGTAAAGTGTGCAACTGTAAATACATGACAATCAAGCAATAACTGATGGCAGGTTCACCAGGGTCCCTGGGCCGTCGACTGTACGACCCTCACTTCATTAGCTCACCACTGAGTTATGGCGCTGGGCAAAATTATATCACCAAACCAGCCCTGGTAACCGACGCCACATCAAACAATTCGAATTTTCGATTGTTGCAGTATAATCGAATTTTTAATTTTTGTCTGTGGTATTGGAATGAAACATTCGGTTTAATATTTTCCTTCTCGATAAACAGACATTTATGTAATTTGTTAAGGTCATCAGCAATTGAAATTTAACATTTTGCCATTTTTGTACAAAGATTTAAAATCTTCTCTTTGCATTTTATCTTTAAACACAGTTTACGTCAAATATTCTATTTAAGGGAAGCAAAACTCCTGCCAACATTCACTTTGTAAAATGAAGACTGATTTGCTTCACTCATGCAAATGTCCATTCGTTTCACTTATGCTAATGTTCACACATATCTCTACGAAATGAATGTTCGTTCGAATATCAGAGAACGGAATAGCAGCTATTGCAATAATTTGGCTTTTAAAAATAAATTTTAGCAATTGTTATCAGTTTTGTAACTTTTCATGAATTGCAAAGAGTTTTTAACTCATCGAAATACCTGAGAAAATTAATTTATCATTATAACGACGATAACAGTGACGCGTGGCGTAATTAGGAGTATTAGAAGCGGCACTGTCACCAACCCCCCCCCACCAAAGATTAAACCAGAGTAGGGACGTCGGAAGACATGTGCCACCCATTAATGCATCCCGAGGTCAAGCAAAGGTAGAAGTGAGTGCAGACCATTATTACACGGGGTCCTGCAACGCAGGCCTCCTCCCACCCTCCTCTCCTCCCCCTAGCAAGCTCCATGAAATTTGCAAACGCCGAGAAATGATGAGATAGTCAGGCATTTTATGCCTGAAGTTGAAAACACGCACCGAGAAACAGCTGACAAGCTTGGAAAGGGTGCCACCATCTCCCCCCCAACCTTCAGGAACGATGGCACATGTTAGAAGTGCGTTATACTGTGCTTCCTCCCGCCCCCTCTCCCAACAACAGAGACATGTGTAGGAACTTAGGGAGGGAGGCTAGAAAGGATATAAGCCTGTTTGCAGGGTGGGTGGGAAAGTTGATTATCACCGCACAGAGAGAGCAGTTCATTATTACCGGGCAGAGGAGTCAGTCGTGATCACCGCAGAGTTCGTCAGAACTGCACAGAGAGGTCAGTCGCGCCGAGAGAGAAGGCCAGGAAGATCGGGACCCGGCCACGTCCGTCAGTCGAAGCAACGAGCAGCATGTGGCGCGGAGTTCGGTACCGCTACCCTGGAATGTGCAGGTAGTCAGTCGCGACATTAAGGGGTCAGCCAAATCTGGACGCGAGATGCAGGGCAGAATCAGAGATAGTTACCAGAGTCACGTCGGACGAGTAGTATCGCCACGCCGGGACGCCAGTCAGTCAGTCAGTTATCAGTCAGTTACAACCAGTCAGTCAGTTACAACGCACCGAGAAAGCGGAGTCGAGTGGTGAACTTCACCGAGAAGGGCCATGTCGAGATAGTGGGATAGTTCAGTGTAGCCCGTAGCCGCGAAGGACGGGTAGGGGCCACAAAGGGCCCCTCGTCGGGATGTGGTAGGGTAGTAAACAGTCAGTTACTACCCTACACCGAGAACGGGAGCGAGTGGTGAGCTTCAATGATAAGCGCCATGACGAGAGGAAGCCAGCTGCATACAACAAGCCAACCACAGAGGGCCTTTAACAGGGCCATCCAGTTCACCAGACCTCATCAACTGCCGGAATATATCCGGGCCATCCAACTCACCAGACCTCAACTGCCGGAACAACTACCATGCAACATGTGCAGATAAGTAACCCCGTCGTCACTCAGGGACCTGTCCTGTCACCTAATGCCCCTAGAGCATCGGAAACGTAGCCAGAACAGCGTAACCAGCCCTTCAGACCTTGAACTCGCAGGGCGTTAATGTATGAGTAAATCCTCGGCAGTAAGTATGTATAAAGTCCCGCAACAGTGCCGGGAATGTGTAAGTAACTTCCCGTTAAACAAACCTGTTCAAAACTAAGAAGTCGTGATGAAGTCATTGTGTGATATACCCTCAACTCCAAGGCACCCTATAGTCTGTGCCACTGAACATTAACAGTAGACCTTAGGAACCATCTGTACACCACAGATGGGGAGTAGCATCATGAGTTAACAGATATTGTGACTAAAAGGAAAATAACTTAAAAAGCCCTCTGTCTCATTCCCAAAGGTTTACGACAGCACCGGAATACCCATTAGGACGAAAAATTATCGAGAACTTAAAATGTTACCTTTTCCAAATACAAATAAATATTATAACTTCTTATGAACACAAGTCTCATAACTTCAGCGAAATACGCCATTAATTTACTCGCTTTAAATAAGTACTTTCGAACTGTTAACTTGTGGCAGCATTCTTTCCTTTCGATTAAGATGCAATGACGCAAACAGAGATGAAAACCGTATATTCAGAATCCGAATGATTGATTCGATTTCAAACGAGGCTCTTAGAATAAAGATCAATTTAGAGAATAATTCGATTTTGCCCATCACTTACCGTCGTCCCTGAGACAGTTTTTTTTAATGGTGGTAATGTGGCCAACAGAAAAGCCCACAGCCAAAACCGAAAAGTAGGAGAAAAGACAAATACGCCTACAAGGAACAAAATCAGATGGCTAAAACAGTGACCTCGTAGAGAAAGCGCGACTACTACAGTATGACCAACCTTTATGAAGTGTCGAGTCTTTATGTGCGTATGTACCCACGTAATGTAAAACCCAAGACTGTGACACAAATCCTTCTATCTATGTATAGCACTCATACAATAGGCCTACTAAGAAAACGAAATATACAGAGAGCAGTCCAGAAATACTAGTATCAAAAATAACTGTGCCAATAAACCGTTTTTCAATCATTTCATACAACTAACTTATTAAGAAATTGTGTTAAAATAGAAATTCACAGTAGCATAAGAAATTTCGCTTGAAGATAGGTGAAAGTTGCGCACGATATTTATTCATCTTCTGTTTTAATTTATGTCGTCCATTATTTACATCAGTTCCATTCTGCCAATATAATGATTACTCAACAGTCTCGCCATTGTTTTGGATGTCCTCTCGGGGATTTCTTTGTATGTGGAAAAATAAGTCATTTCCTGAAGTACTTCGCTAATCTAACTTTCTGAATGATACAATTATAATTTATGCAAAGTATATTATTGTGGTTTAATCCATACCGTGGCACATAACTATTGGACATTTCTAATAAGACTGTAATTACAAATAATATCACTTATAAAATTTACAAATTATATGATGCAATAAATTAACTGGATTTATTGGTTATTTCTGCGGGAAAGAATAGAATAGAGAGCCTAGGTGTGTTGTCATGTGTTACCAACTTGTATGTGGTGCGGTAATAAATTTAATAATAAGAAATCAAAAACTCACCACGCCAAAGGTATGCAAAGAGAAATATAAACGCCAACCAGAGGCAGTAANTTAATAATAAGAAATCAAAAACTCACCACGCCAAAGGTATGCAAAGAGAAATATAAACGCCAACCAGAGGCAGTAAAAAGTAAAGCACGCATACTGACCACGCAGTAATTATCTGTTTGTCGCAACACAGAACTTAAGTTTTTCCATTATAACTCTTAAAACCTTATTACTTTAACTTAGGTGAGCACAATGCTAACACAAATAAGAGCCGTATGTTTTAGTACACTTCGGACCAAGTTGTAATGCAACTGGAAAAAAAATCAAATTAATTAATTTTGTTAAAACTCAGATTTATTGTAAAATCAAAAGTATACCAAAGGCACATTACTTCTTGAACTGTACACGTGGATCTGACATTTGTTAGGGCAACTCATGAGCCAATGCCAAGGACATGCGTAGAAGACGAAAATCAGCCTACTTTACCTTTAGTCTTTAGAGCCAGCAGGTGGTAATCACATGTTGATTTTAAAAAATGTAATAAAAAAAGTGTAGTTTTTGACACTGTTGCCGTGAGGTTACTTTCGGCACGCTTTCTTGATTTGGTCGTATAAAGTTATCTGCTATATATAATTTTACCAATAAAATACATAATTAAATGATGTACTTTATTGTAATTTTTGTTTTCAAGGTACTGAGTGATTTATTGTAATTCTAAGATCTACAACTCATAGATGTTAAGGTCTGAATACATAAAATTACAGTTCCTAGCTTACGCTTATAATTCTTTACCCACATGTCATACTCTCACTTAAAGCCTTACCCATCGTCCAGCAAATATCACATACTGATCATCATTATAATGCTCAGATAACTATTACCTCATTCAAAATCAATTATTATTCAGTTAGGCAAAATACGATTTTTGCATGATCAATATAAATATTTTGATTCAATGTGATATTTTTATCGGCGAGATCGCGCAATGTTGTCAGTCATATCCAGTAACTTCGCATAGAAGGCGCGAAGTGGTTAACAATCTAACCAAATTATAAAGTTGACATAAGTTATACCCTGTCTCAAAAATAAATAGGTACAATTCTAAGTTATCGTCTTCAATTTAGCTGACGACGACGACCATAATCGCATCGCCAAATACCAAAACATATGAGTACCGAGAAGTTTAAGTTTTACAAGTCTTCCAGCATAACCTCTCTGATCATCACCAAAACCACAATCACAATATGCTGTCAACCATTATCTTCAAGAAGTTGAAATTCATTGCCGCCTCACCGACCGAGCCATGCCATCAAGGTACTGCATAAATACAGACTCGACGCTTCCCAAGAAATAGGGTATGCTTCTGTCAGAAAATACATTGGTAGTATCCAGCCAGCTTCACCCTTCAGGCCTGTCCTTAACTTAAAAAAAAAAAAAAAGGAACGAATACGTTTTAAAGTAGGCCATACAATAAATATTTTAATATTATTAATAACGTTTTAGCAAACAAACTGTCATTCATCAAAAAATTATTGTCTAGTAATCATTCATTTAATGTGTAACCTACTGAATGTGGAAATTCTCTAACAGAGTAAATTTGAAGCTGCAGTAGTACTATAAGGTTTACATAGAAACAGTAAGGATATTACGAATGGAAGTAGGCTCGTTATTTAATCATTCAATTATTGTTCTTTCTTACAGGTTTATTTGACGTAACCACAAGAAATTATCTGTTTACAATCAGACGACCACAAGTCTGATGTCACTAACACCGTTACCTTCGGACCTCGCGAAGTTCTGACTCGCATTCTGTATAGGCAATAGAATAGTGTACCATATATTGATGTAAAATTGGACTATTTGTGGATTTAAATCCACGCCTCGTATAAATGTGGAAACTGTAAAAAACCCACTAGAAAATAAATGTGTTTGCTGTTATGTGGAATATCTTCGCTCTCTGTAGTTCCGTTTTACGGCTATCCGAAACATTTTATCATCGAGAAATGTTCAGGAAATATGTATTATTAGTGGCTTATACGTTCATCNTTTACGGCTATCCGAAACATTTTATCATCGAGAAATGTTCAGGAAATATGTATTATTAGTGGCTTATACGTTCATCCCTAAATACTATATAATCCTACCAAAACATTCTTTAAAATGAGAGGTTAAAACGTAATGACTGATTAAATTACATGCACTTTACATGCACAACAAACCATTTACAAAATTCACCTGCCTAAAAACAATAATTGTCTTAGAATTTTAATCGTAAATGAAAGTGTAAATGGAAATACCAATGAAGCAATGATTTCCGAAGAATGATTAAATTTCTCTCGAAGTTCTGNGTAAATGAAAGTGTAAATGGAAATACCAATGAAGCAATGATTTCCGAAGAATGATTAAATTTCTCTCGAAGTTCTGTGTATCGTAGCAGAAAATTAAATAATTTGATTTGTGCCATTCTACAACGCGACGACTATTTGTTCTAACATACGTACATTATGGTGGCATTATTTGCAATGTCTGGCTAGAACGAACTTTGAATGTGAAACTGCATGGATTTTATGAAAAAACAGTAAAATAACATAACAAGAAAACGGACAAATATTTAATTTTGTTGTCTCCGGATACAGTATATCTAATATATAAAATTCTCCCGTCACAGTGTTAGTCACTGAACTCCTCCAAAACGGCTGGACCGATTATTATNATATCTAATATATAAAATTCTCCCGTCACAGTGTTAGTCACTGAACTCCTCCAAAACGGCTGGACCGATTATTATTAAATATTTTATGTATACTCGGTAGGTCTGAGAATATATTTATATCTATTTTTTACACCCCTAAGTAATAAGGGTGGCCACCCCCAAACAATTTTTTTTTATTGTTTGAACAAAATTTTTATTTTTTATTTTTTTATGATGTGGCATCAAAAAATACATACCCTCCTAAATTTTCACCCTTCTACCACCAACCCTTATTTTTTTATAGCGATATTAGTAATTTAATAAATTTTACCCTAGGTCGATAACTGATCAATTATCATCGATCATTTATCGATCTAGGTTACAATTTATTCCCACCAGGTGTCTCCCAGTGACACAGCACGGAGTAGCCGGTCTCCACTTTCTCTCACACAATAACCTTTCTCTTATTCATTTGTGCTCAGATCGTAGTAGTGACGTGTTTACAATTATATTTTCAATAATTAAGTGTACTTCTTAATTAACTTTATTATTGATCGCAAAGCTGTAATTGTTTGTATTTCCATTTTATTAATATTTATTAAATTATCTAATATATAAGTGTAGTTCTCACGTTCAGTTATTTAATTAATTTTATATAACCTCAACAGTACTCAACACGTGTCACGAGCAACAATAACAATACGTTATAGTTATTTTTTTCTAATACTATAATCACTAGAAATGCTTTTTATGGCAAAACAACGTTTGCCGGGTCAGCTAGTGTATATATATATATACACATACAAATATATATACATATATATAAACATACATACATACAAGATGTCCCATTCATCTTNTATATATATATATACACATACAAATATATATACATATATATAAACATACATACATACAAGATGTCCCATTCATCTTGAACACCTACAATAACTCTCTGTACTGGGGCTCCAAATGAATAAGTGTTCCATAAAAAATTTGTATAGCTGGAAAGGGGAAATAATACTGCTGGGGGTTCAGCCTTATAGCAATATTTATAAGTAGTGGAATACGATTATTAACACCAGTTTTTCAAATTGCAACATTTATCTATTCGTCAAATGTTCAATGATGCTCGTCAAGGCCTATTCAAAAATGTATCACAACGTACCAGTCTAAAGAACAGATCATTTAAACCGCCACAGACAACGGGACTCATAAGGGTTCGTGAAGACGCGTTAAGAGATGCCTTGCAGCACGATTGCGCTGCATGGTACTGTACAGTATGATGTTGACGCTCTGCATTTGATGCGGAGGTGATGTAAACAGTGCAGGTACCCAGAGTTGCATAACAAATTCCACAGAGTTTGCGCTTAGAGCAAACAAAGAACACACATGGCGTGACGACTACTCAACTAGTCATCCGTGTGCCGTCGAATACAGTACACTGCAAGGTGAGAGTTGTCATAATGGAAATGTACTCCAACAATGAGAAGGTAGAAATGATGCTCATATATGGAGAGTGTAAGTTAGCAGATGAATATGTTGGTATAACTTACAGTACAGTGTAGTACGTTCAAGTGAGTTGTACTGAAAAAAACACACAAAGTTCTGTTATTATCATTATCAATAGCTTGGCTTGCTCACTCGTCGTTCATTCTGTTGAATCAGGTGGAGCAACTCTACAGAGAGAGATACCCTGATGAGATACCACCATCCAGGCAAATGTTCTCCCGTCTCGTTATGAAGCTTTATGAAATGGGCAATTTGAACCCACAGCAATGTACTCTTCGAAGAACTTGCACATATGAAGCTGCTGAGGTTGCTGTTCTCGCTGCTGTAGCAGTAAATACACATGTCAGCACACGCCAACTTGTAGTCGAAATTGGCATTCCGCAAACGAGTGCACATTGCATTCCTAAGCGTCATAAGTTCTATCCCTATCAAGTACACTTACACCAAGAATTGCATGGGAATGATTTCCAGAATCGTGCAGAGTTCTGTCAATGGACACAGCATCAACTTGTCGCCATCCCGAACTTTTTTTCGGATGTTCTTTTTACAGATGTATCATCGTTCTCCAACTCAGGCCAAGTGATTACGAGGAACATGCATTATTGGGCCGTCGAGAACCCACGATGGCTTCAACAGATGGATCATCAGCGTCAATAGAGAGTTAATGTCTGGTGTATGATGGTTGGAAATATGGTTATTGGGCTATATTTCGTGAATTGTAGCCGAAATTGCAGGGAGTATGTCACCTTCATAAAAACAATTCTCTCAGGTCTTATAGAGGAGATACCTGTAATGAACAGTATGATAATATGGTACCAGCACGATGGATGCTCAGCACATAATGAGGTGTATGCACATCGAGTTCTGAACCGAAAATATCCTGGTAGGTGAATTGGTCGTGGAGGACAAGTTCAGTGACCTGCATGGGCTCTTGACATTACCCCCCTGGACATTTTTATTTGGAGTTACCTCAAAGGCGCTGTCTATCGAGATATTCCAACAACTTCAGAGAACATGAAGGAACGTAATGTGCATGCTTGTAATGCTCTTCAGCAGGTAACACTGGAGGGATCAGTGTTGTCATTCATCCAGCGACTTTCACCAAAGCGAACGGGGTTCAATACCCTGCCGGGCCACTCCGGATTTTCACAAGTGAGAATCGTGCTGGACGATGGCGCTGGTCGGTGGGATTTTTCTTGGGGATCTCCCGTTTCCCCAACCCCTTCATTTCAGTGCTGCTCCATACTAACCTCGTTTCACCCTCATCGGCTCTCATGACCTCGAAATTAAGAGCTGCCCAAATCTCTTCACTCACTTCACTCAATCATCCAGCGACTGAACTTGTGTATCGTTGCCAATGGTCACCACTTTGAACATATAATATGAATGTTCTACCCCTAGCAGAACTCATGTCGATAGTACTACAAACGGGCAGTAGATATTCCACTTTCTGTCGTATTTAGTGTTCTTGTTATAAAAGTGTACATTGTGCTACATGTTTAAATAGGTCTTGATGAGCTTCACTGAACTTTTGACGAAAAGATACATGGTCCCATTTAATAAACTTATGTTAGTACTCGTATCTCACTAATAAATAATGCTATAAGGTGACTCCCCAGCAGTGTTATTTCCCCCTTACAGTTATACACTTCTCATTGGGAGCCCCGGTAGGAAGTTATTGTGGATTGTCAAGATAAATGGGACATTCTGTATATGTACACATATATAATAAGTTACTTTCGAACATTCCTTACAGATTAAGAGGGAAAGTTTTACTCTTGGACAAAGTTTTACATTTGTACTAAGAAAATAGATAGCTTTCGAAGGGAACGAAATTGGAATACTTTGTTTATGTAGTGGAGACACAGATTTGTAGCCGGGATACATTAATTCCAAGACTTGCTCCCGTAAAGAATGTCACTCCAATGACTATAATACAGAGAATGCAATTTCGTCGTGCTTCATTGTAAGCGCAATGGTTTGGCGTAGAAAATTGAATAATTTGTAGGAGACGGGCTTTCTTACAACACTGTTGTTGTGCACTGCTTAATTTACTATAACTCTTCTAAAGACACCGGCAATTTAAAGGTGGTTTTTACGAAGGAAAGCAAACTGTACTGAAATAATGCTGATTAAACGACTGAAGAAAGGATAAACAAACGTGCTAAAAGAATAAAAACACCTCGGATAGCCAATGGCTAAGTGAGGTCAGGCATAAAATAGTTTTTTTTTGTATCCAAAGAAACTGTATTCGGCCCTTTCTTTTTCCACGAGCCCACTATTACTGGATTTCTTTATTTGGACATGTTTACAGAGTGGTTGTTTCCTCAGATAGAAGAGGCGGCGGGGGACTTCACCTTCCAGCAGGATGGTGCGCCACCCCATTGGCACCTAGCTGTTCGCGGATACCTGAACGAGACGTTGCCGCAACGCTGGATTGGTCGAGGAGCAGCTGGTGACCAGGCTCTTCATCACTGGCCCACAAGATGCCCGGATCGTACTCCGTGCGATTTTTTTCTGTGGTGGTACATAAAGGATCAAGTGTTTCGTCCACCATTCCCTGCTAACATTGACGACCTCAAAACGAGAATTACGGACGCCATCCAAACCGTAACACCGGACATGCGGACAAGAGTATGGAACGAGTTTGATTATCGCGTAGATGTCGTTCGGGCCGCTCGTGGTGGTCACATTGAACATTTATGAAGATAAGGTAAACAAACTTCATAGTTTCACGGTTCATTTGATTGGTCAACCAAGGTTGTAGGTTGTTTGGTTTTGATATTATAGACCTTCAAAGTTTGGGTGTTCTTTTATAGTCATTCTGTATAACATGTCTGTCAACACTGTGATATATACTCAAAATAAAACATACCAATCCTAAACAAGTGTCGGTCATCTAACCAAACTTTGGAAGCTGTAAATTTATTGTTGCAGTAAAAAAATTCTAAGACTGGGAACAATTTAGATGATCAGTTAGAATAAATGAAAATCGATCTACTGAATTTCTTTGTTGCACACAAGTAGTGTTAGTTTTTTTTTTGGTAAATCACTGATGTTGTACGAACAATAATAAATCTTTCAGCCGTACAAAATGCCTCTATAGAAAGAAAAAAATAAATACTGCTGCACAAATTATTTTGTAAAGAAGCACAAATACAAATGATTAATTTTTTATTGGAAACAGTTTTTTAATATTATTCTACAATATGCATATAAATTTATCAAAAAATAAACATGATTACAAAAAAACACTTTTACACAATCCACCAATTTTAAAAATAAACTTATTTTTATAAAACAGATATATATTAGCATTGCTACCAAAAACATTTCGAATTTGGCGCGTATTGGATTAATTCAACAAACAAGCCATACTGTTACACTTGTGGGTCAGTTTCTTTTCCCACTTCTGCGAAAGTGACATATTCTTTTGTGTCAGCTAATATCCCATTGCTGGATTTACCAAAGGTGGCTCGCAACTACACTATTTCGTTCCTTTTTTTTATACTGCACAAAAACTTCTTGAGTCTAAGGTCATGCCAGGCATATTTTTTCGTGCATTATTTCGCCAGGCTCAGTCATAGTAATTTGATCTTTGAAATCGGGTACTGTGCTGTCCCACTTCAGTTTATTGTCTTATTTTAAATGAACTGCATTGGCTACACAATCCGAATAAGGGGTATCGTCATTTTTCTACGTTTGCAACCAGGCGCGAATTCAGAGGTGGGCGATAGGCGCAAAAGCCCGTAAGATCCATCATAGATATACCATTATCCTCTAATTTACGAGGTGTGATTCAAAGGTATCGGGACTGTGATTAACAGAAAAAAGTATTGCACAATATTTGTATTTGATCCCCTTGATAGTAGTTCCCTTATAAAGAGACACATTAATTCTAGCATTGCTTCAGTTGCTGGAAGCAATAACTCCTTTTTCTTGGGATAAAGAGAAGCTGCCTTGTCGCAGTCTGTTGGATTTTCTCGACGCCTAGAAATCATCATCATTTCAAATGGGACTTGATTTTCGAAGGAACAGTAGCAGGGAGAGATATGTGGGGAGTACGGTGGCTGCCAGACCTGGGGAATTAATTTTATTGTAGTACACAAGAAAACTGCTGTACGAGTTTTGCTTATTGGATAGGTGCGCTGTCATCGTGGAAGTGTCACTCACTGGATGTATGCAATTCTGAGCTATGCTGACGGATGGCTTCCCATGAACGCCACACAAATTAAAGATTGTAACTGCCTCTGCGAAACTTTCTCTGCCACTGTGGATGAGACTACAACACACTAAACACGTTTTTTTTCTGCTGTAAACAAGCAGATGGAACTACAAAGTAGTACTTTACGGCACATGTGAGGCAGGGCTCAAGGTCAACCAGCGCCAAGTGGCTTCTCTTTACATATATTTGCTAAGAACACATGACACCAATCCCAATACATTTCGATCGTACATCGTATTCCATATTTACACTTATAAAAGTAATCCTACAACTATGGAAACAATAATACTGTTAAATTATCGGTTATAATATACATTGGCATGGTTTTTCTTACAAGGATACCAAAATAGTATTCTACATTTGCACAGAATTCACTCATTACCATGAAAATAGCCGCACCCAGGACACATCGAAATTGAATTAAACTTGGTACAAGATATTGCAATAAACTGTTTCGGTTTCTGACAATTACATATATTTTGTGATACAATTATTTGTAAAGTGGATTCACTATTATTATTGTATTTTCTGTGTTATATGACCACAACAATAAAATAACAGATGTTTTTAGATTTTTAAATAAGTATGTCGCTATATCCATTTTCTTAGTCGTCTGTTTTATATTCACGATGGCAGGTTGTCACACTCAAGTAACCACTTACAATGGAGGCCATTTCGAATTTCTTTTTTTAAACTGAATCGTTACTGCTGTGCATTGCTTTTCATGTCTACCTGCAGTTTTCAGAACTTTTGCAAGCACATAACCTGGGTTAAAAATTCTATTCTATTGCAGTTAATTCCAGGTAGTAGTGGTTGGTCCTTTACTTTCTTCCAGAAATAACGGTGGAAAATAATCACATTTTTTTGTTCTTTCTGGCATGGGTGGTTGGCTTGTTTTTTGTCTGGAAATAAAGTGTTTTTTAAATCAACATACTCTGTAACGAAATTTCAAAGGAAAAGCAACTTTTATGGACTCCTTTTATATGCCATACCAATACGCACATTTACTAAAAGTGAATGAATTTGTTTGTGGTACATGAAAGGACATCACTTTTTCGTGTTAACGAAGCCACTTTTTTCGAGGCAGATGTATTAAGCATCCGTCTCGCATTTGGTTTGATGGTCGACAACAAGGAAGTTTATGAAGGATGAATTCGAAAAGGTACAGGTGAGGGGTTACTTGTCAAGATAGGTACCCCGGTCGCCGTGCAACTAAAATACCGATCTCCCACCTAGGCGAACTGTGTTCGATCCCTGGCATGGATTTTCCCATTGTTCATAAGTAGGAAACATGGTGGACGTTGCTGGCGGTCAGTGGTTTTCTCGGGGAATTCCCGTTCACCCCGCCCTTTCATTCCACCTTTGTCCCATCCTAAGGCCTCATTTCATGGAAGTTGGGTACATACGGATGCCAACTGTAGAGCCCGCCACTCGGTGGGTGTCACCATCGCTTTCACTTGTTAGCATATATAAAATAAATTTTTAAATTCATTCTTTACACATGTTAGGTAAGGATGGATTTAAGAACCCACACGAAACTAATTTCAAATAATGCGTATAAACAAGAGCATTTGTCGAGTACGCACTACTACCAACCAATATGTGATTTCATGCTTCGATGTACTTATTTTTTGACAGCGACGTCTTAAGTGTTCCACATTTTCAGACTCAATGCACTATTGTTTTTGTAAATAATGCAAATGAAATACAGTATATCAAAAAAATTAAATGTAAACTTTAAAGCTTTTCATGTAATGACAGGATTACCATTGATTTTCATGTCATTGATCGCTACTCGGATGTCATATTATTTAGTGCTGAATTGTTTATTTCTGTTATCAGCATAAAATAAAATCTCCAAGAAATTGAGTAAAAGTAGATACTCATTCAAAACGTCACCCGTTATTTTAATAGACATATTTTCTAAAAAATGTTACATTATTGTGGTATTTTATTTGATTTTACAGAATATTCGAAAATCTTTTAGCCATATGGGTATTTTATTTTCGCGTATTTAAATTTGACAATTATAATAAATTTTAGAAATTAATTTTTTTGTCAATAAGTTGTGTTAAACACAAGTAAATGATTAAAATACGACAAATTTTTTCGAATCAGTTTTAAAACCCGAGAAAATAATTCGTAGTCTTATTCATGTAGGCTACAATCTCAATAACATCAATTTTGCTAATAAGCAACTATTTCGGTGTGGCTCACACACCTGTATTTTTCATGAAGTTGTTTGAAGTTGTATCGTTTGCTTAGTTTAGTTTTTAATAAGTATTAATTTTATTATTTAAATATACTGTAAGTGTGGTTGCCCTATTTGTTGCAGGAACAATCATTTTCAGTCCAAATTTGTCTTGTAATTACACGTCCTCTACTCTAGAAGATAGATGATATATAGAGAAGTTAATCGTATTTGTTTTTAACAGTGCAACATTTTTATGTCTTACCACTACATTAAACACCAGGCTCATGAACGCCGTAAAAAAACTGGGCAAATTTTTAGTTTATTTATCGAGTTAAAATAAATGTCTCGTCGACATCGACGTCATTCGAAAAAGCGCCTACTTCCACCGTGATTGAAAAAAGTGCCATTGTCTTGCCAGGAATTCAAACCCAGAACCTTTCATACCGCACGAAAGCTTATTATAATACCGACTACATCACGGACGTCTACAAATCTCGTGCTTGAATTCATGCAGGATCGTGCATCCTCCCCCTTCCCCCGATTTCCGTTTTAAATTTTAGTTAGCCAGGCAACTTTTACGGCATTGCAAGCAAAGACGAACAACAAGCAAAGTTAGTTCAATTATTATTTTTCCTGGTGTTCCTTTTGGTGAACGAAACCAAATTTTTCAAATTTAATCAATACATTCTACTTCAGGAAACAGAAATATAACGAATATCTATCATATTTAGCATTGCAACGTGGCAACTGGGAAACAATCAACGATCGTATATACGTATGTGAACCAGATTTCAGGCATGTTAACAATTTATCAAAATGTATTTATGTATAGGTTTCCTACTGGATTAGTAGTTCACGTGGTTAGTACTTATTTTATAACTGTGTTATCTGAAGCCGAAAAGATGAACGGCATCTCAAACTACGTCGTTATTGTTTTTCTGCAGTCGACAACGTAAAGGGTCAACTCATGTGCAAGCAGTGACGACGAACAGACAGAACGGCCAGAACTCAGTTATTTGTTCACGTTTAGAAGGATTATCTGCGTTGTTAATCCACGATTCTTCCGGCTTTCAAACACGTAATTCTGTTAATCGTGGATAATGGCTTTTAAACATGCATTATGTTCATCATGATATACTGTATAAATACACAGTCTATTTCGTTTTATTTCAAACGTTTTTCCTACCACTGAACGAAACTTATTTGGTCGAGTATTTATGTCATTTAGGTAATCTCGATCAAGAATTAATTATATTCTTCGCGTATTATTGTGAAATTCGTGGACGCACAAATCTGTCTACAATGTTTCTACAACGCGATGTGTTGGAAAGTGAGAAGTGAAGTGCGACTCGTCAACAGAGCCACGTCCCTGGCGGTCACGCGCTCAGGGAGCGGTGGACTTGCCCGCTGGAGGAGAATGCCGCGCACTCTGTTGAGTGATCATGAACTAAGAGACGGCGTTCAGCTCAGAAAAGTCTATCGTTTCAATGTTTTCTATTAAAATGCAGTTCTCTGTTCGCACGCGGTGTTTAAGAGTTCCATGCTCAGGATTTGAAACTTTCTTACACGACTGTTATGAAGAAATCCAATATCAAAACGAAAAAACCCTCTCAAAAACACTTTTTTCTTAAGAACTTTTCCCATAGTATCACGATTTTATTTTATTTAAAGGCCATTCGCTAATTGAAGATATTTAAATTCCTAGTCAATTAGACAGAACACTCAGGACTACAATGAATTGTTGCTGAATCTTCTCGCATGTATACTGCAGTTGGTGAAGTTAAAATAGCGCGCGCCATATTTTTATTAACACTGGCAGTGTTTGTCATGTTTTGCGTTGAAACTATTGTACATACACTGGAGAGCAAAAAAAAAAAAAACCGGTATAGGCGTGCGCATGCAAATAACAGAGGTATGGAACCAATCAGAGTAATGCGATGCGGTCAGCAGCACCTATATAAGACAGCAAGCGTCTGGCAAAGTTGCTAGATCGGTTATTGCTGCTACAATGGCAGGTTATCAAGATTTAAGTGAGTTTGAACGTGGTGTTATAGTCGGCGCACGAGAGATGGGACATAGCATCTCCGAGGTAGCGATACAATTTGGATTTTCGCGTACGACCACTTCACGAGTGTACCATGAATATCGGGAATCCGGTAAAACATCAAATCTTCGACATCGCTGTGGCCGGAAAAATATCGTGAACGAACGGAACAAATGACGACTGATGAGAATCATTAAACGTGACAGACGTGCAACCCTTTCTCAAATTAGCGCAGATTTCAATGCTGGGACATCAACAAGTGCCAACGTGCGAACTATTTAACGGACCATCATTGATATGGGCTTTCGGAGCCGAAGGCCCACTTCTGTACCGTTGTTGACTGCACGACACACAGCTTTACGCCTCGCCTGGGCCCGCCAACACCGCCATTGGACTGTTGATGACTGGAAACACGTTACCTGGTCTGGCGAGTCTCGTTTCCAATTGTATCGGGCGGATGGACGTGTACGGGTATGGTCCATGGACCCTGCATGTCAACAGGGGACTGTTCAAGCTGGCGGAGGCTCTGTCATGGTATGGGGCGTGTGCAGTTGGCGTGAAATGGGACCCCTGATACGTCTAGATACGACTCTGACCGGTGACAGATACGTAAGCATCCTTTCCGGTAACCTGCACCCATTCATGTCCATTGTGCATTCCGACGGACGTGGACAATTCCAGCAGGACAGTGCGACACCCAACACGTCGAGAGTTTGCTACGGAGTGGCTCCAGGAACACTCTTCTGACTTTAGACACTTCCATTGGCTACCTAAATCATCAGACATGAACATTATTGAGCGTATCTGGGATGCCTTGCAACGTGCTGTTCAGAAGAAATCTCCACCGCCTCGCACTCCTATGGATTCGTGGACTGTCCTGCAGGATTCATGGTGTGAATTGCCTGCTGCATACATTCAGACATTAGTCGAGTCCATGCCACGTCGTCTTGCGGCACTTCCGCGTGCTCGCGGGGGCCCTACACGATATTAGGCAGGTGAACCATTTTTTTGGCTCTTCAGTGTATATAGTTACTTTGTTATTCAGAATAACTGCACTGCTTACAAATCATTTGTAAAATAGGTTACATGCATAAATATGTTAAAAGTACTGAGTAATTTCGAACCAAACTCGGACGAAAAATTTAGAATATGATGAACCTCCACTTTAACGCATTAATGTTACTCTCACGATTTAAACTTTCATGATTCAACTAGCGACTTCAATGTTCATTTGTACACACCAATATAGTCACCATTTGGCTCAACTGAGGAATCGCGAAAATTTTATTAGAGAATACGAATTTCCTTACAACGGAAGTTCTAAAAGTTTATATTTTTTTTCTCTGGCCTCCATAATACACTAGAGCGAATGTTAGAAACTAAGTCTCTTGAGGTCCTATGCTATCGTTGAACATATAATATTACTGAACGTTCGACGTCTCTGTTACTACCCTCACAATCGGCTGTTAAATAAAATATACTATATTCTTCATTATTAATTATATTCATGTCAGCAAATTACGTTTACATAATTGTTAATATAGGTTTTGCCTCCAAAAAATTTAAAAAATATTTTAAATTCAAAGTACAACATCAGTAAATACGGAAAAGCACAAAACGCAAAACGCAAAAAAAAAAAAGTATAAGTTATATTGGTGTTTGGATTGGTGTATGGATTAGTGCGTGGTTGGTGGTGATTGGTGTGGATAGTTGATTGCTGTGCTGATAGTGGTGATAATTGTGGTGCATGAGGTGTGTGGTGCTGATTGTGGTGTGTGGTGCTGATTGTGGTGTGTGGTGCTGATGGTGGTGCATGTGGTACTGATTGTGGTGCTTGTGGTGCTGATTGTGGTTCTGATTTTGGTCCATATGGTACAGATTGTGGTGTGTGTGGATTTTTGTAGATTCGTGTGTGGATTGGTGAGTGGATTGGCTTGAATTGGTATGGTTTGGTGTGTGTATTAGTGTGGATTGGTGTATGAATTGTTTTGGATTCGGGTGTGGATTGGTGTGGATTGGTGAGTGGATTGGCTTGAATTGGTATGGTTTGGTGTGTGTATTAGTGTGGATTGGTGTATGAATTGTTTTGGATTCGGGTGTGGATTGGTGTCGTTTGGTGTGTGTGTGTGTGTGTATGGTGCTTATTGAGGTGCGGATTTATGGAAAGATTGAAGGATTAATTTTCAAGAAGAGCACAGGAGATAAGAGTGTTTATCGCCCTCGTAAATTCAAATTCTTAAGGGCCTAGCACTATTCATATTTCAATTAACACTAAGTATGTCTATAAAAGTAATGGCAGATGCTGATCCATACCATGATTATAATATGACTTGGGTAGGCGGTTGCTACTCGTATGAATGCCTCGGATGGGTCACATATACGTATATATAAATAATAATAATTCTGAATAGCATACTTCTAACTACATAATAGTCGAGACAATGAATAGTTGACATATTCTGGCATCATATAATACTTAGACTTCCAGAGAGGAGACTGAAAATTTAGTAACTGAATGAGGATTTATGGCATGTCTCCGCAATATTCTCAGTATAATTTCAGTAGAAATAAAATAAATAAATAATTTTTTAATAAAAAAAATAAATTTTTAAATCGTATATATCGCTTATATGGCCACCACTGTTCTGCCCTCGAAAAGCGAGCCTCCCAAACCCTGATGAGGCCAGTCGTATACAGGACATGGAGCTGTCGGGACATCCATAAATGTAAATTTTTAAATATAAATTTTCAATATTTTTAATTAATATTTTTAAGTTTTTGGTATTATTTATACATTTTTAAAGTTTTATAATTTTTTGGGTATTTTGGAATTTTTCGGGTTCAAGGTCATTCAAGGTCATGGGTAAGGGTTCAAGATCAAGGTCACTTGGATCTAAAATGGCTGACGATATGGACATTGGTCGACCTGGCCGGGTCGGTCTTGTCAGAAGCTTAGTCGATCCACCTGTCATCGAATCCTGGACCACCTAATGTACATCTTTAATACTTTTTTTTTTCAATTTTTTTAATTTTTAAGTATTTTTTTAATTTTTGTGAGTTTTCTTGATTTTTCATGTTTGGCGGGTAGGAAGGGGGTGAGGTGAGTGTGAAATAATTAGTGTGTGGTTAACGTGATATGTTCTTCACTTTTTAGAACCAATTTTTTTTTCGATTATTCACGAATTTTTGTGACTGGATGCATTTTTGGTGAGGGGTGGGTGTTTGGTTAGGGTCGTGGGGTGAGTGTTTGGTTAGGGTCGTGGGGTGAGTGTTTAGTTAACATGATATGTTCCTTGATTTTTAAATCGGTTTTAATTTTTTAAAATTTTATAAGAATTGCTATCAGGTGTGGGGTGGACATGTAATGATGGGATGGTGATGGTGTGGTGAGCAACGAAAGGGCATATAATGTTATATGTTACTCGATTTTCAGATTTTTTTAGATTTCTGTGATTTTTCATGATTGGGCAGTGGGAAAGGGGTGAGGTGAGCTTGGCTAGAGTGGGGTGAAGGGATGGTGGCCGACAAGTACTAAGGAAGGGGGACCNTAAAATTTTATAAGAATTGCTATCAGGTGTGGGGTGGACATGTAATGATGGGATGGTGATGGTGTGGTGAGCAACGGAAGGGCATATAATGTTATATGTTACTCGATTTTCAGATTTTTTTAGATTTCTGTGATTTTTCATGATTGGGCAGTGGGAAAGGGGTGAGGTGAGCTTGGCTAGAGTGGGGTGAAGGGATGGTGGCCGACAAGTACTAAGGAAGGGGGACCCCCAAATATTTGAACATTGGCTTTCGGGGCTACTAGTCAACCAAATTAGGACGCAAACACTTATTTTTAAAAATAAATTTATGGATAAAAAAAACATTTTTAGGAAAAAAAGGGAAATTTTGAGTGATAAAGACAGATTTTAAGGGGAAAGTAATCGGTTTAAGGAAAAAACGGAACATTTTGTGGGGGAAACGGGAAATTCCAAGATAGCGGTGGATTCGTAAAATTTCCGTTTGGCTTACACTTTTCACATTTGTACATAGTACGACCTGCGTTCTGATAACAACCAGCGTCATGCTGTCTGCATTTGTTTATGTTATAAAAGGATCTTCTTGAAGTAGCGACACAAATAACTTTCCTGAATATTTTCCATCGGCGAAGAAGAGCACGTTTTCCACAGCCGCTGTTCACTCTTCGTGACGTGAATGGCAACTGAGCTGCCAAGCCTATTCTGTCCTTTATTAAACCACCACATTGTAGTGTCAGCCTAATACGAGGGTTAGGAGAACCACGTGCAACTTATGAAACCGGGGGCCCCATATATGAAAAATTTATTCACATATTGCAGTAAATAATAAAGGACCAACATATAAGCTAGGATAAGAGTATATTTTCACAAGGACCAACCTCAATAATATTCTATAATATTTCAAGTGCAGTACACTATTTACTAGTGGGGATAATTTGAATACACATTACACGACTTGTAAATGCTGTGTTCCTTTTATTGCCACTAAACATCATGCATGAGACGACGACACTGCAACATATTAATAAACAGATATAAAAAAATTTAATGTGGAGCAAAATAATAATATACACTTACCAACCGATGCACATTTCGCGAGAAACGAATGCTGTACGTTTTGTTGGGCCATAATAATTACCTTCAAGAAGCACGCGAGCGATAAGGTCGACACTGCTATGCACTGGTGCCAGCAGCTATAAAAAGGAAAATAGTTCTAATCACCTACCAATCAATCCGTGTAGCACAAGCAGCGAACACTGTAAATCGTATCAGTCGTTGCTAGGCAAGACTATGCCTCTGAAAACTGACACAATAGCCTTGGTTAGTACAGCATAGTAGCAAATTATTTTCCCCATGTACATCCCTCGACTGAGTTATGCTACAGTACAGAGGCACACCAATTCTACTACCAACCATCGCATAATGTACGAGCATCGATCATCGTACATCACATTAGGCTAAAATCAAATACTATGAAAGAGCCTATAAACACGGGAGTGACAAGGTCAACACTGCTACATGCCGATGCAAACAGATATAAAAATAAATTGCAAAGGAAAATAGTTATAAGCACTTACCAAACAGCGCATATTGCACAAGCGTCGACCGTTGTACGTCGCGTTAGATTATGCTAGACAAGACTAGGCATCCCTGGTTAGTACAGCAGAATAGCAATAGATTTCCTTACGAACCGGTCGGAATGAAACCGTCAAATTCAGAGGACAGCCAACAATCACAACACTAGTGGTGGAAAACATCCACCTCGTACGACAATCTTTGATAAACTAATATCTTGATAAACTGTAAGGCAGCACAGGTGGTCGACATACGGTGTAGCCACTGCGCAGGTCTTAACGAGTCGAAGGGATGGCACATACACTAGTCGAGAGTTGCGTCATGCTCCAGGGTAGAAGACAGCCAAGTCACACGTGCACTTTCCATTACGAGAGGAATTCAGTTATACAGGACAAGGCAAAAAAGGATATTTGGTTTTAGATATTTGTATATACATATACTTATATTTTTAGGGATGAAGAAAATACATGCGAACACTCTGAGAAAACCCATTTGTCCCACTCAAATATCAAGAATTATTTTGTCATGCGACCTTTACCTAGACCTTTAGCCACCCTCTCCGACGAAATTTATGCTAGTGATGAAGGGAAAAATCAATATTTTGTATAAAAACATGAATGGGAACACTTTGAGTAAATAGATTTTCACCACTCACAATAGCAGGAACCATGACAAGCAACCTTGACCATTGGCCACCATCTCTGACGACATCTATACTAGGGATGAAGGAAAAAAATATTTATTTTGTATAAAAAACCAAAATGGGAACACAGAATTGCATTTGCCCCGCTCACAATAGCAGGTACTGTGACAAGCAACCTTAACGTTAGATGTCATCATGTGATATTGATCTTGACCTTGGTGACATCGTGTGATTTTTACCTTGACCTTTTGCCACCATCTTGAACAACATCTACTGCTTAGAACAAAAAATTATTGCAATTTTTTTTTAGACAATTTCAAAATCGCAGAAAAAATCATAAGACCTTGGCTTTGTCTTCGACGAAGAACTCCCCCCCATCTTCAGCCACCAAGGCCTATGATTTGTTCTGCGATTTTAAAATTTTCTAAAAATAATTGCGATTTTTTTTTATTTTAAGGGGTAGATGTTGTTCGAGATGGTGGCAAAAGGTGAAGGTGAAGGGCACACGATGTCATCCAAGGTCAAGGTCACACGATTACATCCAAGTTCAAAATTGCTTGTCACAGTTCCTTTTATTGTGAGCTCGGCAAATAGATTTTCTCAGAGTGCTTCTATGTTTTTTATATATAAAATAAAGCTTTTTTCCCTCTTCATCCCTAGCATAGATATCCTAGATGGTGGCCAAAGGTCGAGGTCAAGGTCGCATGACAACTCTGTTCCTGCTATTGCGAGCGGGGAAAACGTTTTTTGATCAGTGTATTAGCACATTTTTTCTTCATTCCTAAAAATAAATATGTTCATGCAATATTTAAAACGAAATAACTCTTTTACCTTGTTCTATATAACTCAATTCCACTTGTAAAGGGAAGTGCATGTGTGACTCGGCCGGTCTGCCACCCTACCGCCTGATGTGACTCGATTAGTGTATGTACCATCCCTTCATCTCGTTGAAACCTACGCAGTGACTACACTGTCAGTCGACCACCTGGATGCCTTACAAAATCTCGAGATGTTGATCACACAGAATGTCGGACGGGATGGACACGATCCTTCGCTACTGATGCTAGTCTTCTGTAATAACCAGGGCTGCCTGGTTTGTTTAGAATCATCCAACGTGATGTACAACGCTCGATTCTTGTGCAATATGCGCTGGTCGGTAAGTTCTTATAACAATTTTCATTTACATTTTATTGTTTTATATATTTTTTTGCATCAGCATGTAACAGTATCGACATTGCCACTCCCGTGCTTCTCGGCTCTGCCGTAGTACTTTATTTTCACCTAATGGGTTGTACGATGCTCGATCCTCACACATTATGCGTTGTTGGTATTAGAATTCGCGTGGCTCTGTACTGTAGCTTAGCTCGGTTGAGGGATGTACATTGGGAAAATCTTTTGCTATTCTGCTGTAGTAACGAAGGCTAACACGTCAGTTTTCAGACGCATGGTCTTATCTAGCAACGACTGATTCGATGTACAGCGTACACTGCTTGTGCAATACGTGTTAGTTGGTATGTGACTAAAATTATTTTCCTTTATATATCTGCTGCCATTAGTGCGTAGCAGTGTCGACTTTATCGCTCCCGTGCTTCACGACGGAAGTTTTTTTGGTCTAACATAATGTACAACGTTCGTTTCTCCCGCAATATGCTTCGGTCGGTAAGTGTTCCTAACTATTAGCCTTTATATTTACATTTTATATCTAATCATAAATATGTAGAAGTGTCATCATCTCATGAATGACTAATGGTTTAAATGCATGATGTTTAGTCATAAGTAAAGGAACACCCCCCTTTACAAGATGTGTAATGCATCTTCAAATTATCATCGATGGTAAATAGCGTACTGCGCTTGACATATTGTAGAATTTTTTTTGATGTTGGTTCTTGTTAACATACGCTCTTTTCCTGTTGTCAGGCATTCCGGCTTTTTACTTAAGTTCATGACGCAATAGCAACACTGATATCGCTATTATGAGCTGTGGAAAAATAACAGGTAGGTTTTTTTTTTATAGAAGTGGTTCTATACGACAGCATGCTCGCAACCCATTTGCATATGTTACTCTTTTATTATTTACTAAATTATGTGAACTAATTTTTCATATGTTGCACATGGTTCCCCTCAGCCCTCGTGTTAGGTTTGTCTCTGCAATGTGGTGGTTTAAAACAATGTAGAATAGACCGGCCAGCTCAGTTACAGTTCAGGACATGAAGAGTGAACAGCGGCTATATAGATCGTACTATTATTTGACAATGGAAAATATTCAAGAAAGTTTTTTGATTTGCTACAGTAAGAAGACCTTTTCTAACATAAACAACTGCAGACAGCACGAAGCTGGCTGTTGTCAGAATGCTGAGCGTACAATGTTCAAATGTAGAAAGTGTAAATCTCAGTTTGGACGTCGTAGCAACATGAAAATACATCTTTCAACATGCGAGGGTCTCCCTGCACTGCCTGCCAAGCGATATCTACGGATATTATCAGGTAATTGTGAGGGTTCATCTACAAATGTTGAGAGCAGTTCTCTACAGCCGCCAAGACATTCATGCAACTATTTTGACATATGATGCAAGGAGACATGAAAAAAGTACTTGTGTGAGGAGCACCATTCGTATGACATGTCGATGTGATAAGTGTTGAAGAATGTATGCACGCTTTGACGATTTAAATACATATTTAACTTTTTACGTCGCAAAATTTCTCTCAAACTGGCACAGTGGCACATCAACACCTGATTGTACAACACAGTATAAACCAAAGCCAAAGCCAAAGCCTAATGTTAATGGTTTTTTCCTGAAGCGATCTGCATTCAGGGGGCTTCTGAAAAATTATGTTTCTCCGAATATGACAATTCCATGAACAGATGTTTGCTCTTTCCTGTGAAGTATGAAACATTATATAATAAACCACCTGATCGATGAGGTAGAAAATATGGCGCTATAAAATATAATGTCCGCCTCGACTGTAGCTATGCGAAACCAGAGCCTTACGATAGTGAATATTGTACCAAAGCCTTCAAGACTTCGAATGTAGCTTTGAGTAATGTATCTGCAATAGAAAGCTCTGTTGTTGACAGTATACAGAAGTTATGTCAAGAGGAAGAAGAAACGATTACCAAGGGTTCGGGTTGTACCCTGTCATCAGTAAATAATATAGAGCTGAGAACAAGGGGGCACCATACACTTAGCAAACAGGTAAATACTGATTTCCCTCTACCCCAATACAGAGAATTACAACATAGCTTCACCTTAGTCCCGCGGAATGGTGGTATAAATTACTGAAACCACAGAAAATCACTCAGTTATTAAAGTGGCTAGTGTGGCTCCGTTAATATTTGAAAATAGCAGTAAGGAGTCAGAAGTTAGGAGTCAACAGTGAGGAGTCAGCAGTGAGGAGTCAGCAGTGAGGAGTCAGCAGTGAGGAGTCAGAAGTTAAGAGTCAGCAGTGTGGAGTCAGCAGTGATGAGTCAGCAATGAGAAGTCAGAAGTGAGGAGACAGCCCTTTGCAGTAGTACATGTGTTTGAGTTCGCATATGCTTGAAGATTATGAAAACCACTGAGGATCTGCAATTGAGTATGTTCTGTAGACTACATACAAGACTTCACCGAGTGTTCAACAATTAATTGGAAAACAATGCAGTTACTGTGTCAAGACCTTCAGTAAAGTTGCAAAGTTCGTCGCCATGAAAAGAACGAATGTTCAATGAAACCGACCTCCAGAATATTAACTTGTGGTATATTTCGTGCAGCATTTGGTAGAAGTGATAATCTAAAGATACACACTGGTATGTGTAAAGGTAACGCACCTTTGCTTTGCACGAGACAACATGCACTGAAATTATTGCCGCAAGACAAGGCTATGGCTAGCCTTCTTGCTGATACACCATGTAAAGCACTTATAAGATTACTCGGGTCATGTTCCAAAACAGTGTGTGATGAAGAAAGTACGAGTGTTGCAGACATGAATTATGGAAAGTGCGAGACATAAGGACCTTCAGAAATTGTGAACAACAAACCTGCAGCGCTAACATGTAAAGTGAATAACGAAGATTTTACAACTAACCAGGACGCAAAGAACGAAAATTTGACCTCCGAAACTGCTGGTGATGATGTGAAATATACATATTCCAAGTGCCAACATCTGCAAAGGAAAAGTGTAAATGTGTTGTTCAAGATAAGGGCTACTTGAAGTTGTGGCAGAAGAAACATAGATTCGAACCTAGTACTCTGGTACAGAGGTAAATCACAATCTATTCATCTCATAAGAACATACATGCAGACATGTATCATGAACCTTCTGCGAAGATTGACGTGATGTCTAGCTAATTATTTTCGGAAGATCCCAATGACTTGGTTTATAGACTGCATGTGTTGGTTCCATTGCAAAGAAGATAATATCTTTATGTCAGTGCAGATATAAATTCGATTATTGATGAACTCAGAGCTAGAGGTTTTATTCAATGACATAGTATGTATATTTGTTATTTATTTAAGAATAGGAATAAGAGCAAAAAAATTGTTCCATTTTTAAAATTCTTATCATCTAAGATTGTACCTACTGCTATGTGTTTATAAATCACTGGTAGGCTGCAAGTATGTGCGATGAACATACATGGAGTATGGCTATGTGCAAATATCTGATGGAGATAAATTTTATTGTAAGCTGCGATGTTATCAGGATTTTAACTATATACACAAACATGGTCAATATACATACTCGTAATTGCCATAATATTTGCTCTCACTTCCTGATGGACAACAAACATTCTCTTTACACTTCCTGCTTCGTCACTTTAAGCTATCACTACAGGTAAACACTATGTCTCAGTTATCACAGTGGTAAGTTTTGTAGACGATGGTGAATGAACAGTTACTATCTTCATGACGTTCAGCACTATAGCTGTTAGTTAATGTCTTGCTACAGTGCATCCACCCACTTCGGGCCGAAGAACAAACATTGTATTTGCACTTCTTACTATGCCTATTCAGACTAACACTGCGGGCGAACACCATGTCGCCGGTGTCGAAGTGGTAAGATTTGTATGCAGTGCTGAACATGCAATGGCTACTTTCATGTCGTCGTGATGTAAGGAGTGAATCTCCAGAGTACCTTGCTGTTGACGATGCAGTCAATGTTACAGATGGTAAGTCTTCAACCAGTGATTCCGTCTTCATATTGTAACAGTGTTTGCGATCGCGGTAGATGAAAATAGATGTAACGATCTGCTTTCCACAATTCTCTTCAACGAAGAGAGAACCATTTTTATTACACTATGTATGCTTGCATACCATTATCACTACAAGGCAGTCCGTGTTGCCCATCTCGTGTTGTCACAGTCTGACATGCTTGTTATGTATTTATAAATGTCTGGTAGGCTTCTAGCATTTGTAATGAACATGCATGGACTATGGCTATGTAAAAAGTATTTGTTGGAGATACAGTTAATTACGATCGTTGCATAATGTGATCGATACTTAAATATAAATATATAACACAGAAGTTTTGATTGCATATCATCTTGTATTTTTACCTGTGAAATGAGTGGACTCTCTAGGGGATGGAACCTGCGATACCTTATTCTCAAGGATGGTGCACTGTCTCCAGCATCATCAAGGTACATGAGTTATTTCGAATAAAATTTCAATAGCATATGTAAAACGTAAGTACAATGTTTAGTCAAGGGTGGTGTAATTATAATATTTGTATGTGACATTCTGTTTTCCTGGTTGGTGATGTATACCATGCATGGAAAGGCAGGATAGTCATTGTGACCTGTGCTTCTGTTGAGTTCACATCGACAGCTACTAGATGCACTCGTGGTCTCCAGGCCTTCTGTGTATAAAACAGCCAAACCACTTTTTATATAGTTAAACTATGTTTCTATTTATGTTTAGATCTTCTAAAAGCAGAGCACATATATAGTTTAAATGTACGTGTGTTGCGATGACTCTTTACTCGTCCTTACAAAGTTCGTAATTTTTATGATATTTCTAAATTAATAAAAATGTGTGGCGAGTGATTCATGGCTAATTCGTTTTATAATGTGCTTAGAGTTCTAGCACCTTAAATGGTATGTTTTCAAATAAGCATATGTATATGATATTTAAAACGAAATAAATTGTTCCCTTGTACTGTATAACTGAATTACTCTCGTATAGGGAAGTGCATGAGTGACTCGGCTGGTCTGCCACCCTGGAGCCTGTCGCGTCTCTCTCGACTAGTGTTATGTGCTATCCCTTCGACTTGCCGAGACCTGCACGGCGCTCGCACCCCCAGTCTACCACCTGGGCTGCCTTTCAGATTCTCAGTATGGTAGTTGATCGCACATTGTCGGTCGGGTTGGACGCATTCTACTGCTAGTGTTGTGAGTGTTGGCTGTACTCTGAATTTGATGGTTTCATGTCAGTCGGTTCGTACGGAAGTGGTTTTCTATTATGTTGTACTAACTAGGACGGCTGGTCTTGTCTAGTATCGTCAAACGCAGTGTACAGTACAGGGCGCTTGTATAATGTGTGATTGCAATGGTTAGTAAGTGATTATAACTACTTACCTTTACATTTTATATATGTTTGCATCAATGTGTAGCAGTGTTGCCTTATCCTTCCCGCACTTTACAATGGAAATTTTTTCGCATATCATAACACACAGTGCTCGATGCTCGCGCAATATACATGGTTGGAAATGCTTATAACTATTTACTTTTATAATTATTTTTTTATATCTGTTTGCATCAGCGTGTAGCAGTGTCGTTTCTCTTGAGCGACTAATGGTTTCAATGTATGTGGTTTCGTAGCAAGCAAAGGAACGCCGTCTTTACAAGTCGCGTAATGTGTATCGCACTTGTCACATTACAGATTTTTTTTTTTAGGTTGATCCTTGTGAACATATGCTCTTTTCATGTCCTCAAGCATTCCAGATTTTTACCAAAGTTCTTGGTTCACTAGTAATATTGATATCACTATTACGATCTGCAGAACCAAGGGGTATTTGTTTATAGTAATGTGACCGATATTTCATGTACATTATGGTTTATATCTTTTACATCGGGTTCCCCGCAACCCTCTTGTTAGACCTATGGTGTTTATTTGTATTATCTCGTACATGTCTTTATTTTTCCAATTTACGGGTGGTTGTTGTTAAATGCAAATGAGGCCTCTGGCCACTGGCCTTCGTGTCAGGCTGACTGTGTTTATTTATATGTATTAATTATGCTGTAATCCCCCACGACTACATACATATTGCTGGCAGTGCGATCGTATATATCTTAATTTTTTAATGTATGGATAGTTGTTGCATGTTACCCGCGATAACGTTTATTTATGTGTATGTATAACACCTGTGGTAGCAGGCCACGTGTGTGGTGGTGGGTAATTGACGAGTGCGCGCGGACCAGCATGTATGTGTGCTATTTCAGGCACCTACACTCCTACATGCATCAGTAACTACTAACTATCACGACATGCTTGCAACATAATCGTATGTATACCTGTCTTTATTTTCTTTCCATGTATGGCTGACTGTTACATGCTAGCGGAACTTGAGTAGTTCAGAAATGACTCTACTATGCTTATAACATGCTTATGGCCTTAATTATCTTTATTGCATTGATTGCATCCTGGAATGATACCTGTGATATGAATTTGACGGTCGTGGCTTTCGAGGATAGGAAATTACTGACATCTATGTTTACAAGTGGGANCTTGAGTAGTTCAGAAATGACTCTACTATGCTTATAACATGCTTATGGCCTTAATTATCTTTATTGCATTGATTGCATCCTGGAATGATACCTGCGATATGAATTTGACGGTCGTGGCTTTCGAGGATAGGAAATTACTGACATCTATGTTTACAAGTGGAATTAATGCATAGTTGACCCTACCGTCCTGTTCTATGTTGGGAACGATGTGTATGGTTTAAATTTGTACTATGGCTTCAGCAGATGGGAAATTGTTGTCAAATATGCTTATAAGAGGTAATGGTCTAATGGACCCTACCACCAGTTTGATGTCGGGAATTATGTGTGTGATATTAATCTGGCGACTGTAGCTTCGGTGAATGGGAAATGGCGGCCGACTATACTTATACGAGGGTTTAAGGTGTAATTGTCCTTGATGTGCTACTCATCGGAGGCGATGCTTATGATATTAATTTGGTGGCTATATCTTTGGTAGATGGGGCATGTGGTCAACTATGCTTATAAAAGGACTTAAGGCGTAGTTGACCTGCTGCCCTTTTCGTCACCCAGGGTGTTGTCTATGATATGAATATGGTGATTATATCTAAAAAAAGTTCGAATATTACAGCCGACAATGCTAATACGAGGNCTTATAAGAGGTAATGGTCTAATGGACCCTACCACCAGTTTGATGTCGGGAATTATGTGTGTGATATTAATCTGGTGACTGTAGCTTCGGTGAATGGGAAATGGCGGCCGACTATACTTATACGAGGGTTTAAGGTGTAATTGTCCTTGATGTGCTACTCATCGGAGGCGATGCTTATGATATTAATTTGGTGGCTATATCTTTGGTAGATGGGGCATGTGGTAAACTATGCTTATAAAAGGACTTAAGGCATAGTTTACCTGCTGCCCTTTTCGTCACCCAGGTTGTTGTCTATGATATGAATATGGTGATTATATCTAAAAAAAGTTCGAATATTACAGCCGACAATGCTAATACGAGTNTGTTGTCTATGATATGAATATGGTGATTATATCTAAAAAAAGTTCGAATATTACAGCCGACAATGCTAATACGAGTGCTTAATGCGTAATTGCCTCTACCATTCTATTCAGCATCAAGAGTGATGCCTATGTTATGAATTTAACGACTATATTTTAAATTGTTCTGAAATGGCGGCCAACTATGCTTGTAAGAGGGCTTAAGGTGAAATTGACTCTACCACCCTTTTATGCATCAGGGGTGATGCACATGTTATGAATTTGACAACTATATATTAAACAGTTCTGAAATGGTGGCCAACTATGCTTATATGATGGTTTAAGACATAATTGACTCTATCGCCCTATTTTGCATCAGGGGTGATGCCTATGTTATGAATTTGACGACTATACCTTAAACAGTTCGGACATTACAGCCAACTATGCTTATAAGCAGGCTTAAGTCATACTTTCTTGGACTCCTTTTCGTCGTCGGGGGTGATGGCTATGTTATGGTTGATGGTGGGAATCCAAGATGGCGGGGGACGAAGGCAAGATAGCGGAGTGATATATGTGTGCACGATTAGCATAACTGAGATAAATATATTTACAATTACGAAATATGTGTGAGATATTTGTATTGCAGTCCTTAGTATATGCGTAGTTGACACAGGTCGTGGAATATATGCTTGTAACAAGGTAGTGCATGAAGTTGCATGACGAGGAAATGAACTTAAACATTCTTCAGACAAGATGAATAATGCTGGCATGGAATGATAGAGCATGAAGTGCTTGTAAGTGATTGCTCAATCCGCCTGGCATTTGCTAATTTTACGCCAGATTCCACCGGATTGGGCAAGTGTTACCGCATTGAGCAAAGCAAATTTTTTTGCGAGAAATTTTTGCTGGTTTTAAGGTAAATTCTCGAATTTTTGAGGGAAATTCTGGCAATTTTAAGCGTTTTTGAGTAGTAAAAAAAAATTTTGAGGGAAAAAAAGGAAAAAAAAAGAGAAATCTAAGATGTCTGTCGTGGCACCGAAGCCCCCAGCCACGATCGCGTTAACATACATTTCCCCAGCCCTTAATTTTTTTTTAAATATAAAGATAGGCAGTTAAATAGTTTTTTTCCGTAGACATACAAACGACAGCTATGGGATCCCAAGTATTAGCCACTTGCTGTTCATGAGACACATCCACGAAAGCGTTTACAGTTAATCATCACCGCTTGGATCCCTTCATCACAAGAACGAGCAAGCCTAAAGATCGTAACAGCCCCAACATTTCTTCACCAAAAAAATTCCCACTTTCAGGAATGAGAATTTGCACATTTCACTGATATATTTGTGTTATTAAATATAACAATGTGCATTGTTAAGATCTTCTCAAAACATATTACAAATTGACGCTGCATTTATTTGCATGCATTTGTAAATCTGTGTAAAGTTTATTATTCGTGTTTCCTAGAAACAATAACATAATAATTTCGACAGGTCACCAAAGCCTATGCGAGGGTAAATTTGTTCAGTGTACAATGTAAAGAATTAAAGCTTCGAACGGTATAACTGTTGGCAGTGTGATAATTATTGGAAGTTCGTGAACATATTAAAAAATAATAGGGGTAATTTTGTTGTTGAAAATAATATTATTAGGGCAATAATAATAATAATAATGGCCTGTGGGGAGTGCACCCAGGGCAAGGCAACACCCTCCGAGTGACGGTCTTTCCAGCTTTCCCCGAGCATGAGAGAAATGAAACCCTAGAATGGAGTGGCGCTGGAATGCAAATTGGGGGGCAAATTGTAGCCTATAATGTTGGTTAAATTGTTGTGTTGAAGATTTCCTCCATTTTGTCATGCTGAAAAACCAATTTTGACCCTTTAAAAGCCCCACTTTAATTACTTTAAGGATACTGATACTATGTTAACAGTACATGTAGAAATACATTTCTGCTATTTTAAAGGAGGTATTATGTTACTGCAAATTTTTTTCTCCCACTTACCAGGCAATGGACAATTTATTTTTTGGAAGTTAACAGGGGCAAATATTAGATTAGCAAATGTTATCTGCTTGCTAGATCTGCAAGTATGAAACCTGTGAGAGTTACAGCTGTAGTCCAGCATACTTCTGTAGCCTAAATGGTGGTAATGTGTACATTATAACTTAGTACATTGAAAATTGTTTTGTTTGTATTTATTCCAGCAATAAGGCAGATCCATAAAGTGAGTTTATTTATTATGTTGGAGGGTTTGATAGGATTCCATTTCATATAAGAAAAATCATATTTTGCGAAAAAATTGATTACTTTAAACGTAATTGATTACTTTGAGTGTAATGTGTTGCATTTCTGTATGCGATTTATAAAGGAAAAAAAAACTAAGAACTGGTCTGTGCAATAATCTGTAAGTACGTGCCTATGAAGTACATAATATGTTTAATATTTAGTTGTATATGGCTTGTAGAGGCAACTGCTCACGTAGTTTGTTGAAATGAAGCACATTACATAATTGTACTGAATGCAGTTGCGGTTCCAACATCTGTAACAGGTACTGTGTTACATTTGAATAATTTGCACCCCCTGCCAAGATCTGTAATATTGGATTTAAATTGTTTAATTACGACATATGAATCGGCTTATTACGTAATTCAGTTATATACATTTCACAGCTATTTCTGACATTCAGTTACAGAAATTGGCGGAGGCCTCCAATAAACTGTATAATAAAACCGATCTAGTGTGGCAGTTATTGGCCGTATTGTAGAATAATATACAAAACTAGCTAACCCTGCCACGCGTTGCTATGGCATAAATTATTTTGGTTCTTTTCATTTCTGTGAAATTAATTGAAAGAAGTATATGTATTTTCTAAATCTTTATTATTGAAGTACTTGTTTGTATGCAATGTTTTTAGCTTTACCATCTTCCGCGCGTATGGATATGTTGTGTGGTTTTCCTACTCTGTTTCTAAATCTATTCCACACATTTGCAATGACTGCCCTTGAGCTTTATTTATTCTCATTGCAAATGCCAATCTGACTGGAAACTGTGTTCTTTTAAAGTGAAAGGGAATTTCTGTTTGAATAAAAGGAATTCTGGGAAGAAGCACATCTTCTCCTTTGAAAGCATCTTTCAAGATGCAAGGCGTGTGCCGTTAGAAAGTTTTGGCGAATTGGTATTACGAAGTAAAATGACTGGCACTCCTATTTTCAATTTTAATATATGTGGAGGTAATCATAGAACATCAAGCGTATTTAGAAATTCTGGCGGATAATTTACCGCTTCATTTTCGTGAAATGTTACATCCACATATTTGTATGTGGCATGTTCGCTTGTCGATAAGTATCGACATATATATTAGTATCGAAATATCGATATATAGTTTTTTTATATAGATAGATAGATCTGTTGCTAGGTTGCGACTTTACATTGTTGACATTGCATTGTTGATGTATTGTTGACTAAGGTGCTTCCTGACGCGAAATCATTGAAAAAATGAGATTTTTGCAGATTTTAGTACCCTTGTAGACAATACAGATAAAAAAGAAAGGTGTACAAACACTCATGGGAACGAAAGGAAGGTTTATAAAAAAACAATGAAAATCGGTTGATTTTTTCGGTAGTTACACGCGTCCGAACAAACGGACACAAGGTTTTTATATATATAGATTTATTTGCCTTGTAGGAAACCATAAATATATTCAAGAAAGAAAATATACGCCTCTAAAGTTTTAGAAGCTGCAATTAATGATGTGAAATGTGGTCTATCGAAGAACGCAGCAGCAAAGAAACATAATGTCGCTCGCGCAACAAGGTTATGTAAAGAAACGCCCTGTCCCCTCAACTGTTTTAACGGAAGAAAAGGAAAATACCCATAAAAATATTGTTGATTTCTTTAAACGTAATGTATCGATATGTCGATACATAGTTTTTTATATCTGTTTTATATCTGTTATATCTGTTAGATCTGTTGCTAGGTAGCGACTTTACATGGTTGACATTGCATTGTTGATATTGCATTGTTGACTAAGGTGCTTCCTGACGCGAAATCATGGAAAAAATGAGGTTTTGCAGATTTTAGTACCCTTGTAGGTAATACAGACAAAAAAGAAAGGCGTACAAACACTCGTGGGAACGAAAGGNGGAATTCTGGGAAGAAGCACATCTTCTCCTTTGAAAGCATCTTTCAAGATGCAAGGCGTGTGCCGTTAGAACGTTTTGGCGAATTGGTATTACGAAGTAAAATGACTGGCACTCCTATTTTCAATTTTAATATATGTGGATGTAATCATAGAACATCAAGCGTATTTAGAAATTCTGGCGGATAATTTACCGCTTCATTTTCGTGTAATGTTACATCCACATATTTGTATGTGGCATGTTCGCTTGTTGNCACATATTTGTATGTGGCATGTTCGCTTGTTGATAAGTATCGACATATATATTAGTATCGAAATATCGATATATAGTTTTTTTATATAGATAGATAGATCTGTTGCTAGGTTGCGACTTTACATTGTTGACATTGCATTGTTGATGTATTGTTGACTAAGGTGCTTCCTGACGCGAAATCATTGAAAAAATGAGATTTTTGCAGATTTTAGTACCCTTGTAGACAATACAGATAAAAAAGAAAGGTGTACAAACACTCATGGGAACGAAAGGAAGGTTTATAAAAAAACAATGAAAATCGGTTGATTTTTTCGGTAGTTACACGCGTCCGAACAAACGGACACAAGGTTTTTATATATATAGATTTATTTGCCTTGTAGGAAACCATAAATATATTCAAGAAAGAAAATATACGCCTCTAAAGTTTTAGAAGCTGCAATTAATGATGTGAAATGTGGTCTATCGAAGAACGCAGCAGCAAAAAAACATAATGTTCTCGCGCAACAAGGTTATGTAAAGAAACGCCCTGTCCCCTCAACTGTTTTAACGGAAGAAAAGGAAAATACCCATAAAAATATTGTTGATTTCTTTAAACGTAATGTATCGATATATCGATACATAGTTTTTTATATCTGTTTTATATCTGTTATATCTGTTAGATCTGTTGCTAGGTAGCGACTTTACATGNTCGATACATAGTTTTTTATATCTGTTTTATATCTGTTATATCTGTTAGATCTGTTGCTAGGTAGCGACTTTACATGGTTGACATTGCATTGTTGATATTGCATTGTTGACTAAGGTGCTTCCTGACGCGAAATCATGGAAAAAATGAGGTTTTGCAGATTTTAGTACCCTTGTAGGTAATACAGACAAAAAAGAAAGGCGTACAAACACTCGTGGGAACGAAAGGAAGGTTTATAAAAAAACAGAATGAAAATCGTTAGATTTTTTCGGAAGTTACACGCGTCCGAACAAACGGACACAAGGTTTATATATATACACTGAGGTGACAAAATTCATGGAATAGCAATATGCAAATATACAGATGGCAGTAGTATCGCGTACAAATTGTATAAATGGGCAGTGCATAGGTTGGGCTTTCATTTGTAGTCAAGTGATTCNCGTTAGATTTTTTCGGAAGTTACACGCGTCCGAACAAACGGACACAAGGTTTATATATATACACTGAGGTGACAACATTCATGGAATAGCAATATGCAAATATACATANACAACATTCATGGAATAGCAATATGCAAATATACATATGGCAGTAGTATCGCGTACAAATTGTATAAATGGGCAGTGCATAGGTTGGGCTTTCATTTGTAGTCAAGTGATTCGTGTGAAAAGGTTTCTGACGTGATTGTGGCGGCACGACGAGAATTAACAGACTTTGAACGCGGAGGGGTAGTTGGAGCTAGATGCATGGGACATTCCATTTCGGAAATGGTTAGGAAATTCAACATTCCGAGATCTAAAGTGTTAAGAGTGTGCCAAGAATGCCTAATTTCAGGCATAACCTCCCACCATGGACAATGCAGTGGCCGACTGCCTGCACTTAATGACCCAGACCAACGACGTATGCGCAAAATGGTCAGTATTAACAGACCAGCAACACTGCGTGAAATAACCGCAGGAATCAATGTGGGACGTACGACGGACGTGTACGTTAGGACAGTGCGGCGAACTTTGGCTGTACTGGGCTATGCCAGCAGAAGACCGACTCGAGTGCCTTTACTAACAGTACGACATCAGCTGCAGCGCCTCTCCTGGGCTCGTGACCATATCGGTTGGACCCTAGACGACTGGAAAACCGTGGCTTGATCAGATGAGTCCCAATTTCAGTTGGTAGGAGCTGATGGTAGGGTTCGTGTATGGCGCAGACCCCACTAATCCATGGACCCAAATTATCAACAAGGAACTGTGCAAGCTAGTGGTGGCTCCATAATGGTGTGGTCTGTTTTTACATGGAATTAACTGGGTCCTCTGGTCCAACTGAACCAATCATTGACTGGAAAGTGCTATGTTCAGCTACTTGGAGACCACTTGCAGCCATTCATGGACTTTATGTACCCAAACAACGATGGCTATTTTTATGGATGACAATGCGCCATGTCACCGGGCCACAACTGTTTGCGATTGGTTTGAAGAATATTCTGGACAATTACAACGAATGATTTGGCCACCAAGATCGCCCGACATGAATCCCATCGAACATTTATGGGACATAATCGAGAAGTCAGTTCGTGCACAAACTACTGCACTGGCAACACTTTTGCAATTATGAACGTCTATAGAGGCAGCATGGCTCAATATTTCTGCCGGGGACTTCCAACGACTTGTTGAGTCCATGTCACGTCGAGTTGCTGCACTTCGCCGGGCAAAAGGAGGTCCGACACGATATTAGGAGGTATCCCATGACTTTTGTTACCCCAGTATATATATATATATCGTATACAAAATGTATATGTCAATAATTGTATCTATACCTGCCAACAATGTAATATATTTACCAAAAACAGTAATTTTTTTAAAATTAAAATTAAAAATGTGTTTATTGAAAGTTTATATTGGACAACTATGAGTAGATATAAAAAAACATCGCTTAACAATATGAGAATTTATTTATGTCAATAAAGTACGAAATATGTCCTAAAGGAATTTACTAAAAACACACCCTTAACCCTGCCAACCATTGTCACTTCCCCCCTTCGCACTGTACGACACTTTATGTAACCTTAGTTATTTACGTCTTCGTAACATCGTCATCGCCTTGTATTCAATTTTTTTTTCTGTGAGCACAACTGCCGTGCTGTAGTACTTAATGTGTCCATACTGAGCGTAAGTGAGATTAAACAAAGTTAGTGAAATCAATGGTTGGTTGCAGCCTTCCTACATGACACATACACGACGTCCACAAATCGTATAGTAAATAANGTTAGTGAAATCAATGGTTGGTTGCAGCCTTCCTACATGACACATACACGACGTCCACAAATCGTATAGTAAATAATTGGGCTGCACATACAATACCACGTATTTTCAAATCACAAAGTAAAAATAATTAGCAAAATAATGTCTAATAAATTGATGTTTGTGTTACTGATATTTCAAAGTATAATTATAATATAATAAAGATTAAAATTACTTTCTGATACGTATACGTTAATTAAGTACGCATTCTTCATTGGGAATAATACGAAAGAATGGCGATCTTTTGTGTGACGCATCGATGGAAACAGTTTCGTGAGCAGTTGTTCTGATTTGCAAGTGATAACAATAAGTCTAATAACTGTAAAGGTTGATTTTTCAATGTTCATAGTTTTATAGCTAAACATGTTCAATATAATTATTTCTGAAGTTATGTAAGTTGCATTTTTAATTCGTGTTAACATGTGTTGTTAATTAATACATATAGGTTTTTAATAAAACATATTTTCATATAAACCAATTGTAATACTTTTTAAACATTATTATTTTTGCAGTTTGCACCATTTACATTTTGCAACATAACAATCAATGCAGTGTTATGAACACGTTTAGTTAAAAAATATAACTGTCTCAAACACAAGGCGCTGAGCTTACGTGCTGCCTTAAACCCACCTCTCTGAGACCATTAGTAAGGATCATACAATGTAATTACTAATTGTAAATGTATAGTTTGGCCATACGTTCCTCCATCATTTCAAGAAGCATCTTGTACCAGAAGTTTAACATCTCAACGTGATTGTGAAAATATCTGAGTCAGCCACTTCCCAATTGAAAATATACTCAATCAATACGCGGCCACAGAAAACATTTATTCAGTGTTACAAGTCTCACTTGTATCCCCACGACCTTTCGCTTACATTTCAGTCAGACGGCGGTAGTAGCATTAAAGGCTCTTTTTGTTAATGTTATAACAACAAATTTTTCAGATGCCTATCTCACCACCAAAAAATAGATTATTCTTAATTTCTAACAATCCCTTATGCGCTGAAACTTAGTGCGCTATGTTTCTCACATGCCTTGCACAGTTCAAGATACTCTATCGGTNAACAATCCCTTATGCGCTGAAACTTAGTGCGCTATGTTTCTCACATGCCTTGCACAGTTCAAGATACTCTATCGGCACACATGTATCGTGCCATTATGCCTACCTCAACCCCCCTTTGGAACCTACATTTCTGCCAGAGATCTTTAACAGCGTACACACTTCGTGTCAGGTGCACATCCTTCTCTCTGGATTTATTTTCATACTCAACTTATCAGTTATTTATGCCTTACAAC
>NQII01000263.1:528887-643762 GCA_002778355.1 Clitarchus hookeri
CATTCTTACAATTTCGGTAAGAAGTATTTATTGCACCCAATCAATTAAGTTCAGTGCTTCTCATCTTTGCAGCTATTGTGAAGAGAATTGTCATAGGTATGCTACTCAACAATCTTCGTTCGCGTAATAAGGCCGAAATTTAGTCATCACATTAATCGGAGGTTTCCTGCTATTTGTTCACATGAAACACAGCATTTGTATATACTTAACTCAACGACATTCCTTTATCAAAATTGTCTTAACATAATAACACATTAGTGTATAAAAGCTAATCTACAGCGATAGGACTGAACACCTACACAATATCATGTGTCCGAAAAATCAATTGTATATCAAGACACCGTTTCGTATACAGCGATGTGCAAGTGCCTATTTTCGTCAGAGGTGGGAATTTTTTTTTTTATTACTTAGTTTATTTCAATGTTTGTGTGTTACACAATTAACCTCTCGGAGCCTGCGAGCTCATAACCTGCTAGTTTATTTAGAGTGCGTAGAAGTGTACGTACTGTTTTATTTGCATAGGCCTATATTTTCGCTGGAAGGGTAATTATTAAGAGTATCGGCTTTTCTGAAGGAAACGTCCTAGACCAACAAAAGTAGCATTAATGGGTTCTGCACAGCTTACCTTTTTAATATACAGGAGGGCGTAATGTTAAAATAAGTAGAACGTATTAAATAAAATAGTTAAAAGTACGAGCAGTTCGCCGCTTTGTTTACGTCGAACGCCATGATTTTTGGTGAAGTAATGCATTAGTAAGGTGAACAAATGCGCATCGTGCAGTCACCTTATTGGTTGTGATCTGTAGACGTCATCGTCGCGGAATTTTACGTGGAAGTTGAGATGCCATTAGTTGCATTTGAGACGCGAGACAGTGCGGTTGTGTAGTTGCGGGCGTGAGTTGTGACGTCCGAATCCAACCGTACGAAGGCATGTGATTTAAGAATGGAGGGTGCAAGAACGAGTGCTTCTGTGCGTAATATTCGCTTATGTGGCTGGTGTTACTTGGATGTTTTAGAAGATCGTGGTGTTTTGTCGATTGAGGCAAGATGCACGGCAGTTGAATGGGTTCAGGACAGTGGAATTGTACCCGCCGTCTACCTAGGTGGGTTGATTCATAGACTTCCGGTGTGTTTAACTGTTACTTTAAAACCCTAAAATTCTATATTAGACTTAAATCCTAGGTTATGTTAACATTCTAAAATCCTAGGTTATTAAAAAACCCTACTATCCTAGGTTATTTTAAAACCCTACTGTCCTAGGTTAGATTAACACCCTACAATCTTAGGTTAGTTTAAATCCCAACAATCCTAGGTTAGTTTAAAAATGTAAAATAGTGATTCACTCATCGTGGGGCTAGGTTCTGTTAGGTTAGGAGGGCACATATTACGACATTAGTCATATGTTAATGCCCCTAGTATATTCGTGTTCTGCGTAATTAGTAGAGTCGAAATATATGTATACCACTTTTCGGGGTTTTTTTTAAATAGAAAAGTCGCTACTCTGGATAATTACCCATTTATCCTTCCAGCTAATGTGCTGGCCCTTTGTTTGCCAAAATTCAAACACGAGGAAATTTACCACCTGTAGCGATAACATGAACAGGCCTTAATTCGACGGCCTGCCTGGACACGCTGTCACTCATGAGCGGTAATCAAGAAAGCCAGTTGCCGCAATTGGGACTCGCATTTCCCAAACCCCGGTAAGCAGGAATCCTCTCTATCAGCCNAATTCGACGGGCTGCCTGGACACGCTGTCACTCATGAGCGGTAATCAAGAAAGCCAGTTGCCGCAATTGGGACTCGAATTTCCCAAACCCCGGTAAGCAGGAATCCTCTCTATCAGCCAGGGAATCAGGCCATGTTGCGTTATGCCACGTCGATATGAGGGCAATGCAGATTGGTGGCAGAGGTCTTTCTCCACGTGACATCGGCGCGACCGCCGTAACTCGTCATACTTCATCAGCCTTCGGATACTTCTAAAGGTGGGACAGTTACAATATACTAACGTGGCTCTCAGTAAGGTAGTGGATGTAGTTAACTCAACAATGCTCCCCCGACCTTATATTATTTTATGTAATCTCCAGATGTTTTATTATACTATATCCATATAGTAACCTATAGCTCTTTATATTAATTTACCCCACATGCTTTACCATAATGAGAACCCCCAACCTTAACAGCAAGTATGGTTTGAGAACAATTTAAAACAAATTATAACACGCTGTCGTAGGTTTATTTTTGCCGTAAGTTCCATTTGAGAATGTTTAACGAGAATCTTCATACAGCAGAGCATAAACAATATATTCTCAAGGTTTAATCACATTAGTACTGCTGCACTACCTTTTTTATTTTCGACTTGTGGCTACCAGCAAGAAGTAAGTAATTTTTTTTGTGAGCGATTTAAGGCATGATACCAGCAGCAGTGGTTAAACAAAACTTTTGTTAGAGCAGGTACAAAGCCATGCCCTGTGCCTCGTCCATGCTTAAAATATAAAAAAAATATTTGATGCAGGTTGTAGCGGAAATTAAGGAAATCCCACATGGCAGGTCTGATCGCTCATAAACATATTTACTACAGATAAACGAAGGAAAATATATGTTCAGAAAATAAATAACTGCAATTAAATAAATTTATGTAAGGCAACTGTGAGAGAAAGAGTTTTAAAGCTAAAACAAAAAACTGATTAGCTATTAAAATCATATCATTCACCTGCGTCTTACTATTTACAGGGCATGTACACGAGGAAGACATTCAAACCTCACACCGCCTGCTATAGATCACAGTTTTAAATTTCATATATATCACATGTTTACGAGACTCTCCAAACGGAAAATATTACAACAATTCTTACGTTCTCAAATATNAAATTTCATATATATCACATGTTTACGAGACTCTCCAAACGGAAAATATTACAACAATTCTTACGTTCTCAAATACATAGAAATAATTTTTGCAGAAGACACAATCCATGTCTATTGCTGTCGAAAACAGGATCAAGATACGTTTGCTCTTTTGGATATAAAATGTGTGCATGTCGCTTTTTATGTTAAATACTGCGGTCTCTACGTACTGAATTTTGGTAGAAATCTCTTCCGGTGTTTGGTGAAATAGGAAACTTCCCGTAGCACCAAAAAGGTTATATATGTGATAAACTCAAATTTCAAAAATTGGTCGTTTTGAATTTTTATTATATTGCTAATGTTTTATATATTTAGAGTACGCTTCCCAACAATGAAAATAAAATAGTTAATTATTTTTTCTCGTATTTTAAAGTCATTTGTATGAGTTTCAACCTCACAGATATATAATCAAGATTTTAATTCAAAAGTCGGCAATCATGTCAGTTAATTTAAGAGGTGAGAATAAGGCATATAGGACAAAAAATAACAATTAGAAATTATATCCTTATAAAGTCAATAGTTTTAAGTTCTTAGGACTAAGTACTGTACTGACAGTAAATTTGCGTAGAATGAACATGCCAAAATAACCTGTAACAATCACAGTTTCATGTGTATTGCTGTGTATGGCTTAAAAAAGATCTGCCCTCTTAAGATAGTACTTTCATATTGGTTTTCGATTGTTCCCTCAGTAGTAAGTTGTGGTATATTCTGGGGTATATGTACATCGTGGGAAAAATGTCTTTACACTGCAAATGGAAATACTAGGAATAATAAATGGCAAGAATTATAAAAGGCACCGCTGGCAATTTTTTTATTATTANGAATTTCATATATATCACATGTTTACGAGACTCTCCAAACGGAAAATATTACAACAATTCTTACGTTCTCAAATATATAGGAATAATTTTTGCAGAAGACACAATCCATGTCTATTGCTGTCGAAAACAGGATTAAGATACGTTTGCTCTTTTGGATATAAAATGTGTGCATGTCGCTTTTTATGTTAAATACTGCGGTCTCTACGTACTGAATTTTGGTAGAAATCTCTTCCGGTGTTTGGTGAAATAGGAAACTTCCCGTAGCACCAAAAAGGTTATATATGTGATAAACTCAAATTTCAAAAATTGGTCGTTTTGAATTTTTATTATATTGCTAATGTTTTATATATTTAGAGTACGCTTCCCAACAATGAAAATAAAATAGTTAATTATTTTTTCTCGTATTTTAAAGTCATTTGTATGAGTTTCAACCTCACAGATATATAATCAAGATTTTAATTCAAAAGTCGGCAATCATGTCAGTTAATTTAAGAGGTGAGAATAAGGCATATAGGACAAAAAATAACAATTAGAAATTATATCCTTATAAAGTCAATAGTTTTAAGTTCTTAGGACTAAGTACTGTACTGACAGTAAATTTGCGTAGAATGAACATGCCAAAATAACCTGTAACAATGACAGTTTCATGTGTATTGCTGTGTATGGCTTAAAAAAGATCTGCCCTCTTATGATAGTACTTTCATATTGGTTTTCGATTGTTCCCTCAGTAGTAAGTTGTGGTATATTCTGGGGTATATGTACATCGTGGGAAAAAATTTTTTCACTGCAAATGGAAATACTAGGAATAATAAATGGCAAGAATTATAAAAGGCACCGCTGGCAATTTTTTTATTATTANCACTGCAAATGGAAATACTAGGAATAATAAATGGCAAGAATTATAAAAGGCACCGCTGGCAATTTTTTTATTATTAACAACAAAATCATTATTTTAGATAGTTTATAAATGAACCGTACTACACTACTTTATGAGGAAAATATGCCCAAAGTTAATAATACTGTTATTAATTATAATACCGGAATATGCGACAAATTGCATTTATATCCCTGCAGGATCGATAAATTTACATTGAATCTCCATTATTTAGGGATGACAATAATAAATAATCTGCCAAATCCTCTAAAGAAGTGTAGTCAAATAAAAAAAAACAGAATTAAAAGAGTTTTTCTTATCATGTCATTTACTCTTTGGAACAATACTTGTATACGCACCGTAATAAAACTGATGTCTGATACTAAACATTTACATGGTCCTATAATGGCATTTAATAACAGAAAGAAAATTAACACACTATACAAGCATTATTCATACAACTTTTCTACATATGTTTATACATTCGCGTCTAATACAAGTTCTGTTTACAGTAAAGTGACAGTGCTCTCATTAGACAAACACAATCAATAATTTGATGATAATATACAAAAAATATTGAAATTATTAAAATTATAATTTTTAGGGTTCTCCTGTGCAGTTTTCTTAAGGAAAAGGTGAAAAGTACAAATTTAATTTTGATGACATCTACATCGGAGTAGGCCTACCTAGAATTTTCTCCTTAAGCAGGCCTAACTCAGCTGCCGTTAACGTCTGCGTTTGTGTGTGCGTGAGTTCACGCCATTAATAGGAGTAAAAAGTGAAGAATTATATTATTTTAGCACTCCAGTTTACGATACCAAGCGGTAAGTCACGTCGACTCATCTGCTTACAGCATTTCTGTGCATCTCCAATATGCTTGAAGTGTGTGCAGTGCGTTCGTTCTCGAATGATTACTCGAAATAATCTGCGGCGACGATGGAGGACAAAGTGACAAAGTTTCTTGTTATTAATGGAACGTTGGTGTTGATTGTGGTGCTGATTGTAGTGCTGATCGGGATGCTGATTGTGGTGCTCACTGTGGTGCTGATTGCGAAGGGTTGGTCTGGAAGGAGTCAGTTGTTTGCTTTAAGCATGACCATGATTTCAAGCTGAGCGAAAAACTTGTCTGGAAGAAACTGCCGAAGATTTAACTGCATGGTAATGTGATCAAGGAACTAGATAAAATGTCTGGTTGAATGGAGGCATAAAAATACTTTAATCTCACTGCTGAAATGTGTTAGTTATTATATATATATATACATACACATAAAGCAATAGCTAGGTCAAGTAGATACACATGTTGCCACTGTGGAAAGGACTTCGGAATTTTTCGTGAAGATGATGCAAGCCAATGCTTGTACGAAGTCAACTGTAGAGTTTACCTCTATGGATTTACCTTCTCCCATTTCTGGAAAATTACATGTAAAACAGTGTTTCTAATGCGGAAATATCTTCAGCAGAAGTTGTCATGCTCGGCGACATCCGACGGTTCGCCTGTACGAAGAGTCCTTGACGGGCGATCAAGCATTACGACAATGGACACATGCAAGGTGATATATTGAGACACCACATCAAGAACTGCAAGGTTTTGTCTTTTGAGAGCCAGCAAGTGATGTCAATATCCCCTGTTGCATAAATGGGTTCTGATTTCAGAGAAAATTATGACGAGACAGTTAAAGCTAATGACAGAATGAGAGACCTACGAGGTTTAGTAGAGTCCGTATGAGTGGAATGTACACTTGTAAGACGTTCGCGTGACGTCGACGAATTTCGGAATAAACAGTTGTCGGCTTTAAATACTAATGATGACTACTACAAAGAAAAGTAAACTTGATATTGAGGATGAAACAGGAGGTNCAGTTGTCGGCTTTAAATACTAATGATGACTACTACAAAGAAAAGTAAACTTGATATTGAGGATGAAACAGGAGGCGAAGACGATCATGAAGACAGCATTGATGAAAATAAACATGAAATAAGTTCTAGCGCTGAAGGCGATGGCGATTTTCNGAAGACGATCATGAAGACAGCATTGATGAAAATAAACATGAAATAAGTTCTAGCGCTGAAGGCGATGGCGATTTTCTCGATGCACTGGCACAGCCCACGACTACATTTGCTGCAACGAGCGAAATGAGGATGCTGAGAATACTGGCTACCTAATTCCCGAAGACCCGAATTAAATTGTTGATAAACTCAGACATTTGATTGACCTGCAAAAACATGAGAATCTCTCACACATAGTTGAGACAGATTGAATCATTAGCGAACTAAAAAAAAGGGTAGGATAGGGGAAGGGGTTATATCACATGATGCGATGAACTGCTTTCGTCTGAAAAAGTGCATATATACTGGACTGCATACAAAACATGAATGCAGTCGTCAATTACAAATGTGTGCAGAGTGTATGAGAGTGATCGAAAGATTGATGAAAATATCGAAATATTGGACAAAAGATTGTAAANACAAATGTGTGCAGAGTGTATGAGAGTGATCGAAAGATTGATGAAAATATCGAAATATTGGACAAAAGATTGTAAGATTGGTGGAAATATTGCAAAAAATTTATGAAAAGATTGCTAAAGATTAATGGAAAGATGCTGAGGAGGAGGATTGCGAAAGATTGATACAGTGATTGGACGAAAGATTGATGGGAAGATTGGAACAGTGAGGGAAAGANAGGAGGAGGATTGCGAAAGATTGATACAGTGATTGGACGAAAGATTGATGGGAAGATTGGAACAGTGAGGGAAAGATTGATGGAAAGATTGCTGAGGAGGATTGTGAAAGATTGTGAATGATTGATGGAATGAATGGACAATTGAGGGACTGATGTTCAAGAAGACCACGGGAGATAAGACTGTTTATCACCCCCGTACATTCCAAGTCTCAAGGGAATATAACTATTGGTATTTCAATTAATGCCAAGTATGTCTATAAAAGTGTTTTTAGATGCTGATCCATACCATGATTATAACAACTTTGGCAGGTGGTTGCTACTCGTGTGAAGGGCTTGGATAGGTCGCATATAAATGTATTAAAAACAATTCTGAGAAGCATATACACCTACATAAAAGTCGAGCTGTGTGCATGGTTAAAACATGTATGTGGTTAATTTTAAGAGCAAACAGAACGACATAAGCAGCAAGGTATTGTTACCTCATTTTTTCATAAATAAATATCTATCTAGTTAATTTGTTATACATTTTTAATTTTTTTTAGATTTTTTAGGATTCTTTTAGAAATTTTGGAATTTTTCATTTTTTTTGGGTTTATGGTCAAGGGAGAAGGGTCAAGAGTCTTGGAGTCAAATTTCGAGTTTCTTGGGTCTTGGTTCAAGCATCTTGGGTCTTGGGTCTTGGGTATTGGGCTAAAAGGGTCTTTGGTCAAGGGTCTTGGGTCTTGGCTCAAGGTCAAGGGTCAAGCGTATTGCGTCGAGGGTCTAGCGGTCAAGGGTCAAGGGTATGGGGTCTTGGTCAAGGGTCAAGATTATTGGTGGGTCAAGATTATTGGGTCTTTTTTCTTGGGTCAAGGATCTTTAGTGTTGGGTCTTGAGTTTTGGGTTTTGAGTCTTTGGTCTAGGGTCTTGGATATTGAGTCTTGAGTCTTTGGTTTTGAGTCTAGGGTTTGAGTCTTGGGTCTTGAGTCTAGAGTCTTGGTTCTAGGGTGCTGAGTTTTGAGTCAAAGGTCTTGGGTATCGAGTCTTGAGTCAAGTGTCAAGGGTTTTTTGGGAATTTATTAAAAAAATTTAGATTTTTTTGGGGATTTTTAGAATTTTTTTGGATTTTTTTTTGTTCAAGATTATTAAAGGTCATGGAAATGTAGTCAAGGTCATGGGTCAAGGTCAAGGTCATCGACATATAACATGGCTGACAATATGGACACCTGCCAACCTGGTCGTGTTGTGAGCTTAGTAGATCCACCTGTCATCGAACCCCGGACCCCCTACATGTACCTCTATAACAAAATTGTTAGTCATTTTTTAATTTTTTTTCATTTTCTGTAAATTTTTTGGGATGTTANGTCAAGATTATTGGTGGGTCAAGATTATTGGGTCTTTTTTCTTGGGTCAAGGATCTTTAGTGTTGGGTCTTGAGTCTTGAGTTTTGGGTTTTGAGTCTTTGGTCTAGGGTCTTGGATATTGAGTCTTGAGTCTTTGGTTTTGAGTCTAGGGTTTGAGTCTTGGGTCTTGAGTCTAGAGTCTTGGTTCTAGGGTGCTGAGTTTTGAGTCAAAGGTCTTGGGTATCGAGTCTTGAGTCAAGTGTCAAGGGTTTTTCGGGAATTTATTAAAAAAATGTAGAATTTTTTGGGGATTTTTAGAATTTTTTTTGATTTTTTTTTGTTCAAGATTTTTAAAGGTCATGGAAATGTAGTCAAGGTCATGGGTCAAGGTCAAGGTCATCGACATATAACATGGCTGACAATATGGACACCTGCCAACCTGGTCGTGTTGTGAGCTTAGTAGATCCACCTGTCATCGAACCCCGGACCCCTTACATGTACCTCTATAACAAAATTGTTAGTCATTTTTTAATTTTTTTTCATTTTCTGTAAATTTTTTGGGATGTTANTACATGTACCTCTATAACAAAATTGTTAGTCATTTTTTAATTTTTTTTCATTTTCTGTAAATTTTTTGGGATGTTATAATTTTTCTGCTTCTTTGGATTTCTGTTGGGGTTCAGTCATCCAAGGTCACGGGCATGTGGTCAATTTCAAGGTCATGGGTTAAGATCACGCAGACTCAACATGTCGGTTGGGTGACGTCATAACATGGCGGCCAGCCAGCGCCTGTGTCGGGTGTCAGTTTTGTCCCATTTAATATACATTATGCCCGACTTCTCGAAATTATACTACTTACGTGCATTGTTTCTGCTGTTACGCTTTCCTGTGCAAATTAGATGTGTAACAGTGGGATTTTATTACACGCGATGAAAGCCCATAGGTTAAATAATATCGGTTTAGTTTAATTCTTCTTTTATCTATTAAGAAAACTGCGCAAACAAGCTCTAAATATGCGATTTTTGACCATTTTCAAGATTTTTTCTCTTAGAGTAAACTTAATATTATAAAAATAAAATGAAACTATGTGGGCCTATATATATATAATCTTTTCTGGCAAAATGTTGTATTCCCAGGACTGAGAAACGCGTAAATGCGCAAACAACGAATGCGCGGAAAATATACCCGGGCTATTAACGCTTAAGAGCCGGCCAAATCTCTTCATTCTCCACTCCACGAGAACATTGCACGCCTGTTCAGAGCCTTGCACTTAGTGGCGATGGCGCACTTGATGCGCGTGGCAGTGTCACCCTTATAGCTCCCTCGCTTCTTGGCCTCAGACGCGGAGAAAAGGATAGCCTATGGTGGCGATGTGAAGAGGCAGCACGAAGGTGATCTGTCTGAGGTGAGAGTGGGTAGCCGGCCTACTTGCTGTGTCGGGCGGGATACACGGATGTGGTCGCCGTGACCCACAGCTCGGCGTGGTCTGGCGTCCCACTGCCAGTAGCTCCTGGTCCGGTGAGGAGGCTGCAGTTACATCGCGTCGTGGTGCAGGTGAGTGCAAGTTCGTTTGCCTGCTACAGCTTATTGTACTGTACGTCACCTTAGAGCGCGGCCTCCACACTGACCGTGCGTACACACATGCACCTATCTGCTCTCGTGACAACATCCATTACCAACGTCACAGCAGGGCAATGTTACGTCACGACGTCACGTCCCAGCCCGCGCCGGAGTTGGTAACCTGCAATTTACCGGCCTTCAACCAGCTCACTCTGCGCTACACGACAAACATTGCAGTAGCTGTAGCAGCCTTTATTTATCTCTATCACGCACTAAACAAGAACCATAATCAGATGTAGTGATGGCGAACATAATTCTAAACACGTAGAAATGATCATGGTACTTCAAATTTGCCGGATGGCACGAAGTTTCAAGAAGTAGTGGACAATACAACAATTTTACCAGAATTTCGCTTACAGAATTCAGGCACTCNGATGGCACGAAGTTTCAAGAAGTAGTGGACAATACAACAATTTTACCAGAATTTCGCTTACAGAATTCAGGCACTCGTTTATTGTAGTGGGGCCTAAGGTGTCAAAAAAGGACACCGTATATACCAAAGCTATCTAAGTCAAAAAAATACCTTAATTGATAGTGCGTTTTCAGACAACCGGTTATTCATACAACAGGGGTGTCTTAATTCATTTTAAGGTTTGTTTTGCAAAATTTAATCTGCAAAAATTCATAGATTGATATAAATAAAAATCTGCAAAATGACCTTATTTTAAGCAAGTTTTAAGAATTGCAAAAATTTTCGTAGCGTGATTTTAAACATTTCTTGAATTAATTCATGGTATCTTATTTCAATTTGAATTATCTCATTTTGGTAAGTGAGTTCGTTCTTACTATTTGTAGGTACCAGAAACAATAAAATTGTGATTTTGACACGCAATTGTGCAACGTTTGCTCGACCTAAAATATTTATTGTTAGGAAATAGTAATCGTGAGTTAAGTCTACTAATTGAGCAGTATATAGTACACAGATAAAATAACCAATTTTAGTGTCAAGCGATCTTAATATTTTGTTAAAATGCCTAGTGATGTTTTGCATTCCACAACAGTTCTCAAGCTCTATACAATACAAGACATTGTAGAGTATTTTGTTATCTCCTCTTTATGTTCACCACTCGCAGACAAACTAATGAGACGTGTCGGGGTTCCACGCACCTACACACTTTACTGCAACCTGAGAGCGTCTGGTTATTTGACGTGACAGGGAAAACCGACAAGCGGTGGGACGCTGTGCAGTGTTCAGTGCCGTCGAAGTGGCCGTCTGAGAAGCGACGCGGTGCCGACATTCTTATAGCACGAGGTCGCATTGCAAGTTATCAAGCTCTTCGCCTCTAACAAGTTCTCGCGCTCCATCTCACACTTCTGTAAACATTATTTAAACAACACTATTAATTATTTTGCCATTTTATGCCTTTTTTAAATACCGAATTGGTGATCTAATTGAAGGTTTTGTCGGGAGTGTGCTCCAGACAGACATTACAGACGCGGTATAGACTGACTGACGTTCACTGCAGCGCATTTCTCCGACATTATATCGCAGGCTGCCTGCACAACTGTCATAATAATATAGTGAAACGGTAACACAGAAGCATGTTTCAGTTTTGTTTTCCTTTCTCTCGAACACTAATTTTTCTTTAAAAAATGTTTGACGTAGATTGAAAGTAGTATGTTTTCAGTAATACTAAAAGAGTGGGAGTACGCTATAAAAACTCGTATTTATGTGACCAATGTGTTCACACTAGTCGCAGCCACGTGGTTTTGTTTTTTTGTAGAGGCGAGAAGCAGTTGAATGTTGGGATTTGTAGGTTGTTTACTGCGCATCCGTCATCAGCATCTTCCCTAGTTCCCTCTGCTACACAGCAGAGCCTCTGCCTTCTGCCTATGCCACTTTCCTCTCGTACATGATACACGCAGCCGGGTCAGTTTGCAGTAACCAGCTGTTTACAATCAACTTTAAACGATCGCTCACCATCAGTCAAATTATCAGATGTCCAAAAGAAATTTTTCGAAACGCTACCTCAAAAAAAAACCGCTATTCACTTCAAAATTACAGAACATTTTGTTGGTGTATCTGGTTATTAACAGCATTATATATGCNGATGGCACGAAGTTTCAAGAAGTAGTGGACAATACAACAATTTTACCAGAATTTCGCTTACAGAATTCAGGCACTTGTTTATTGTAGTGGGCCCTAAGGTGTCAAAAAAGGACACCGCATATACCAAAGCTATCTAAGTCGAAAAAAGACCTTAAATGATAGTGCGTTTTCAGGCAACCGGTTATTCATACAACAGGGGTGTCTTAATTCATTTTAAGGTTTGTTTTGCAAAATTTAATCAGCAAAAATGTATAGATTGATATAAATAAAAAATCTGCAAAATGACCTTATTATAAGTAAGTTTTAAGAATTGCAAAAAATTTCGTAGCGTGATTTTAAACATTTCTTGTATTAATTCATGGTATCTTATTTCAATTTTAATTATCTCATTTTGGTAAGTGAGTTCGTTCTTACTATTTGTAGGTACCAGAAACGATAAAATTGTGATTTTGACACGCAATTATGCAAAATTTACTCTACCTAAAATATTTATTGTTAGGAAATAGTAATCGTGAGTTAAGTCTACTAATTGAGCAGTATATAGTACAAAGATAAAATAACAAATTTTAGTGTCAAGCGATCTTAATATTTTGTTAAAATGCCTAGTGATGTTTTGCATTCCACAACAGTTCTCAAGCTCTATACAATACAAGACATTGTAGAGTATTTTGTTATCTCCTCTTTATGTTCACCACTCGCAGACAAACTAATGACACGCGTCGGGGTTCCACGCACGTACACACTCTACTGCAACCTGAGAGCGTCTGGCTATTTGACGTGACAGGGAAAACCGACAAGCGGTGGGACGCTGTGCAGTGTTCAGTGCCGTCGAAGTGGCCGTCTGAGAAGCGACGCGGTGCCGACATTCTTATAGCACGAGGTCGCATTGCAAGTTATCAAGCTCTTCGCCTCTAACAAGTTCTCGCGCTCCATCTCACACTTCTGTAAACATTATTTAAACAACACTATTAATTATTTTGCCATTTTATGCCTTTTTTAAATACCGAATTGGTGATCTAATTGAAGGTTTTCTCGGGAGTGTGCTCCAGACAGACACTAGAGACGCGGTATAGACTGACGTTCACTGCAGCGCATTTCTCCGACATTATATCGCAGGCTGCCTGCACAACTGTCATAATAATATAGTGAAACGGTAACACAGAAGCATGTTTCAGTTTTGTTTTCCTTTCTCTCCAACACTAATTTTTCTTTAAAGAATGTTTGACGTAGATTGAAAGTAGTATGTTTTCAGTAATACTAAAAGANAATGTTTGACGTAGATTGAAAGTAGTATGTTTTCAGTAATACTAAAAGAGTGGGAGTACGCTATAAAAACTCGTATTTATGTGACCAATGTGTTCACACTAGTCGCAGCCACGTGGTTTTGTTTTTTTGTAGAGGCGAGAAGCAGTTGAATGTTGGGATTTGTAGGTTGTTTACTGCGCATCCGTCATCAGCATCTTCCCTAGTTCCCTCTGCTACACAGCAGAGTCTCTGCCTTCTGCCTATGCCACTCTCCTCTCGTACATGATACACGCAGCCGGGTCAGTTTGCAGTAACCAGCTGTTTACAATCAACTTAAAACGATCGCTCACCATCAGTCAAATTATCAGATGTCCAAAAGAAATTTTTCGAAACGCTACCTCAAAAAAAACCGCTATTCACTTCAAAATTACAGAACATTTTGTTGGTGTATCTGGTTATTAACAGCATTATATATGCNAAAAAAAACCGCTATTCACTTCAAAATTACAGAACATTTTGTTGGTGTATCTGGTTATTAACAGCATTATATATGCTTATAAAAATCCGGCGGATAAATATAAAACTACTCTGGAAATAAATTTACCCCGGCTCTCATTACATGAGTGGCAGTTATATTAGAGGCGGAGAAATGGAATTAACATAAAAGTTATAATTGCATTCACCTTATCATATAGTCAAGATTTTTTCAGGGACTGCTTTATACGGCAAAGAATTAGCCTAATCCAATGTTTTTAAAGGAGTAACTGAAAGCTGTTATAAATAATGAACAAGTTTTTCTTGGCGATTCAGCATGGAGATATAATTATTACTAATTTTATGGAATTTCTTTAACTATTCGGTTTGGTTTGTCGTAGATAAACGGTTAAAAATTATGAAGACGAAAATGTCGTGAGGTCTGTAGACTAGACTCTGGAATAAAATTCTTTACAAATTTGGGCTTCAACCATGTGAGTTTTGCCGCTGCACGAGTAGCCACATTTTCCACCCAAACAAAACGAAATTGGACGTTCATTGTAGGTAAATTGTCGGCTCCGGATTCCCTAGGGCACGTTTTATAAACAGCGATCGAATATCAAGATAACTTAAAAATATACGTATAAAATATATAATTTTCTCATTTCTCAAAAATTTTCTCGTCTCTATTAATAAAACACCAAATATAATTTTATCATGTATAAAATATAAAAAATTGATGATGGGTTCTACCTCTCCTGTTTTGCCACTGTTTGTTTCGTGCCTAGCTTTTACATCACACGTTCATACACGAATGGGAACACTACGCTCACAGCAAACGCAGTAGGCCNTCTAGTTTTTACATCACACGTTCATACACGAATGGGAACACTACGCTCACAGCAAACGCAGTAGGCCGAACTCCGCCTGTCAANCCTAGCTTTTACATCACACGTTCATACACGAATGGGAACACTACGCTCACAGCAAACGCAGTAGGCCGAACTCCGCCTGTCAACGACTTGTCCACCCACAATCACGCAACTTGGATCCAGGAACGTACTACCCCTGCTGGCTGTCTTGGCAGTGGTGGATCCACATGACGCATTGCTAGTTCAGAACATTCTCTGGCACTTCCCAGAAATACACGTTGGGGAAATATCTCCAGCGCTCTAGAAACCCGGAGTTTCACCAAGCAGAGTAGAGGAGAAAGTAAGTGGCGCATCAGGCATATATTACACACGATGGCCTCAATCATAACATTTCGAGAGTATCGCCAAACAAAATCTGTCTTTCTTTTTTAACAGGGAACTGCTGCCCTAGTTGCTCTAGAGAATGTATCTTCGTTGCATTTTACAATCCCTGCTAAAATAAATTAAGCAACTGGAATAATATGTATATATATAAAACATCTTAAAATTAAGTAAACTGTTTACGGTAAGCTGAACATTTTCCCAAACCGTGTTAAAATACTTGCCTGAAAACATGATGTTGGAGATATTAAGGCTTTTGTGTACCTATTGGCTCAAATCCAGTATTTACGCAGCGGTTTATTATCACTGTATAATTACTGCTACTACGGTGATTTTCTTTAACGGTTTTCATAATAAGGCTCATTTAAGTTTACTATAATTTAAAAAATAAACTTTTCATCAGATAATATATAGTACATACTATGTCCTTAGTTTGGCCAACTTTACTGTTGCTATGCTTCATCGTGTTTAAAATAAAACGTACATAGCTATGAGCAATGATAATTGTTCCATATTATTTCTTATAAAGTGTAGCGCTAATGCATGAGTGACGTGTGATTCTATTTCTAGGTAGAGTACAGCATGCAGGCCGTGCACGTCGCTCTCTTAATGATATTTTCTTCTATTGGCTTCACACAGGTTACAGGTATATTTGCCCACTTACATATATATATATCATTTCACGGCTATTTAAATGTCGTATGTACGTATTTATTTATAGTACTAGACGTCATTTCATGGCCAAATCCCGCCTGTATATTCGTTACGAACAAATATGGCGAAAACACGTATATGACCCATGATCAAAAGTGCTTACTAAGGGCGTACTCTCACTTGAAGGTGGAACAGAAAGACCAAGTTATTAAACTATTTTACAATTTACAAAACGTATTTACGATAGGACAATAACTCCTGCATATGTGTAAATGGACGACGATATGCAGTCAGTGTAACGTCTACGTTTGTATACATATTATTTCGTGGAAAAAACAGGAATTGTAATGATTATTTTGCATAGAATTGTGGGATGCAGAAAATTTATTGATATTTCAATGACTTATTACTAATCAACGCGTTCAAATTAACCAAAAATATGTTTGCATGGTTCTCCTTAAACCCAGCCGTTTTCGAAGAATTCATGCGTAAAATTCTAACCAACGAAGTCCTTGCACGGGTTTTTGAAATTTATGAATTATTTCCTCGAAAACAACTGGTTCACGAGAATCACACACACAAACCTTTGGCATTTGTAGTGGTCAGAAAATCAATTCTCTAAATTTTATGCAAAATCATACTTGCAACTCTTATTTTTTTCCACGAAATAATTATTGACAGAGAGTTGCTTATATTTGTGGATTTACACATCATCTAGGAGTTCATTGTTCAATCGTAAATACCTTTTGTAAAGTTTTCAATAACCTCGACTTTACGCCCTGTATTCAAGTGCGTGCACTGCCCTTAAGAAACATTTTAGACCATGCGTCAGATGTATGTCTTTGCCTTGCGTTTTCGTGACGAACACACAGTTGTAGTTTGACCATGAAATTACGAAACATTCTGTATATGAGTGTATGTATATCAAACAAATCATAATCTACGTATATGATTTATTTGAGAGGGTTGTGATAGTAGTAAATCCCAAAAGAGAGCAAAAATATTGTCAACAGCTGAAGTCATGTGTTCGATCGTTCCCGGGTTGTCACTTTATTTCTCTGTGCTAACTGTCGGTAATCAGTGTTCTGCGTTTTGTAGGCGATGGATATATACAAACTANTCGTAAATACCTTTTGTAAAGTTTTCAATAACCTCGACTTTACGCCCTGTATTCAAGTGCGTGCACTGCCCTTAAAAAACATTTTAGACCATGCGTCAGATGTATGTCTTTGCCTTGCGTTTTCGTGACGAACACACAGTTGTAGTTTGACCATGAAATTACGAAACATTCTGTATATGAGTATATGTATATCAAATAAATCATAATCTACGTATATGATTTATTTGAGAGGGTTGTGATAGTAGTAAATCCCAAAAGAGAGCAAAAATATTGTCAACAGCTGAAGTCATGTGTTCGATCGTTCCCGGGCTGTCACTTTATTTCTCTGTGCTAACTGTCGGTAATCAGTGTTCTGCGTTTTGTAGGCGATGGATATATACAAACTANTGTCACTTTATTTCTCTGTGCTAACTGTCGGTAATCAGTGTTCTGCGTTTTGTAGGCGATGGATATATACAAACTAGGAGTGTGTTGCTAATGGTTATTCAGGTAAAGTGAGCACTTCTGAAAGTCCTGCTGAAGATTTAATTTTCTTTTAAATTTGAATCCTTCCGCCATACGTAATATTTACATTGCCACCAATCTCATCCTCTTATTCATGCGACAGTCAAATGTTTAGGAACCATGATTTGTCAGTAAAATAATTATCTGCGTTCTGAGGCAAGGAAACAGGGAAGTAGGCGCCAGGCGTCGACCGACCGCCATGTTGTGACATCACCCAACCGCCATATTGGATTCAGGTGACCTTAGCCCTGTGTCCGTTACCTAGAATGACCTTAAAACTAAAAATTCGAAAAATTCTTTGAAATATCTCAGAAATTAAAAAATATATATACAAAAAAATATATATATAAATTAAAAAAAATTCATTTGATATTTTTGACATAACGGGATCCGCGATTGGAGCAGAAACTGTTCAGGCTCTGTCATTCCAGTCGGCCGGCGGCCGTATTGTTTATTTCGTTTTTAATTTGTTTATACATTGCTGTAAGGTCACTATCTTGGATTTTACATGTTTACTTTTACATAAACTAGATGGCGTATTAATAATCGATTTCGCCACCATGCGAGCTGTCAGCACCCACCAAATTTGTCAGTTCGGCTGCCAGGCAAGCTGTTGACACTCGTATTTTTTTTATAGACAAAGGCACATCATTTTCATCCTATAAAAAAAATATTTTTCCAATAAGCAGTATACCTTCATGCATGATGCGGGACTTCGACAACCTGCATACTTTAATAAATCTATATTTGTTATTGAAAATTTTGAGTTGTTCAATTTTAAACAGAATTTTTATTTAAATGTATAGTTGTACATACAGTACAATAATAGTTTATACAGTAGTTTTTAATTAAATTTATTTAATATTTGTGCCTTTTAAATTTTAATTTTATTCTGGCAAATTAGGTAAACATGAAATAAAACACAATTTTATTCACAGGTNTTTGTGCCTTTTAAATTTTAATTTTATTCTGGCAAATTAGGTAAACATGAAATAAAACACAATTTTATTCACAGGTATATTTCTTCAATTAATTTAATACAGTCAGTCATGTCCTCAGAAAAAAAAAACATTACAGTATTCTTCGATATATATGCATCTCAATATATACAACATTGTTGTAGATTACAGTCTTTTATGCATCTAGGTTTTTACATTCGTGNGATATATATGCATCTCAATATATACAACATTGTTGTAGATTACAGTCTTTTATGCATCTAGGTTTTTACATTCGTGTTATCATTGTGCGAAAATATCGTGATATGTATTACACCGACACACTGTGCAGGGCGGGTTATGTAAATAACTGCACTTTTGAGGACACGTAGCGAAGTCACAAGATACCTTCTTGCAGGAAACCTGGTGCCGAGGTACTGATGAGAAATGCACTTCACCATTACAGGTATTTGCATGTCTAAGTAAATAGTCGCTAAGGCTGAACTGCTTCCCGAATNTGAGAAATGCACTTCACCATTACAGGTATTTGCATGTCTAAGTAAATAGTCGCTAAGGCTGAACTGCTTCCCGAATCTGTCACACAAATATAACACGCGAAAGCGATTTTTGGCACAATTAAAGCATTCATGTTGCCGTACATTGCGGCTGAAAGCAAATGTCATATCGCAANGCGAAAGCGATTTTTGGCACAATTAAAGCATTCATGTTGCCGTACATTGCGGCTGAAAGCAAATGTCATATCGCAAAAGTGACACTGATGACGACTTTGTGGTTCAGGCAAAGACTCGGACGGTCCTGTTGGAGATGTATGTGCTGGAGCTAAAGAAGCAGGCAACGCCAGCAATGGTGTTCTAGGTACCTCAGCCTAAATGTTTGATGGCTCCATTGCAGATTTCGTAGGCGTCACAGCTGAAGTCGATGATACTGTACCATCTGTACATGATCGTGCTGCATTGGTGGCAGTAGATGCTGGTAGTGATATATGTGTCATAGCTGAAGAAGTCGGTGGCTCCATACTAATATGAAACGATGGTACTGCCCTGGTGGAATTAGATGCTGCTGGTGATGTAGACATCACAGCTGAAGAAGTCGATGGCTATAGTAAAACAGGAGACATTTCACTCGAAGAAGAAATCGAGGGCGAGAAACCATTGGCAGTATCCACTCCACTGGCCACAGATTACCTGGCGTAAAAGTTAGTCGATACGATCCACCTTTCACATTAGCCGTTGTCAAACTAAGCCTCTCAGCTAACCCCCCCCCAAATTTATTATAATATACAAGTATGCAAGCCTTATGACGTCATATTTACATTGAATCAATCATATTACATCATTACGACATTGTTCGGACATTGACTAGTCAATCACCGAGTTGCCACGTGATTGAAGTTAGCCAATCGCATGCAGGCATTGAGACATCACGTGCGGGGAGGTAGTCAGTCTTTAGGTGCTTATCATTGTTATCTATATATATATATATACGAACCACACAAACAGACCAGTTCGTCAGACCCTGTGGAAACTACCCCAGGCGAAGATATTTACTCGCAAGTACGAACCGGAGACGAGGAAGCCAATCTGGATCACAGGTACCCGATGTATATAGACCTCAATAAAGTTTTGAATAAATTTGTCAAAAGTTAAAAAAAAATTTTTTTCGTGTGCATGCAAATTAAATTTTTATAACAAAATCCATATGAAATGTATTGCAGTATTCTGGTATTAAGTTTGCAAAACTATTTCACTGTTAAGCAGATTTTATTTCTAATACAGCGACGATGACGAGAAAACCAAAGTTTTCACTTTCTTACCGCCGTGTCCATGGAAGAACCTCGACCGCACCACTTGACATGCGTGCCGTCAGCAATCGTTCTAGCTGCATGGACTAAGGAAGGATGCAGGCCATATTCCGTACGAGGAAATTCCGGCCATGTTGGACTCTGTCATAATTCCCTATTAGCCTGTGTATGTGCTTGGAAGTCGATTTTGTACAGCATTCACAGGACGGAAATTATCGACGACCTAAATCAGTGCGATTTGCCTTCTGATGTAGTTACCAAACAGGCCGGCATCACCAATTATTCACCACCGCTCAACCTCGTCGAGACATATAGGAAGACTTCACGATTGCGAAAACATTAGAGCATATTGCAGCCAGTGCATTACAGAGACCCTGCGATTTTGGAGTTATGTTAATCCCTTTAGAATGTTAAAAAAATTAATTCTTAAAGAAAATATAGATTTATTAAATTATGCAGGTTGTCAAAGTCCGGCATCATGCAATGAAGGTATACTGCTAGTTGGAAAAATAATTTTTATATAGGATGAAAATTACAGATTTTCCTATGTCTACAAAAAATATCAGCGTCTACAGCTCACCTGGTGGCGGAATAGACAGAGCGGGTGGGTCCTGACAGCTTGCCTGGTGGCGAAATTGATTGTTAATACACTATCGTCTCCCAGGTGTTGAAAATATAATCCAATATGGAGGGAGCCAACAGCACCTTCTATATCTTACAAACATAAACAAATATGGCTGCCACATGGTGGCTAAATCGCTAGCTCACCTGGTGTCTATATCGATTATTAATACACTAGCGCCACCTACATGATGCAAAATGAACATATGAAGTCCAAGATGGTGACCTCCAGCAATGTATAAACAAATGACAAACGAAATACACAATATTGCCGCCGGCAGATGGAATGATAGAGCATGAACAGTTTCTGATCCGTTCCCGTATCCCGTTGTGTCCAAAAATTTAAAATTTAATTTTGTAATTTTTTTGTAATTTTTATATATACATTTTAATTTTTGGGATATTTTAAAGAATTTTGCGATTTTTTAGTTTTAAGGTCATTCAAGGTCACAGTCACAAGGCCAAGGTCAAGGTCATGGGTCACGATCAAGTTCACCTGGATCCAATGTGGTGGTTGGGTGACATCACAACATGGCGGCCGGTCGACGCCTGGCGCCTACTTCCCTGTTCCCTTGCTTCAGAACGTAGATACAGCAGAAAAATACCAACATGATCTGCAATACATTTTTACATAACATTTACAATACAACGTCAAGAATGAGAACTATTTAAGCTAATTCGTTGCCAACTTAACTGGGTACATGCGTGCCAGGGTGTGTACGGTAGCATGTGCAGTTAACGGGCAATGAATATTTTCGGAATTTGATTTAAAAAGTGCTGACTTTACCGTGAACAGTCTATAAACCATCCATTCACAGCCAGAGGACGTGCGACGTGATGCGCTCTAGGTACTTACATCGGAAGTTAGTCAATTGTGACATCACACTGCACTGTGGCTGATCATGAAGAGCGCTGGCTGTGCTCATCCCCAGAATGCAGAGCTTCAGTCGTGTAGTTGGGTTTTAGAAACCGAGTTGACAGCTTGTGGTTGGCTCGTGACAGACAGGTGTTGACTGTTGGTGAGGGACAAGTGAGGTGAACATGTAGCAGCGACGGAATGCAAGGGCGGAGAAAACGGGACTGCCTCGAGGAAACATGGCAAAGTCCGTCATGGTACCCTCGTACAAAAATATGGTAACCTTTCTGAATCGAGCCTGGATCGCCTTGGTAGGAGGCGATCTATCTGACCACTACACTACAGTGGCCCCTGTTAAAATGGTTTTCAATATCTTTGGGTGATGTATACACACATATAGTTTTTTAAAATAGTCGTTTAAGTCCGAATGGAAGTTTTCGTTTTCTATCTACGTCTACAATGTGTATTTAAAAAAAAGGGAAAGGGCTAATACGAGTGTTTAAAAAAAAATGGTTAGGTATGGAAATTTCGGTATAGGCTGTTTAACATACCGTAGTATCACACAACGCAACTTTGTNAAAAAAAAATGGTTAGGTATGGAAATTTCGGTATAGGCTGTTTAACATACCGTAGTATCACACAACGCAACTTTGTCTTTATTACGACACCATAAAATGACAGTTTCTTTACTGAGATATTTATGAGGCGAGTCAGTAGGAGTAAGTCTACTCACCAGTTCAGAACCTTGCTTCTAAAGGCGCCCATAAATTGGATACGTGTAGCTTGGTCGCTCTTAACGCTGCCACTCTTCTAGTCTTTGCACACGCAGAACATGTGCAGCCAGACGACGTACATAAAGCTAGCTCCTTCCGTGGATAAGACTGGTATGGTATACAGACTTGCCGAGAATACGGAGTGGCAGAGAGACTNATAAAGCTAGCTCCTTCCGTGGATAAGACTGGTATGGTATACAGACTTGCCGAGAATACGGAGTGGCAGAGAGACTGTATGTCACAGAAGGCTTGGACCATCCTCTGCCAAGCAGAAAAAGTACCAGAGAACAGATAAAAGGCTGAGAGNACTGTATGTCACAGAAGGCTTGGACCATCCTCTGCCAAGCAGAAAAAGTACCAGAGAACAGATAAAAGGCTGAGAGATGTGGTTCTGTCAGTAGACGAAGCACGCATGCCGGTTGACGATATTGAATGCAATATATGGCTTTNAGGCTGAGAGATGTGGTTCTGTCAGTAGACGAAGCACGCATGCCGGTTGACGATATTGAATGCAATATATGGCTTTGAAGGAGCGTGATGTAATCGGCGCACATGCTCAAATGACACTTGAATGATTAGTGCAGCAAAGGCGTGTGATACGCCAGTGTTTGTAAATGTGGTAGCAGCGGTTTCTTGTCAGTGTAACACTCAGGAAGTGAGTTATTACCTCTGGTACACAGGCACGTTGTAGCTACACGACGACACGTCAAGTACAGCTGTCGTCAAAGGCAGCAGAACTGTGGAGGTCCTTGTGACGGAAAACGTTAAAAATAGCAAACAAATTTATAGCAACTGTTTTCCGTTTATTTAGGTTCTTATATCTCATCACTACATTAAACACATGTATATATACTCATTTGCAAAATAAATTGACGACCCTGAATAAATCTTGCGAGTACATCGAAGGTTGCAACACAGTACCGTCATAGCCCGACATTTGTCCCATTTGCGTTTAATGTGGTGTGCTTTCTCAAATGTGCCACTAGTGGACATTATCATTCATAGCTGCAAGATGCTGAATAAGGCCTTAGTAGCAGTATGAGCAGTGTGAACCACATAGTCAAGTTCAGCGAACACGCAGCATGTCACAACGATGCATTCCACAAGCCTTGCCCCAGTTGGATGAGTTTGAGAGGCCGCATTTTCTGCCTCCGAGAGGCAGGTAAGACGTTTCGGTACATCGCTCGCCACTTGAACCATTGTACTTGCATNGCCGCATTTTCTGCCTCCGAGAGGCAGGTAAGACGTTTCGGTACATCGCTCGCCACTTGAACCATTGTACTTGCATTGTGAGTCAGTGTTGGATGCATTGGGAACAGGAGGTTACACCCGTCGAGAAGGCTCGGGTCCACCCTGGTTGACTATCAGCAAGGAGGATCATTTCATCGTGCGACATACTGTAAGCACTCCACGGGCGTCTCTGTGCACGATCCAGGGACATGTCACGGCCGCTGGAGATACGCCTGTGTCCACCAGTACCATATCCAGGCGGCTAGCAGAGCGGGATCTGTCGTCGCGGCGTTCCTTACGATGTCTACCATTACGACCTGAGCATCGCCAAGCATGCGTGACCTGCCAGGAACAGGCAGCATGGCAGCTTGCTGGTTGGCGATGAGTGATGCTCAGCGACGAATCAGGTTTTTTTCTGGGTGCAGACGACCGCCGAATCCGAGTCTGGAGACTTACTATTCAGTTATGTGATCCATGCTTCATTGTAGAGCATCATACCGCCCAAAAAAGAAGTGTAATAGTGCGGGGTGCCATTTACTACGATTCCTGCACCCCACAGGTAGTGATTGAAGGAACTCTGACGGCGCGGCGATACATCCAAAAAATTATGCGACCATGTGTACTCTTATTCCTGGTGTAGCTTTACAACCCTATTATCTAGTATGATAATGCTCGGCTTAACATAGCATGGGTATCTGTGGCGTACCTTCGTGATGTTCACATGCTTCCTTGGCCAACAAGGTCCTGGACAATTAAGGTACTTGGACTGCGAAATAAAGCAGAGGTGAGGTGTATCAATTCTCTTTGCAGGTTTACGACCGACACAGAGGATGGGAAACATTACCCTTGCGGTGTTGCATAGCATGTGCAGAGGGTCGGGATACGACTAAATACTTTCTGTGAACACTGACTCTAAGTATCGCTGCATCGTGGAGGTTTGTCATTTGTGCCTGAAACTGACATTGTCTTTTACTAGCCATTTTTCTGTCAATGTGCATATGTAATATTAGCGATGCCCATGCAATGCAGTACACATGTTTTCTATCCTTTTTTACGCTTCCTAAGTAGTACAATATTTTGTAATTTAAATTTATGCTGTGATTACCTGAAAACATAACGAAATGTATAGTTCATTTTGACGTGTTAGGTAATTAACCCTCGCCGTACAGCCAATTGTGTTTTCGCATCACGAAATTTAATACAAAATATAATTGACAAACCCTAATTATTCCATGAAATGATTTTATGGCAGTATCAGGTTTGTAGTGGTCGCAAGTCTAATTTCAAGTATGATGAATAACAGAACTAATATCTTAACCTACCCACCTTATAATTAGTGCGAGATGTCTAGCGTTCGAATTTCACTAACTCGAGGCTATACAAGACAATAAATTTTAAGTGTAGATGTAAGAAAGTGAGTAGATATGATATTTTACAAAAACTTTCTGAAGTTAAGCATTGTAAATAAGCAGTATTTTATGAAAATAATGATGAATACTGGTCATATCTTTATACTCCGCAAGTGTAAGTCAATATTTCTTAGAGTATGTGAAAGATGCACGTGATAGTTTGATAACCTATAGAAAACTACATTTTATATGTCATAACTTATATTATTTCCTAAGCATGGTAGCCAGTGGTGTAACAGCTAGGTGGGTGTAGTAGGCTTAGTGTAGTAAAGGTAAATGTGCACTCGAACTGTTTTTGTTCATCGAGATGCGTTCATAAATTGCACACAGTCTCTAATTAATTGTTATAATGAATTATTTCTGATACTTGTATACAACTTTCTCTGTTATAGATTTTTAAAATATTTTGTTCAGCAGATATGCAATTTATATTTTGATCGTACCAAAGCGGAATTTATAATATAAGCAAAAATGTATTATGATGGTCGCCTAAATGCGTGAAGTTTCCTAAGTTGTAGAGATAGTTTGGCCACTGACTGAAGCTCCCTGTGTCAACTTCGACCCCACACTATAGAGAAATACATGGCACTTGTAACTAGATAGCGGTGTTGTGTTCATGTTGACAGGAGGGACCAGGCAAGCCACAGGCAGACCATGCACATGTGTGGACGGACAGTGCAAGTGTTGCACCGGCGCCATCTTGCAGCAGCTGTTCGACGTCGAGATGAGGCAGAGAGGTGAGCTACGTAGTCCATTCTATTTTACTTCCTACTTTCCAGAAACTCTGCTAAAGTTCTACTTACAGGATATTCCTCCGCCGCGTGCAAACAAAATCTAACCCAGTATAGAAAATTACACCAAAGGGACAGCGCACTACATTCGTGCCCACGCCTACTCACCTTAATAATATTTTTCATAAGAACTATTTCTTACTAGGCATGACCAACACACACATTTTCACTCTGTTTTCATTCATGTTAGTTATAAATGAAATATTCTGTGGTATAGATAAACTATAAGTAATAGTTAAATTTAACATATAAAAAGATAATTTTATGTTAATACAAGTGTAAAACGCTTGTTATACATGACATGTGCATTTAAGAAACAACCCATCACACCATACGTGGAGTGATTTTTCAAAGATTTGATAAAAAAAATAATGAATAAAAAGCGAATAGACTATACCACCGCACATTCACTAGACACAAATTGTCAAACGGCATCGTACAATTTCAGATACACCCAACAACAATAGTAAAATGTAGTTTACAGTTGGACTACGGCATTATTACAGGCATTAAAACAGTACAATGTAATGCTCCCAAGCTGTTCATGCAGTTGGCGTCTACATGCAAAACAACGCTGTGCTATAAACGCGATCAATCATAAAGTGTTTATTGCTGTTTAGCGTTTAGTTGAGGTCGTTTGAAATCAACCTTCGTAACTGCATTCACCGTAGTGGAATCACTTACTGGCATGCTTCGTGTAAGTTGGCAGCAATTATAGCGGTCAGCGTGTTGAAAATGTGAGGTTTTAAATTGTGCGCACTGCATTTATTTGACAACGTTTCTGTTTGTTTAATGCACGCGAGAGTAAGTGTCACAATTACATTTCTAACAGTTTTGTAATCACATTCTATCCACGCACGAACTCAGAAAGAAAGTCCACTGGCTCAGCAGTAATGTTAACTTTATTTGTGGTNGTTTTATGCACGCGAGAGTAAGTGTCACAATTACATTTCTAACAGTTTCGTAATCACATTCTATCCACGCACGAACTCAGAAAGAAAGTCCACTGGCTCAGCAGTAATGTTAACTTTATTTGTGGNGTAATCACATTCTATCCACGCACGAACTCAGAAAGAAAGTCCACTGGCTCAGCAGTAATGTTAACTTTATTTGTGGTGTAAGAGGACGTAGAAGTACTTCCCTGCAGGTGTACCACTACCAATGGAGAGCGTATAAGTACTGCAATTTGGCTAGTATAGACTGCTCACGGTAAATTGCTTAAGATCTACTTGCATGCGCATTGTGTATCTGATAATTTATTCACGCATCGGTCAAGTGAAACTGTGAAATTATCATAAAAGTAAATATTTTACAAACCTACCGATTTTTACACTAGCATGCATTAAAAAATTTGAACTAAAATAACTTATTTCAGATTTATTAATGTGTACCCAACACTTTTAATTGACCGTTTGTACATGGATCTACTTTCCCTCCATCCTACCCAACTTTACTGGGCGCATGCTGGTGAGCGTGTCCGTTGAAATACACGCAGGTAGGGGCAATTACATTTTTCGACGGTTGATTCCAAAATAGCTGAGTTAATCGTGAACAGGCTTTAAGCAAGCGGATGGGGCTCAGTCGCTGTGTGTTTTACCGCAGTAGCTGGAACCACCTACACGGACTATGCTATACAATCTGTGGTGGGAGGCAGGCCAAGTCAACAAGATAGTGTGACATAGGATCTCGAGGAGGCTCCGACAAAGTGTGCAGATGTCAGTGGAGCCTTCAGCACTGGACGTCCAACTCCACGAGAAGGTCGTTATTTGGTCCACTCTAAAATAACTTTATTTCCTGAAACACATGATAAATATGGACCACTTCAATGTNAGAAGGTCGTTATTTGGTCCACTCTAAAATAACTTTATTTCCTGAAACACATGATAAATATGGACCACTTCAATGAAGGTTTTTTGCCTAATTCCTTAATAAAACTTGACAAAAAACAAACGAAATAAATAAACAAATTTTTGTTTGATCTTAATATTAACGGCAATAATAAACTTTCATCGTCGTTGCAGTAGTTCAGTAGTATTTTTCGTGGCCAAGTCGCTTACTAAATTTTGAAGACTAAACCATTATGCCGATGATTTAGGGAATTCGATATTTGGTAAGTTAGCATTTAGTAAGCGTACTTACACACTAAAAACTTAAATGTACCTACTGTAAAGAAAACAAGCTCAAGGAATTGTACTGATTTTTTATATTTCGCACGTGGGAATAGTGTCAGACGATGCCGCCGGTAGGCGGGTTTTCTCGGGATCTCCCCGTTTCCTCCGCCTTTCCATTCCAGCGCTGCTCCATAGTCAGCTCGCTTCACTCGTTATTGTAGCAAAAAATAATGTCATAAAGCAACAGACTGTTCCAATCATAGACGCCCAAACTGAAGCAAATTACAGAGGGGATTAAACGAACAGAAAACTTCAATATGTGGTCCAATTCTTGAGCGTTTAAAAGTTAAGAATTTCGATTTTTCGGACCTATTGTACACTACACTAAGAATGTCAAAATAGGGACACGGTAATTGTTCCAGTGAAGTGACGTTCGTAGGTGAGTAGTGTAGCTACTTTACCAAACACCATTCACGTAATTGACAGCGACGTGAAAAATAAAAACTGGTTTGGACAAGTTATATCTTGTCCGTATATGTGTTACGAGTTTGAGTTTAGAAAACAAAAATATACTTATTACCTAATGCCTGCACTAGAAAAACTAAATCATTGTATTCCTAATCACAAGTACTAGTCATAATCGATCATGAGCAAACTTCAACGCAGAGAAGGTGTAAACATAGTCAGTATACAGAAGTTTTCAATATTTACAAAATTACATTACAGTAATTCTACAACGTGGAAAAGACTCAACTATCACAAATAATTCATTGGTTGGCCTTAACATTCAAAACACCTAGTGAAAGAGACAGTTAATTGTGCCTTTGTTTGGTTCACTCGCGTAGAAGATTGAAGAACGAGAATAGAGAAATTAAATGTCAGTAATTGGCTTAGTTTCACATATAAAAATTTTCATAAATATATGCTCAAAATATCATACGTGTCTCTGGACACACAACCGACACCTTCGTGGAAAATTACTTTGTTGTTCTGATTAATCTAAGAAATGGGACATATGGCTATTTGAAAGAAATGTACACCAAAGACAATAATTATAAATTATTTAAATAGATAGAATGAATGAAGCAGATTTAGATAGTTGATATAAAGGTATAAATAATCTCCAACAAATAATTTAATTTGTTTGAATATAATTTATTTGGGTAAAAAACAATATATATTTAAGTTCTATATCGTTTTAGTAGAGTATTTCTGTTATTGCGTTTCACGTTTTTCTTCAGTGCTGTTATAGATCTTTCATGGAAACAAGCATATTTTCATAATTGGTTTTTATGTTGTATTTATATTATCAAGAGTATCAAAATGTATGAATTTTTATTAAAATGATTGAAATTTCTAATGATATTTGATGTTATCTTAAAATAAAAGAGGTATTTTCTTTAATTTATATGCATATTTAGCTATTTTATGATATTTTCCAATTAAAAATAATAATTGCCTATTTACGAATTTTCCATAAAAGGAATTTTATATCCAATTACAGGAAAAGAGAACATTGTTTTGATGCATGGTTATTTCTGTTTTCTACAGTGGCAGGCTAATAAATTTGTAACATAATTGGTTCTTCTTGGTCCGCGAATTTGTATGGCAATGAGTGTATATGCAGTTATGGGAAACTATTATTTACAAAAGCTGATTTCAGTAGTGCTCAANGAGGTATTTTCTTTAATTTATATGCATATTTAGCTATTTTATGATATTTTCCAATTAAAAATAATAATTGCCTATGTACGAATTTTCCATAAAAGGAATTTTATATCCAATTACAGGAAAAGAGAACATTGTTTTGATGCATGGTTATTTCTGTTTTCTACAGTGGCAGGCTAATAAATTTGTAACATAATTGGTTCTTCTTGGTCCGAGAATTTGTATGGCAATGAGTGTATATGCAGTTATGGGAAACTATTATTTACAAAAGCTGATTTCAGTAGTGCTCAANGAATTTGTATGGCAATGAGTGTATATGCAGTTATGGGAAACTATTATTTACAAAAGCTGATTTCAGTAGTGCTCAAATTGTCATGGAAAGGTTATACTTGAAGGTAATTTGCAGCAAGACAACACTCACTACTTTCTGCAGTATTTGTAGAAGGCATTCACTCTCGCTCTTTACCGCCATACAGACCTGGACAAACTTTGCGTAAAGGTCTAAAGTGGTATGAAAATCAAGCTATTGCTTACGTTTCGGGGCAATATTAAGCCGTATTTTCCCAAACATCTCGACCGAATTCAAACTGTACTTGTTTGCATACTTTTGCCTGACAGAGGAATTAAGTGAAGAGTGGAGAGTGAAGAGATTTGGGCGGCTCTTAAGATCGAGGTCTTAATAACCGATGAGGGTGAAGTGAGGTGAGCATGGAGCAGCGCGGGAATGAAAGGAGGGAGGAAACGGGAAATCCCCGAGGAAACCCGCGGCATCGTCTGGCACGATTCCCATTTGCGAAAATCCGGAGTTAACCGGTCCTATGATTGAACCTGGTTCACCTTGGTGGGAGGCGAGCAGTCTAACCGCTTAGCCACCGTGGCCCATATTTACAGGAACTAAGAAATTTTTTTCGCAATGCCACGCGCTTGTTTCAATTCACGTCGGAGATGTCGTCGACTGTACTGTTGTTTGTGGAACTCATGCCATTCTCAACACCCTCTTCCCCCTTTTTTTGCCTCTGTCTACAGTGAACGGAGGTGAGAGCCCCCGTGTGAGCTCGAACAGTACTTTCCACTCTCTCATGCCTGTTTCCTGCCGAAGTCACCTAAACTATTATCTTTATTCTCTATAAAAAATTGCACAATTATTAATTACGTAACTTTCTGACAAATCTACAAACGCATTTACGCGCAACCAATACTTGCATGTATCGTAGCGGAGATAACACAAGAGTATTTTTATTTTCTGTAGCTAGTGGTGTTTAAGAAGACATTTCAATAAATGAGGCAAAAACACATACTTCTGAAAGTGCTGCTTAACATGTACTTTTATCTTCATGCCGCGTCCTTCTGCCGTGTATGAAAATTGCATTGCCATGGACCTAGGTACTTTATTCATGCCCCAGTCANCTTCATGCCGCGTCCTTCTGCCGTGTATGAAAATTGCATTGCCATGGACCTAGGTACTTTATTCATGCCCCAGTCGAGTTAAAACGTGTAATGGTTAAGAATATATATATATATATATATATATATGTGTTAGTAAAATGCCGATTCCTACTCTATTGTGTATAAACAAAAAAAAAACACTAACTTCATCTGCCATAAATGTAAGCATTACATGTGGAACACATCATCAATACCTGCAATTATTTTACTTTCTTCGCTGCCAACTTGCCTGAGAGCCTGCAGGGTAGCATGTAGGCAGTTAAGGGGCAGTGATTTTTCTCCGAGGTTGATTTCAAAAGTGCTGACTCTACCTTGAATAACCTATACATATCATGTGCCTCCTAGAAAGCCGTGCGAATCATAATAATCTTATTATATTAATTGTAGCCTGTCAGCTTAAAAATTTTGTTTGGAATAAAATATTGTGCTACAAATAATGTTTTAGGATAGAAATTTATTTCAATGAATGAATTTTTGTCGCAATGAATTTTTTCTCGCCTCTGTTTTCCAAACAGGTTGCGTTAACATCGTCTATGATCCTGATGAATTCTCTTTCACGATGGCGATGTCATTTAACGACAGAGTTTTGTATCAGAATACGTTTTCAGGTGAGTAAACATTCAAATAACGTAATGTTATATAGCACTGTTAGTCATACTGTGCTTGAAAGTGCAAACGTGGTAAGTAATGGAAACACGCCTTTTGCGGAAGTGATAAATTGGCATTACTGGCTGTAATTCTGCAAGATTATGTTTTGGAAACCATATGTGAAAGCACATTACGACTAGAAATGGTACAACATTTCAAGTGGTTTGCATGTAGTATAGAGCATTTTTAGTGTTTTGGTTGACGTAAGCAGAATCTAGACATGCCATAGCAAAGGGAAAAATAAAAACCACTGTCTCGATTATAGTGTTGTAATAACATTATTTTAAGAACATGACGTTTATATTTTCTCCAGTACAGCTATTTGGTGGTACTTGAAATTACACATACATGAAAGACGTAAAATCACAAGAGTTTTGGCAAAATTACTGTAATACATATTGTTGCAGTAGCCATCGTGCAGGTATTTTATACACAAATATAACATTTATCTCACCATTTCAACTGCGTGCATTCAATTATATTGCAAGTGCGTATACCGCAATAATCTATNAAATATAACATTTATCTCACCATTTCAACTGCGTGCATTCAATTATATTGCAAGTGCGTATACCGCAATAATCTATTATGTAATGTAATAGAGATTTGTCACCATACGCACTTTTATTTACAAGTATTTATGTTATAAATGATAATGTAACCAAAAATAACAATTTATCTGCACGACGCAGGAAATGAAATCTTGATAGGAATAAGTATGCAGTTGAAGTAATAATGCTAAACACCAACGAAAGGCTGATGTAAAATATTTTACCCCCATAAGTAGTAAAGTTTAGGGCTGTTTGTTATTTATTAAAATATAAAGTACTTTTCAAATATTATTGCACTACATCGTCTATGGAAACTTCGTCTAACACACATGAAACCACACTCTTGTGAATATGTTATTGGAAAATATGGACAAATAGTGGTTAAATGGATTATATCGTCGGTATTGTTAGCAAATATGTTTTGTGATGACAAGAAATCTAGTTACATTATACACTGTACAAACTCAGACCATACCCTATGATGCAGTCATCTTGTGGTGGACCTGATTGTACCTCGCAGTGTCAAGCCACTTACCTCACACATTCCCAACACCCGGTTACAGCAGCAAGAACATTTATGTAAATAAATTCCTGCTCACAAGATAGCTTTACCGAGTGTATAGACTTAATACAATGTTTACGTCAACAATTTGTCGCATTAAACTCGGGAATTTGAAATATGAGAGGCAAGATGACAAAAAAAATTATTTTCAGGAGCTGCACTTTGATTCTGGGCTCATATACAATAGATTTAAATCACTCTAGTTGCTAAACAAATATTATTACTATAGATAGCAGGCTTTCGCGGCCGTTGTCATTACATACATAACTTCTGGACTTGAGTCGCGTCAAATAATTATTCCTCGGCGTTTCGGCAGTCGTTGCAGCTGCCATATTTAGGTGGAAGTGCCTGAAAAACTGAACAACGGCCGTTGCAGCTGCTATATTCAGGGAAAAGTGCCTGAACAACTGAACAACAGTCATTGCAACTGCCGTCTTCATGTGGCAGTACCTGAACAACTGAACAACATTTGCAGCTGCCATATCTTCAGGTGGAAGTGCCTGAACAACTTAACAACAGCCGTTGCAGCTGCTCTTACAGGGGAAAGTGCCTGAACAACTGAACAACAGTCGTTGCAGTTGCCATCTTCAGATGGAAGTGTCTGAACAAATGAAGATGGAAGCTGCAATGACTGCCTAAACATCGAGGAAGAATTATTTGACACTGCTCAAGCCCAGAAGTTTTGTATGAAATATTATTACTCCTTTTATTTTTAGTTGTGATCTTCAAGTTACATCAATATTATCCTAAACTTTAATTCGTAGTATTATTTTTTGAGTCATATTATAAATTTCCTATATCCTAATGACATTTTAATTTCCTATAGGAGTATACTGACATTTAAATCTTATTCTACGTGTGGGATACCACAAAGCGCGGATATCTCCCCCCTCCCCCACCCCTTCTACATTCACAAGTATTAAAATAATAAAACTAGTAATAAAAGGGCACTTGCAGATAACCATATACAAACAACAGCGTGAATAGGATGATACAACATGGCTCTGACCAACTTATTTTAAAGACAGGTTCTATTTTTTCTTGGAAACGACGTTTGAGCCAAAGTTAAAATAAATTTTGAATACCCTGAGAAAAATGCCTTTAGATTTATGATCAACAATGCCACATTACTATTGCATTTATTATAAAGAAATTTGTATCTTATACAGAATGATCCCACTTTCAGATACATACTTCGTAAAATGATTCGTCATGGAACATGTGGTAGATAATGCACGTCTTGTTTCACCGCGATTATTAAGAGAGCGAAACACCTTTGAAAACTGGTCNTGGAACATGTGGTAGATAATGCACGTCTTGTTTCACCGCGATTATTAAGAGAGCGAAACACCTTTGAAAACTGGTAATTAAAATTAGTTATTTTCCTGATATTTATGTACCATTTAAATTATATTTTGTGGTTTTAAAATGCCCCTGAACAGCACAAGACCTTAATAATAGAACATTATTTATTAACGATTGTAGAGGAATCGACTAGGGCCTGTAGTAAGGAACCATCCCAGCATTCGCCTGGAGTGATTTTGGGAAACCCTCGAGAANAGAGGAATCGACTAGGGCCTGTAGTAAGGAACCATCCCAGCATTCGCCTGGAGTGATTTTGGGAAACCCTCGAGAACCGCAACTGGGATATCCGGACCGGGAATGTAACCCGGGTCCTCCAGCATGCAAGTGCAGTGTGCAAGCATTGCGCCGCGTCGCTCGGTCGTGCGATCACTTACGGGTATACATCACACCTCATTACGAAATACTATATGTAGATCTAGTTTGGTTAATGCTCGGAGAAGCTGAAACCACTGCTCTCACCAGTGGACAGACTGGTCGTTTGACGTGTCGGGACCACTGCCAGTCCTAGTATCGGAGACCAAGTCTTCTCAGTTACGGGAATGGGCCAGATATGCGAATATAAAGCCTCTACTGGTCAAGGGGACCCACACCTCCGCGTGGTACGAGCGGGTGGCCTTCAGGTTAGCAGACGTGGGCAACCCCAGGAGGGACCCGGTCCAATTTGAAAGGGGTATCTGCCTCCCTTGTGAAGCTTAGTTTGTGGGCAGTCACAACAGCTTAGCCTGGTGGTGGGCTGGTCGACTTCTTAACGGTCGTTGGGGCCCAAAACCGGAGCTCTGTCAGTGAAGGAGCTCTGGTATGGTAACGGACTAGATTTTGGCCTTGACACCCATAAGTTAAAGGAAAAAGTAGCACGGGCTCGCCGTTACCTGAGTGGTTCCAGGTTTCCAAGCTGGGTCAGTCAGGTTTGGTTTCGTGCTGGCCGTGGTTTAAATATTCGCTCTTAATAGCTCTGGAGATTTGAGGTCGTTGAGTGAGGCCCTGTTATGCCGTTAGCAGAAGTGTCTTAGACATATCACGGTGGATAGTGGTGTTTGGACTGTAAAATTGTTATGGGCTGAGATACGGGGCTGCCCGTCGGTGCTGGCTTGTACGGAGCCAGGGCGAGGCAGTGCTATATGCAACAGTACCCAGCTGGGTGCACAAGATAATTAGGATATTGTGTGCTTAGTATTGGGTGAGGCACGACCAGTTGGAGACAGATGTCAATTCACTGCAGCCAGCTTGGTAAGGGGAAGTCCTCCGACAGGGGACGACACGGCCCTGGTCGGGATGGATCCTGGGTAATTTGTCTTGATAAAAGCCTGGCCTGCCCAGGGAGTCCTAGGCATGACGTAAAACTGTCGAACTGATTGTAGCGCAGGGTGCCTACCGGTGTTGTAGGCGGTTGGTTTGACATTGATGCCTTACCGGCCTCGAACCCGCGGGGTGTAATGAGTAGCCTGGTGCTTCCTCGGAATGCCAGTTTGCGTGCTTCATTGATAGGATTAAAAGACTGTTGGGCCTCAGGNGGGAGTGTTTGTCGAGTGTTGTAATGTAATAAACATGTGTACGATAAATGGGCACAAAACCCTGCTTTGGTGTAATATTCTCAGGCGAACGATTTTCGAGAAAATGTACAACGTAGGTTGTTTGCCAGGCATACAACTTAGCAATGGGCGNGTTGTTTGCCAGGCATACAACTTAGCAATGGGCGGTGTTATTCCTAGCCAAATATTCACATATGGCATCAGGCTTACACTATTCACCAACTTCTTGTTTCATTTCACATAGTTTCTCACATTTTCAAGAATGTGTCTCTTCTACATTTTTAATCACGTCAGTTCACATGTCGTATTATGATTTTTACCCCATGTTCCATTATGATTTATTTCATGAAGTTTTCACCTGGACTTCACGATAACTCTGCATAAACACTTCGTTTTTTATGTTTATGTGTCTGGGTTCATCACAGAGGTCCTGCTCAAACAAACCTATACAATATATAACTAGCATCTGTTTTTAGTCTACTTTCCAAAGGAAAGATGGGCTTATGCAATCACCTGGTTATCTGTCTGGAATGTATTGACCCTCACCCCCCTCAATAACTTTTAAACCCGACAACTCAATTATACCAAAATAGATCCACATAAAGTATTGGTGATTGTTCCGTATTGCGTACTCTTATGGTAAAACCATAGGAAACCTGCGAGTGCAGTATCGAGTATCCATTCAAATTATTTACTTTACAAGTAGGTGTACTATTGCGTATCCGGTCGAATTCCGTTTAACGTATCTAAGTTCAATTCAATTGTTCCGTTTAGCGTATCCAATTGTAGTTTTACTTAAAAAAACTAAAAGTTTTCAAGTAGGAAAACGTACAATGGTGTATGCGGGTGTAAAATCACCATTTTGAACGCTCGGAAAATGATTTATTTCTCACCGGACGTAAACACATTCCTCATCGAGCATGACATCCTTAAACCGTCAATACCATGTAGACGATGCAGAAAAGGCGAAGCCAAGCTCGTGGACAATCGAGGTTTGTTTTACTGGTGTCGACAGCGCATGGAGAATGGCACAAAATGTAATTTTAAAGTGTCGGCAAGACAGGGCAGTTTTGTGGAAGACTCAAATTTGTCGCCGGGCAAGATCCTCTAGTTGTGTTTATTGTGGTGCCTGATCAAGTATCCCCGACAGCAGACTATAGTAAACGAACTGCAGTGCTTGGGCAAGACAGTCGTCGCCTGGTCGAGTTTCTGCCGCCAAGTGTGTATAGACTGTGTGTTAACTTACAGGAAACGAATCGGGGGGCCTGGCAAAATAGTCGAGATAGACGAATCAAAGTTGGGNAATTTTAAAGTGTCGGCAAGACAGGGCAGTTTCGTGGGAGATTCAAATTTGTCGCCGGGCAAGATCATCGAGTTGTGTTTATTGTGGTGCCTGATCAAGTATCCCCGACAGCAGACTATAGTAAACGAACTTAAGTGCTCGGGCAAGACAGTCGTCGCCTGGTCGAATTTCTGCCGCCAAGTGTGCATAGACTGGGTGTTAACTTACAGGAAAAGAATCGGCGGGCCTGGCAAAATAGTCGAGATAGACGAATCAAAGTTGGGTAAGCGTAAAAACAGCAAGGGACGAAAAGTTCACGGCCAGTGAGTTTTCGGCGGTGTGGAGAGAGGCGATCCTACTAATTTCTTCCTGGTGCTGGAGGGAAATAGGAACGCTGCGACTTTAGTCAAATGTATTCGTGAATGGATCGTGCCGGCACGACGATAATTTCAGACTGTTGGCGAGGTTACAGTAACTGGGACATGCACGGCTATCGTCACCTGCAAGTAAATCACCGGAAGGAATTTGTGTGCAGTGAAAAGAGTGGAGTAGTTAACACCCGAAACATATATATATATTCATTTTCAGCTACATACAAGGATGAGTGAAACAAAGCGTTATAATGAAAATTACTTGCTATTTACATCAGTTTAAATTTAGGTGACTTATTTAAAATTAAAGTGCTATGTGTTTGTGGTGTATGCTTAAAATGTATATGAGTAATTAGTTTTCCCAGCAAAAAATTTTAAAGTATGAAATACTTGCTGTTTATGGTGTAGGTTTAAAATGACTTGTTATTTAGGTGCGCAATAATTTGGTAGCACAAGGGAGGCCTAATTGAGACCCCCCATTGCCGATATATATTCAACTATTTTTTACTTGATTAGGAATCTCACAACTGGTTTTACCAGTAAAAAATTAAAGTATGAATGGCTGTTTGTAGTGTCTGTTGAAAATTGAAATGTTACTTGCTTGTTATTTACATCAGTTTAAAGTGTAAACGAGTTTTACTAGTAAAAATATTAAAGTGTGAATTACTTGCTATTTGATATATATTCAACTTTTTGTACCTAACTAGGAATCTCACAACTGGTTTAGTTTAGAGAATTATCATCAGAACAAACAGTAGTTGGTTTTACCAGTAAAAAATTAAAGTGCAAAAGGTAACTTAGCATTTGTACAAAAAAATAAACAGATAAACGAAAAGTATATATATATTTTCATTTTAGGTTACATAGGTAAAATTTTTTGCCCCCATCCAATACCCAAAAGGGCAGATCTTCCAATTTGATGTAATCCACATTCTATTGGTCGATGTACAGGAACTCCCCCTTCTTCGTTTCCAACTCTCGGAGAGGTTGACTTCGCCGCGCTATCTCGGTGAATCCAGTTGCCGAAATTATTATTTTTTTCTGAAAACAAAAAAAATAAAAAATTTTATGTACTTTTTTTTCCGCCTGGGTTATGACACGATCGGCCGCTAGAAACACTCACTTTGGCTTTTTAATGATAAACTTGTTTGAACTCATGATTTTTGACATTGGGTCGTATGTTATGTACGACCCATCATCCCAATTCTCTTCCGAACAGGTGGAAGCAGAAGAGACGAGAGCGAAGAATATTCTACAACTGCGGGTAGTGGAGATCCTTTAGTCTTGGTTGCCATCTCCACAGCTGCCCTACATTTATATAGGTGCCTCTCCATTCGCGATTGTAAAATCATTTGCGATCTCTTAAGAGGGCACTGTACGAAGGGGTCTTGTGGATCTTCGTACATATTGGACCTGAAATGCAAAACCATCGTGAACCACTATACTAGTCGATCGTAGCTATAAAATAACCTCGCTTAAAATAAAGAAAAGTTGTATACATTACCTATGTTGGTAAGAGTTCCTTCAGTTGATCGACTGATGATCCATTGATAGTTTTCTGCGGCCAGCTTCTAATATATATACCCCCCGACATGGCAACCAAAGCTATTTTTTTCTACTTTTGTAATCCATTTAGTAAATAAAAAAAAAAGGAGGGGTTAAGCTTATGGAGGCCTTGAAAGGTCCTTACACAACACTCGCGAGTGCAGAGACGTGGTACATTATTTTTAAGCTTGTGAACCCTGTGTCGTTTACTGTTGACATAATCGACATATTTAAATCGCGACTACAAAGGCGTGGATTGCTTAACATTAATCAAAAACGAACAAAACGAAAGATCCTTGCACAACACTGACGAGTATGATCATTAGTTTAAAGTTGGGTAACTGTTTATTTGCATCAGTTTTAAATGAAGGTGATTTGTTATTTGCATTAGTTTAAAATGTAAAAGATTTTCACTATTAAAAAATAAAAGCGTTGATGTCTAAATGTTTATGGTATCAGTTTAAAGTTGGGTTATTTGTTTAATTTTAAAATGTGATTGACTTGCGGTGTGTAATGTCAGTTTAAAGAGTAAATGTCTGTTTATTTAATTGCGCAATAATTTGGTAGCATAAGGGAGGCATGAATCGTGCCCCCCTTGCTGATATATATTCAATTTTGTGTACTTGACTAGAAATCTCACAACTGGTTTAGTTTAAAATGACAATGGCTCATTTAAAATTAAAATGTGATTGACTTGCGGTGTGCGGTGTCTGTTTAAAATGACAATGAGTAGTTATTTGCATCAGTTTAAAGTTGATTAAATTACTTGCTGTTTGTAATGCCAGTTTAAAATGAAAATGAGTAGTTGGTTTACATCAGTTTAAATAAAAATTGTTTCCCACTGTCATTACCAGCCTACTTAAATTGCGAGTATGTTGGCGTGTTACATGAGTCGTTATTATGTCAGTTTAAAGTTAAAATGAGTAGTTGTTTTAATCTGTAAAACTAGGATGGCTGAGTGAAAATTTGCAAACTTGCAATTGCAATACCGAGCCAATATTCACAAAGCGTTGCACAACTTTCAGTAGAATGAACAAAACGAAAAAGCCTGTGCATTTTAATAAGCCTGTGATTTCCTGTTGGCATCACCAAACTGTTTAAATCTCGAGTGCAGAGGCGTGAAGGCCTTGGAGGTTCTATAAATTCTAAAAATTTCATAAAAACGAACAAAACGAAAGAGCCTCGCGAGTGCAAAGGCGTGAAATGCATTAGTAATTACCTTGTAGAGACCTTGGAGTTACACAACACTATTTACAGTTTTCCTCGTGACATGTTAACCTTATGGACACCTTAGAGTTGCACAACTTTCATTAAAACGAACCAAACGAGAGATCCTTGCACAAGCTCGTGATTCCGAGGCATTGATACATTAAATGCATTAATTATAATCTCTCACTGTAAGCCAGTGAAGAAGGCTTTAGAGTTTCCATGTCTTGATTTTTTTTTTGCACTCATTATTAGTTACACAACTCATTTTACTAGCTGGTTATTGGTTTTGGGTTTAAAATGTAAATGAGTCGTTGTTGGGTACACAATAGGAAAATGTTAGCAACAAGTCACTTCCGCATGGTGATACGCCCAGGGAAACAAATGGCAAAGTGACAAATTATTCTGTTTTCAGTTTGGGTATGCCACAGGAAACAATTAAGTGGTTTTCGAATTTTTTTTTAAAAGGGAAATGGATATGTGAATCGGAACAAGTGAGGCATGGTGGCAATTTCCACCTGTCGGTTTGGATATGCAAACCCACCACTTTTCAATTCAGGTCATTTTTCACGTGGATACGCATAAAGAAACTTTTGGTAAAAACCAGGTAATTACAGGCAGGTTGGATTAGCAGGGAGAAATTTTGCATTTGTTTTGGCCTTCTCCGGACTTAAGTTGGATACGAAATAGACGACTTTTTGGGTGGGTTTTGTTCTATCATTAGATACATAATATAGTGTTTTTTGGGTGATTTGGATACGCAATACGAAATAATCACCAAAGTATTTAGTAATGACATCAGACTTTTATAGCCTTCGATCATGCCAGATAAGTGTTTTCAAAATGGCGGCAATTTAGAAAGTTAGGCTTCTATATTATACCTCGGTGACCAATTATTCATTTAAACCAAATTTGGAAAATTGACAGTGCATTATATAAGCATTGTACTTAGAAAGTGGTGACAGTATGGAAGATAGCACAAATTGAAAGAAATAAAGTTTTTCCATTAGGCGGGAACCATCTAAACGGTTTATACCAAATTCGGTATGTTGGCAGGGCATGATGTAAGCATTGAATTATGAAACCTATAATGTTATTAGTTAACCATTTTTTAACATCATGAAATTGAAAAAATTAATCCCTTACATTATATTTCGGGAACCATTTCACAGATTTAAANATGTTATTAGTTAACCATTTTTTAACATCATGAAATTGAAAAAATTAATCCCTTACATTATATTTCGGGAACCATTTCACCAATTTTGGCACATTGGTAGTGTATGATGTAAGCAATAAATGTATACATGGATAATGTTATTAATCCGCCATTTTGGAAGGTAGTACAAATTGAACAAATAAAGCTTTTACAATATGTTTCGGGAACCATTTAGCTGATTTAAACCAAATTCGGCACGTTGACAATGCATTAAGTACGCAATGAATAGTGATAATGTTATTAACTGGCCATTTTTTAAGATAGTGGAACATGAAAAATAAAGCTTTTATGTTATATCTAGGTAACTACATACCCGATTTCTGCCAATTTGGCAGACTTGTAAGGACAAGCGCATATGGTGACAAACCTCTATTACATTTAATAACATATTGCTGCAGTATACGCACTTCCAATGTAATTGAATGTGCACAGTTGAAATAGTGAAATAAAAGTTATATTTCTTTATAAAATACCTGCAAGGTGGCTACTGCAACAATATGAATTACAGTAATGTTGTCTAAACAATTGTGATTTTACATCTTTCATGTTATGTGTCATTTATAGTACCACCAAACGTACAAATTATAGACCATGTTTATCTGTGCAATTTGAAAGGACAAGGCACTTATTTTTAAAATGGCAGCTATATAAATATTTTCAGTTTATTTGCAATATATGCCATAACTTTTGTCCAATTTCGACCAAACTTGGTATATTAAAACTATATTTTACAAGCTTTAAATGTGTCGATACATAGCCTCTTTAGTACGCCATTTTGTAAAATAGTGCCACATGAAAATTAAGTTTGAATGTTATATCTCGGTAAACAATCAAGCGATTCCTACCAAATATGGCACTCAAATAATACTACCTTAGGTCATGTAAACTGACAGGTTTTAGTGAGTCAGACTATTAGTTTCAAAATGCCGGCATTATAAACAATATAGAATACTATACTATATCTATGAAATCATGTAACAAATTTGAACTTAACTTTGTATGCTGGCAGTATCAATTACAATCAACAAATTTGTCCACCCAGAGCCTGTTTTGTGATCCATTTTGTAAGATAGTGCCACACAACTAAATAAAGTTTTTCCATTTTTTGGGAAACAATCAATTCTTTTCTTCCAAATACGGCAAACAAGCAATACTGTGGTAGGTAATATAAATTGACAGTTTTTAAAGGGCCAAGCGCTTACTTTCAAAATAGCACCCACATTAACATTTTAGCAGAGCATGCTATAACTACGAAACAATGTATGAAATTCAACCCAACTTTGTATGCTAACCGTAGCTATGCAAGCATCACATGAGCGGAAACATAGACTCATTTTCCCTCCATTTCGGAAGACTTATTAACTGATACCCACCGAATTCAAGTGACAAGTTATACTTTTGAAGTCCATCTACATTTTCATGACTTGAGGAGGTAGTCACAGCAATGTAAATATTTTATGTCAATATGCCACATGTCCCAAACAATTTAAACCAACTTAATATGTAACAGTATCTATGTCAAGCACAGAATGTGTTAATATATCTCCGTTTTGTTCTCCAGTAACGAAACCACCACATGAGAAAATTGAGCTTTTTTGTCATATGTCCGGGACTAATCAACCGATTCCCACCGAACTGTTCACACTAGTAGTGCTACAGTTGGGTTGTGTGGGTGCTACAGGTGTTACTGTATGGGTACAATTATTTATATTGCACCCATACTGTAAATACAGCTAGACACAAGAATTCAAATAAGCCCAACTGTAGCACTACTAGTGTTAAAAATTTCACCAATTTTAATTAAACTTTGTAAACCTACTGAGAGGTATCCATTAGAATCACCAACTATGCTTGTAGATATCATCTTTTGCCACTTTCTGTAAGAATGCGCCAGTTTATAAAATTCATAATTTATGCCATATTTCGGGAACCAATCATCTAATTCCCACCCAATTTTTCACACAAGTAGTACTACAGTGGGTTTGCAAAAACTTATACATAATTGAAGTTGGTCGGACTTTTTTTCCAAAATGGCGCAATATAAATTATTTAGATAAGTTTATCATACCTATTAGATAATTTACGATATTTCAGTTTCTATTAGAAGAATCAGATATGCCTATAAAGAGCGTGTTTTAGGATGTTTTGTACGGTAGCGTCAAGTGACAAACTAAAGTTTTTTTTGCTATATCTCGGGAACCGGTCTAGCTATTTCCATCAAATTCTGCACACAAGTAGTGATTTAAGTAACTCACACACTTGCTTTCAAAATGATGTATTTGTAAATATTTGACGTTGATAATCCTAGTCTACCAAAACTTTAGATTGATTACTATCGAAGTTGATGTTCCGAATTCTACTTCCGCGATATAGTTGTTTAGTTGTTTACACGCTAGCTTACGGTACGAGGCGTTCTGTTTTTTTTTTTAGTACCATGTAAGGTACGTGTGTATTTGTAGTTGTCTCACTAGAATTGCATTTGTTTCTTGTTGCATCTCTAGTGATATCGCAATCAACGAGACCTCAAGACCCACCTACCATCTAACCTTTGAATAAATTCATCAAAATTATTTGCATCCACGTAAAGGAAAGTAGGCTTATTAGTAATATTGTTATCTTCTAGTTTTAAAATTATAATAACCAGGCAGCACGGATTTGTTGTGAAAACCCACAATTTAACTAATATCACACGTTTTTAAATAAGTTGCTTTCATTAATGGGTTACAATATTTTGTATGTTCATAATTTATTTGCTATTGGCGTAATTAAGATGCTACACAATGCCATTTTTTTTTAGATAAGTGACATTTTTGGGATGGGCAGATGTTTTCTGAAAAGGCGTATTTGAGTTAATACCAAATTTTAAGCATTTATGTTGTAATAAAGGTTACAAAAGATAGCCGTAATTTTTTTGAAATACCTTTAATTTTTTAGACTTAATTCACATTTTATCTGCATTCATGCCCCATTTATATCTGCTACAAAATATAACCTGAATTCAGAAATTTAATTTTGGGGAAATAATTTTACATTTAAAAATTGCTGCTATTTTAAAAATATTGCTGCTACTTCGGACAGATATTTTCTAAATGATAGCCTCGCAAAATTAACAGCATCCATATGACAAGTCAGACCAATTCTAATTTTAATAAAAACCTACTTATCAGTAGCCTCTTTCGTCAGCTATTTTTGGGTGAATGTCTACCTGAAGAAGCAAAGCGCATGTAATTTCATTGCCTTGGAAATTCGTGCAAAGTCAGTAGGTAACCATGAAAGACTGTAAACAGCAAAATCGAGTGATCATATGCAAATGTTAAAATGTCGTATGCTTGAGCATGCATAGGGTCTATATGCCGTTAGAGGGCACTGCCATCGCTCGTGTAGCGTATACGAATAGTCATCAGAACACCGCAGGTGATGTAAAATGAACTCTATTTGTCCGACATGATTGATGAACGATATGCATGCCCAATATATGCACGAGACAGCGGAGTGAACGAGCGATGCAGCCAGCGAAAAGAAACATAGCAATACTGAAAGAGGAGGAGCGCAGAATTCCCCATCATTCGGAGCGTTCAGGGTTCACAGTCAAATTGTGTTTGAGAGAAATGGACATATGAAGGTACCTTACATGTTGGACATATGAAGGTAACATACATGTCGGACCATTTCTGGACGATCCCAACGTACCACCAGAAGTGGGGAACATTTTAAGCGTGAACATATCTCCAGCCAGGGATATATAGTAATTTCACCAGAGCACCGCATCTATACCAGAAGCGTCTTCACTATCTTTTCGTGGCCTGCCGTTAACACATCAGAATTATCGTCTTCTTTTCAGTAGTGACAGAAGACAGAAACATTACCTTCTACTGACTGGTGACGTACTGTCTTTAACAATGAATCACACTTTCCTAGCGTCCTTTGCCAACCAGGATTTGTATACGATTAGAGCTTCAGAAAACAAACACAAACAAATACATGTTAGCCATGTAAGTCACACTTTCCTAGCGTCCTCTGCCAACCAGGATTTGTATACGATTAGAGCTTCAGAAAACAAACACAAACAAATACATGTTAGCCATGTAAGTCACACGCACAGCGTCAGCGGCTTCGTAGAAAACGCATCTTAAATGTGCCCCTATTTTGTGCCGGAGGTAGGGGGAACATTACCCTGATCCTCTGGCATTGTAATAACTTCTTCCTTTCGACTGTGACGTCACGCAAAAATATCGTTTTATTTAACGGATTCTTCTCCGTGTGCAACTTTTTTGTTAATGTATGCATTTCATTTCGGTAATTCTTCAGCTGATTCTAATTATTTTTTTGATAAAATTGTAATTACATCAAATAATGTATCTACTAGCTCTATGGTAGTCTCTGTAAAATAGTTTGTCTATGGAATAAATAAAAGCTATAATTGTAATTTGGCTTGCAACGGAAAACTGCGTTTTATTAGGTCATGGGCCCAGAATGCCCTTTAGTTAGTCTAAAAAGATTTTTAGATAGCTAGTTTTGCGTATTTTCGTGTTGAGAATAAAGCCAGAAACTGTTGCAATAGTGATTGTGTGGACTTATGCAGAAATTGCTACGAATACGTTTCTCACCAACGTGCCCAAGTTACGAGGGCGAGAAAACTATCATGAATGGGCTTTTGCCGTTGAGAATTTACTCTTACTCGAGAGCATGGAGAAGTGTATCGAGACTGAGAGTGCAGCCAGCGTATCAGCAGGAGATGATGCAAAAACTAAAACCAAGCTAATCCTCACTATTGTTCCGAGCCTTTATGTACATATAAAGCAAGTGTCTACTACTATGATTTTGTTGACTAAGCTACGTCAGATGTTTGATGATTCCGGATTCTTTAGAAGGATAACATTGTTGCGGAATTTGATATCAATTCGTCTGGAAAGTTGCGAGTCAATGACAAGTTATGTTACGCAAATCATTGAAATTGGCCAAAAGTTATCAGGAACAGGATTTCAAGTAAATGACGAGTGGATCGGCAGTTTGTTGTTGGCAGGGCTACCTGAAAAGTATTTACCGATGATAATGGCCATCGAACATTCTGGTATAGCCATAACAGCTGACGTCATAAAATCGAAATTACTGGATTTGGCGGGAAATGACAGTGAACCAGGCAGTGCATTTCTGAGTAGATGGCAACAGCAGCAGCAGAAACGCAAGAATAGCAACAGTGGTAGTACGAATAAAAATGACAACAATAGCTCCGGTACAAATGTCAAAGTCATAAAGTGCTACCGGTGTAAACAAATTGGTCATTACAAAAATCAGTGCACAAAAAAAAAAATCAGATGAAAAAAAGAAAACTCATGGATTGTAGGCCGTTTTCCTGAGTGGAGTTTTTAATAAAAACAGACTCTTACCTGGATTCTGACGTGAGCGTTCACATGACGATGTATGTAAACATTGTCCGGGATGCGTCATATCAACTGAGTATAAAGGAGATAATAGCTGCAAATAGGAGCGCTATGCCAGTGTTATGCTCGGGTGAAGTTGATATTGTGACTCTAGCCCCGAAATGTAAATACGAAGTTATGCTAAAAAAAGGCACTGTGTGTTCCTAACCTCACTGCGAATGTAATCTCAGTCAGTCAATTAATCAAAAATTTAGACAGAGTGGATTTCAAAGAGAAGTGTTGTTACATCTACAATAAACACAATGAGATTGTGGCAGTTGCAGACATTGTTTGTTTACATCATCAAGTGTCAATAGTGCAGTGTGGCACAGAAGATTGGGCCACTTGAATTGTAACGACATGAACAAGATGAAAGATGGTGCGGTCACAGGTATGTCCTATAGTGATAAAGCAGTGATTGATAAAAGTAAGTGTATGATATGCTGCGACGGCAAACCATCACGCCTTCCGTTCACTCATATAGGCACAAGAACTACCAATTAGATACCATTCAGGCAGATATATGTGGTCCCATGGAGGTGAATTCCATAGGTGGGTCACAATATTTCCTGATTTTTATTGATGATTTTAGCCGCATGGCTTTTGTGTATGTTTTGAAAGCCAAGAGTGAGGTATTCAAATACTTAAAGAGTTTAAGGCTCTAATAGAAAATCAGTATAATAAAAATATAAAAATATTTAGAACAGATAATGGTTTGGAATTTTGCAGTCAGGAATTTGAAAATTATCTGAAAGAAGTTGATATTTTGCATCAGAAAACAAATACTTATATGCCTGAGCAAAATGGTATGAGCGAACGAATAAATCGTACCATTGTTGAAAGGGCTCGATGCATGTTGTTCGATGCAGGACTAGATAGGAATTTTTGGGCAGAAGCAACACATACTACTGTCTACCTCAAAAATAGATCTATAGCATCAGGATTGAATAACAAAACGCCATATGTGCTTTGGACAAACAAAAAAAAAACAGATTTAAGCCATGTTCAAATATTTGGGAGTGACATGATGGTTCATATCTCCAAAGAAAAAAAGAGAAAGTGGGATGCCAAAGCTGCAAAAGGAATACTAGTTGGTTATGCTGATAATATAAAAGGATATTGTATCTATGATCCTGTCAGAAAATGTATGGAAACAAGTATAGATGTTATTATACATGAAACTATTGAGAAAAATATAATGAAATATATGGAAGTGTTAGTTCCAGTGGGGGATATTTCACCAGCTACAGATCAGACAGATAAACATGACGATAATGAAGATGAACTGAAATCTGAGAGCACATATCGATACTCAAATACATCTTCAGATTCAGAATATCATAATGTTGAGACTGATTCTGATTCTACATTACAGAATTCACAAGAAAAAACTAGGAATGAAATGGAGAAAAGAATACGGAGACCCCTGATCGCTTTGGTTTTCATATGCAATGTGTTTCATCACCAAATGACTCGACCAGTGATCCATCCAGTATTCAAGAAGCTCTGAATAGTCCAGATTAAGAAAAATAGATTGAGGCGATGAAGGAGGAACTTCAGGCATTTGAAGAGAATGATGCATGGGTCATAGTGAATGAAGTGCCATCAAACAAAACCTTAGTGCAGTGCAAATGGGTGTTCAAAAGAAAAATAAATAGTGATAACAGTGTACGGCACAGAGCACGGTTAGTGGCTAAAGGTTACTCACAAAGACCTGGAATTGACTATGAAAAGACATTGTCACCTGTGCTTAGACATTCTACTCTCAGAATGTTATTTGCTTTGTCAGTGCAATTAATTTTGGACATTACACACTTAGATGTAAAAACTGCCTTCATAAATGGGTTCCTTAAAGAGGACATTTATATGCTTCAACCAAGTATTTGCGGAAATGGTAATAGTTGCATGTTAAATAAAATAAAGCCATCTATGGTCTGAAGCAATCATCTAGGTCATGGTATGAGAGGGTTGACTAGTGTTTGAATGAGTTATATTATACGAAAAGTCCCTTGGAACCATATGCATTCACTAAGATAAATGAAAGAGTTAAAATCATAGTGGCTCTGTATGTCGATGATTATTTTGTGTTCTCTGATAGTAAGGTTGTGACTGAAAACTTAATATCAGTATTGAGTTTTAAGTTTAAGATTAAAAATATAGGTCAAGTTCAGCAGTGTTTGGGCATGAGGGTAAAAATTAATAAAGATTTAAATGTTGTTACTTTAGACCAAAAAAACTATAAAGAGTAGTTGTTAAATAAATTTAATATGTTAGACAGTAAGACTGCTAGCACACCAATGGAATGTAAATTGGATATTAATAATGGTGATGTTTGTGATAAGAAAATCCTTTACCAACAATTAATTGGTAGCTTAATGTACTTGTCTGTGTTGACAAGACCTGCCATATCATTTAGTGTTAGCTACCTAAGCCAGTTTAATAATTGTCATACTCAAGTACATTGGACTTATGCAAAACGTATTTTAAGATATCTAAAGAAAACCAAAAATTATTGCTTAAAATATGTAAAGGATACAGCTGAACTGGAAGGATTTGTTGATGCTGATTGGGGTAGTAATTGCATTGACCGTAAATCCTATACAGGTTATTGCTTTGTTATGTCAGGAGCAGCTGTATCCTGGGAAAGCAAAAAGCAAAGAACTCTGGCTCTATCTAGCATGGAGGCAGAGTATATATATCAATCGCCGAAACTTGTAAAGAGGCTAAGTACTTAAGGGCGTTGCATAATGAATTTACTAATGATTTATATCCTGTTGTATTGTATAACGATAGTCAGAGTGCTCAGAAACTAGTTTCTAATTATGTATCTCATAGAAAAAGTAAACATATTGATATAAGGTATCATTTTGTTAAAGATGAAGTACATGATAAGTTAATTGTAATAAAATATTTGCCGACAACAGACATGCCTACAGATGTTTGAACAAAAGTTCTGAATCCGATGAAACATTAAAATGTATCGATGGGTTGGGAATTTCACCCATGTAATTGTAGTTGTTTATATTGTTTATTTGATGTAGTGGAGGTGTTAAAATTGTAATTACATCAAATAATATATCTACTAGCTCTATGGTAGTCTTTGAAACATAGGTTGTCTATGGAATAAATAAAAGCTATAAGTTTAATTTGGCTTGCAACCGAAAACTGCGTTTTATTAATTTTGTATACAGCTATCACTGTAAAAGACACGTATAACTTTATTGGCTGCTGACAAATACATATTTATTGTACACAATGTGGGTTTAGTATTTTTTATTGCCGTTTGTCCAGAACAAATACACTGATTAGAATGAAAACTGGCATACTGACAGTCAATAAAGAGGAAATTAATTTTCTTCGTATGCCGCTTTGGAAGGCGTTGCCAAATAAAAATTTAGGCTTTTGTTTAATTTTTTGGGAACGGTTCAATTAATTATATCCTAATTGCTTAAAAGAAATGGCAAGAAAACATTTGATAATTCAAATTATTTTAACTGATCAAGTAAATAATTTCAAAACTGCAGCCTTAGTATATATGCATTATGGTATGCCATATCATCGGATATGTAAGACAGATATAATACAATTTCATAAACTGGCAATACATAAAACAAAAATTACATGGAACATCTATTATTATTTTCATGGATCATCTTGTGTTATATGGTAACAAACTTCATTCTTACGTTATGAAGCTTCGAGATCTATCCTGCAAAAATTATATTCCGGTAGTGTAATGGAACAAGACACGTAAACTGGGGTTTGTTAAAAGAGCACACAGTTTTGTAGAAAACTGAAGGGCTTAAGTATTGCTTTCTTTGAGTTACCCTATGTATAAAATAACATGACTGCGTTAAACCATTTTATTTGTTTTGGGGGCACTTAATCAGTGTACACAATTCAGAATTTACTTAAGACTTTACAGAAATAATAAATATCCGTGAAATTATTTTTCCTGTGGTAACTATGGGCCTATTGATTTACCAAAAATCAATAAAATAATAGTGCTGGAAGATAGGGAATATATTAGCGTGATATTAAATTTTTGTTCAGAATCGACTAAAAACCACGTGCGCTTTATTCGTGTTGTTGGTATCTAATGAGAAATAAATTTCGAGATATGTGTGGTTCAAATCGTTGTACTTCATAAAAGTGGTTAATTTTTCGTGTATCTCTTGTATGAAATAGGTTTTTATGTTTAGTAATACCGACCATTTAAAAGTAATGTGCTTATAATGAAGTTATTTTAAAACAAAATACCGCACTAAATGAGCACTCGAGAACTTTATTAAAATTAAAGTAGGCTCAGTTATTATGTCACTCCACATTTTGAATACTATAAACCCAGTGTTATTTGATACATATCATAGTTTTTAATCGTGCTCTGAAGATTTAATCTGCTAGGTTGTGGAAAATTGTGTTTATTTCTGGAAAAAATATGGTTTGGTAGTTATGAATTGAAACTCTCGGCACGCCTGGTCTTATGTAAAGAGCTGTCGAAGTTGATAATTTTTTATTTACGTCGTAGGCTACTTACTGTCTTTTATATTGCAACTGTTTATTTTATCAGCAATCAAATTCTGAAAAGCACATATGAGATTATTTTAAATATTCTATCTCTAATAAATAGAAGAGGCAATTAAAAAATGTTACATTTTTTGCACACTAGTTTGTCTTAGCTAAGAGAATGAGATTTAAAAATTATTAACATCTTCGGTTTGGCAAAGCCTTGAACTTGCACAAGGTGTAAAGCCAGACACAGTATCTGTCCTCATTAGACATGCCACCTGTGAAGAACAGAGTGCTCATCTCTTCAACGAAAACAATGGGATAGCTCAGGAGCTTGTAAATGTGTTGAAGATTCCTCTCAATATAAAAATACCAGCTCAATGAGACAGCCATCACTAAACAAATCCTCCTCAAAAATTCTGCAGTATTGTGTTTATTCTCATTCTCAAGAATACAGTGAAACATTTTAAACATAGATTCTTCAAAGAATCTTATCAGCTACACAGCCTGTCACTATAGCTTAACCATTTCAACACGCAGTCAAATTGATGTAAATAAAATTGGCTGTAAGTACAGTTTACTTCTTGCAATGAAAAAAAAAACTAAAGCTGGGTTTATAATAGAAAAATTAAGCGTTATATTATGCGTTATGACGTGTACAGAAGAATAGAAAGTTTGTTATCTTATGTGTTGATTTCCAGATGAACTTAACAGGTCGTGTGAGGTGTTGGGATTTCCTTAAAGCGTTAAAATAAATAGCTATATTTTATAACTTAGGCTAAGCAAATGTTGTTACGTGGTGACCAATCAGAACAGAGCAGTCGGTATTGTTGGCGGGAATCTGTTATCTACAGTAACGTAAATATCAAAAACATTAAAAAGGCGCCTGTAGGTGCACGTTTATAATATTTGTTCACAAGAAAAACTTAATTTTTTTAGAAAATGTCTGTTTTGAAGTATGATCTGCTTAAACATGGTTTTGTTATACGATGTTCGGTTAGGAAAAAAAGTAAACAGGACAGGCTTGTTTGCGACAGTCTGGCTGGACTTAAATTATCAGGTCTAATGTGAGTCGTCAATCCAGAATACATAGTTTCGTGTTCATAGTACCCAGCTTAAGTATTGGGTTTCCTTCGTTAAAAGCTACGGAGGATAAGAATGAGAATCTGTCATATCGACTGCTCTTGATATTGTTGCCTCGTTTGAAGGACTGCATATAGGCATTCAAACTTTCCTTAAAACCCTTGTCACCTTGACAATGAAGGGCATTTATAATTTTTGAGAAGAAAAAATAACGGGTTAAGTGTCATCATAAGCAAATAATTGAATGAACGAACTTAAATTATTTCATTACATATAATTATTTAAATATAAAGGAACATATCGCTCATCAGTCTGCTTCAAAGAAAATCTGCAGAACACCGTAAGAATTACAGACTCTTCAATTTAAATATTTTGATCCCTACAATTTTAAACATTTATATTAGAGTTATCACCAATACCTACACCACACCGCCCAAAAATTCATTCGCATCCTCATTACCACCCATCTCCCCTTTTTTATACTTCAGCTTTGGACCCATGCCTGAATACCACGATGTCTACAATAAGTATGTCACGTTTAAATAAGTTTTTTTAAAATTTAATTTGCCCTATTTGGTTTTCATTGATTTTGTATTATTTCTCCCTTAATTTTTCAAAGCGTAAAATGTACCTCCCCAAATTTTAAGCATTTAAATTTTTAGAATAAATTAATAAATTGAATATTTTGCTTGAGAAGTCCAGAAGATCCACGGGGTGAGTTGTCCTTTTAAACACAAGATACACTGAGCGTTTTTTTTTGTACTTACAAATCAGTTTTATTACAATATAATACTTTGCATGATGATAAGTGTATGGGAACAAGAATTTATAAGTCCATCTGAATACTAAAATAAGCGCTACTTCATATATCCAAATTATATTACATTATTTAATACAAATTTCCCAAATCATGTGTATAGTTGCACAGGCATGTACGTCAATAAATAATTAATGCTCCAGCTAGATTTATTTCAAGAGTATTACTTTCTCTGACCACTGAGGTGAAACTGGACTTAATGAACGAAATAATTCCTAGCCTTAACATTATTTAAAACCAACTTACCAACCAAGTGGCAGAGATGATTGTTGAAAACAAAATATATATGTGTGTATGTACATACATACACACATATAAAATAAACCATATTTTATAATTTATCAGACTGTAATAAGCCATGGACATAAAAATAAATGTTAATTTCCATTTTGTGACAAAACAAAAACAGCTGCATTCTAAATCAACAACTTCCCTGGCAACCTTTACAACGACGTTGGCTCACAGAAGAAAAAATGGATGTTCTATCACACATAATAGAAATAATCATTGACTGGATAATGTGGCTCTGTAAAAAATAATGTCTGAAATTACCATGCATATACCTGCTTACAAAAACTACTAATAAAGTGGACGTATGTCACAATAAGCACCACAGGACGCGAGATTGACGCATCACAGCAGCCTATCCACACCGGGAAGCGAAAAATGCAGAATTCCCGATGTCTCTTGACTTGTGCAGCTTTAAGTTAACAAGATGGTAGGAACACTATGTAAACAAAATAACAGCAGGGTAATGCTTAAAATACAAATGACAGACCACACAGTAACCGCATACAAAAAAGCAAAGAAGAAATAAAATTAAGATATGTGTGAAAAGGAAGCAGGAAATATCAGTCTCTTCCACCTCGCTGCATGCACTCTCTCTCGTGCGTCACTGAGGATCTCAAGAAAAAATAAAGGCGAAGGAACAGGCCACAGAGTGCAAAAACTAATGCAATGCCTTCAAAAGCAATTAATTGATTCACACACCATACTTAAAATGAAACCATAAACATTCAACTGCAAAAATTGTCTGATAAACTATTCACAAAGACAGTATACCATTAAAATACAAGGGAATTATTAACAATAACAAACTACAACTATCAACTAACACTTTTTTATACTCAGAATGATATTATTAGCAGCATCACTCTGCTGCATGGCTCATGCACTAATAGGATCCCAGCAAATATATGGCAGGCAACACCTCAGGCATCTGGACCGAACTGGCGCCGGGCATCAAGGAACAGAAAATTCTCCAATTGGATCTTCAATTGTAGATCTTCATCTTCCACCAGTAGATATGTCATCAAATGCAGAAATGACGCAGTTTCCCAGCCAGGACTTCACACCACCAGTCGTACGATAAACGTAAACATTCGAAATTTAAGTTTCAAGCACTAACTTACTCTGTGCAGTGACAAACATTTACTTGGCACAGTGCATATCTTGAGAAAATCTTCATTCCAAATTAGCTATATCTAACAGTAACAAGTTGAAAAAAATCCATAATTTTAGTATGGTACATAAGATCGTAACTATGCAACAATTCAACTGTCTATTAAGACTGTGCTTAAGTTGCTTTCGACTCCGAAAACGACGAACAGACTGTATTATCCCCACTCAATCTTGTACTGTATTTTTTACTATAACAAATCCCTTAAGGATGTAGGCAGCTTAGGGCTGATTATCTTGCAAAATTGCTTCAATTGATTCAGGTTAAACCTTCCCATCACCTGCTCGTTATCTTCACCTACTAATTCCATGCAATTCTCTTGAATAACCTTCCAAATTCTGCAAGGGTCATAGAATACCACTAGTAACTTCTTTGTTATGAACTCCACCTGGCTACTTACATTATGAACTTGAACCAGCACTAAGTCACCCAGACGTAAACCATGCTCCCTTACTAACTTGTAATGTCGTTTTCTATCTTTAGACGCTTTAATTAATTGCTTCTTGGCCAGTGCTAAAATTTTATCTAATAGCGCCTCTCCATTTCGTTCGACATCTTGATTAGATGTATCCGAGGGCTTGTCCGCTAAACAGGGAAATGGTAGCCTTGATAATGCGCCTTTCAACACTTCAGTAGGCATTTGACCGGTTGGCTCATGTACGACATTATTATGCAGGTATTCAATTGCAGGCAAATAGTTCCTCCAACTTTTTTGTTTAGAGTGACAAAGAATACGTAGTATGCGCGCTAGCTAACGTATGAATCGCTCGCTTGAATTCGACTGAGGATGTCTCACAGATATGCTGGTAGGCTCTTTATCAGCCCAACCGACCAAACTTCAGAAGTAAACTGAGTTACTTTGTCTGTTAGGTTTGTTGTCGGTTTACCCATTTCTAGCACAAATTTCTTACATTTATCTAGTGTGGCTTTAGCTGTTGCGTGCACTGACACAAATAATTTGACATACTTCGAGAATACGTCTAAGAATATCAACACTTATTTCGTTCCTGATACGAACTGGGGAAGGGGTCCAAAATATCTGCTGCTACCAAATTCAATGGAAATTCTGGTAGTATTAGTTGCAACATGCCCTGCAAATGTTCTCCGGAATTCTTAAACTTCTGGCAAACTTCATAGGAACGTAGCACCTGACAGATAGTGCGGTTCATCGAGGGCCAATAAAATTCATGACGAAGCAACTGATAACACTTGCGTGCTCCATAATGCTCCAGAAATTGGTGTACTGTCAAGAATACTTCCTCTTGCAGCTCCGTTGGGAGTATCTTTCTCCAATCGCTTTCCAATGGACACTGTTTACCGATTCCAGCATACATAAGTCCAGACGAAGTGATACAGTACAACGACACACATGAAACTTCTGGTTTGGCCGCTAACAATGTGTCACATATTTTGGTACATCTTGTATCATTCTTCTGAAGTTCCAACACTTTTGGTATTATTTCATGCAGTATTATGTTTGCCCTAGTCAATGCTGCTAGAACGCTCAGTTCCCTGGGCTTGGAAGTTTCAGTTGGTTCTGGTTCAGTCAACCTCTCAAACGGTACTCGGCTTAAGACATCAGCTTCAATATTGCAAGGACCTCTAATGTGTATTATTTGGAAATTAAATATTTGAATCAACAGTACCCATCTAGTCATGCCACTTCCCAGTATCGTTCCCGCCTTGAGGAAAGTGAGTGCTTCGTGGCCAGTAAACAGATGTATCTCTTCACCAAGCAATGAATCCCTGAACATCTGTAAGGCCCAGATTATTGATAAAAATTTCCCTTTCAGTAGACTTGCCATGTCTACTTTAAGTTATTCCCCTGCTTCATTACGATATGCGAGTCGAACACCCAATGCATAACCCGATGCGTCAGTATACAACCGATACGGGCGACCTCGTACTGGGTGATACAACACACGTTCCTTAAGGTACCACTCTTTTAGTTCTTTAAAGGCAGTTTCGAATTCTGCGACCAAACCCATTTTGCTTCTTTTTTTTTTTTAGCAGTGTTGATAGGGGTGTTGATATTCGTGACATATCACTGCAATATCTCCTATAGAAACCAACATATCCCAGAAAGGCCTTTAACTGCAGAATGCTGTTAGGAACGGGAAATTCTTGGAAGTGTTCTGGCGTCAGTTCGGATCCCCTGAAGTGTGAGTATATGTCCTATAAAAGGTACTTCAGAACGGCAAACCAAGAACTTGCTCAGTTTTACTGCCATGTTAGCTTCCTGCAGGCAGGTGAGAAAACAGTGCAAATTATGTAAATGATCTTCGATAGTTTCGCGAACTACTAGTATGTCATCTACTTAGCATCGTGCGAATGAACCACATTTAGGTATGAGCACACTGTCTAGGCATCTTGTAAAATCTGCCACAGCATTGCACAGGCCAAATGGTAGCACTTGAAAGCATTACTGTCTGTGATCGAATAAAAATGCTATGTACTGCTGCGAATCTGGATGGAGAGGTAACTGCCAGTATTCATGGGCCAGGTCCAAGGACATAAGAATATTAGTTCCATTAGACAATCGCAGAATGTACTCAGCATTTGTAGGACCCTCCCTGTCCTTACCAGTGATATCATTGAGATATCCTGCAGCCAGACAGAGACGCACACACCCGTCCATTTTGCGCACACAAACTGCAATATATACTAGTTGCTCGCTTAATAATGTTCCATTCCAACATTTTACTCAGGTTATCATTTAAGGTTGTCTTTTAAGCGAACGCAGCCAGTACTTTAAATGGTTTGTGGAAGAATGGTTTACCTGTGGTCAATGCAATTTTTAATTCGTACTTATTGCATCGATAAACACAGAATGACGTTCCATTAGCAGGTTTGATACGGATTCTCTTTGTATATATGAAATTATTTCTGCTTGCAATACTAAATTCCGAAATTGCATTTGTGACATGTCCGAAGTATCATGCTGGGCAGCACAGGCCAGTGAATGAACATTCTCTATGGCCGACATTCGTAGCAAACGAATGACGACATTTCCGTAATTCAATTTTGTTGGCTTGACATCAGGAATGGGAGCATTCTCTCTGGCCAGAACAATATTGCTACCAAAATAAAAAACGATAGAATATCTGCTTAGAAAGCCGACACAAACTATCAGAGGGGTAATCAGGGCCTTTGCTACTAAACCGATAACGTTCTTTTCGTCACCGAGTTTTCCTATGTTCAGTAGAGCTTGGTAGTTAATGACTGGACTGGCTCGTGGGGTTACTCCAACGATTTTTTGTCTAGGCATGGGAATCATTGCTACCCGAATGTCTGACTTTCCAATGGTACTAATGAATTCCTCAGAAACACATCTCACTTTTGCACCACTGTCAAACACTGCTAAACAGGGGCAGCTGTTCACCAACACCCCTACATCTGGGCACAAAGGATCTCGAGATAGGGCACCAATTTGCTCAGATTCTTTGAACAGTAATTCATGTTTCGTCTTTGTGCAGTGTAATAGTATGAACATGGCAACTAAAGTTTTGGCAATCTCGCATTCCTGCACTCCAAACCAATTGTTGCGATCCAAAGAGTGAGTGCTAATTTCCTAGACTCTTATTAGTTTATTTTCTGCTTAGAGTCCTACGAAATGTGGTCATAATCTGCTCGTTAGCTAATAAAGTGTTTCTGGCGAGAGCTGAACGGAGGTGCCGACGGATTGAACTTGGCCTCTCCAGCTTCTTCATCATTCGTAACTGGGTAAACGGCGGAATGGGAGTTATCAGCATCTGTATCACCCTACTTACTGCGACCTTGTCTCCATTTCCTAAGCGAATCCTTATTTCGTAGAGGTGTACATTCAACATCTGTTTGGTGACCATTTCTACTCCTGGGTGGAGACCGTGAGGCAGTTCTGCGTCCTTCAGAAGAATTGTCCTGCGAATCCTTACCCTGGTTTTTGTGCTTTTTATGCCTCCTCCACCTACGCCTATGGTATTGCTTGTCACAGTCGGAGCATTCATTAGACGATAGTTCTGGATCACTGCCTCTAAGAGAATGAGATCTTTTCGCATCATTCACTGACGACTTATTGCAGCAGTAGATAGATACTCTATAATTTCTCTGGGAAACAGAAGGACTTAAATTGTCTTGTTGTAAATCACCATGGCCACTCCTTTGTATCTCCTCTAATATATCATTCTGCAATAACTCGTCCCTGAACTGAGAAAGTAAGGTAAATATCCTACCTGACCAATTTAATTGATATCTCATAGGCAACTGCAACATTATCATAATTTTGAACTCTTAGTCTGCTGTGGGCGGGTCTAAATGGCGTGTGAGCTCATAAATTTGTGTCAAATGAACGTGGGTAAAATTTACCACTATGAAACTGAGCCCTAAGGAGACCTTGACCTCACTATTCCAAAGACGTCTCTTAAAGGCCTGTTTGAACTGTTTGTATGTTGAAATTGTATTCTTTTCATTTTCCCACCAATGCAGCGCACTATCTTGAAGTACTAGATCAAAGTATTGTAATTTTTCACCACTGCTGATCTTCCACATTGTGTCTAGCCTTCGTATGAAGGAAATGGGATTTCCAAATCGTGACCTTGGTCTTCAGGTAGCATCTTTATTAGAGTTCGAGGATGACTGCAGTGCGAGCAAAATTGCTAAGATGGAGGTGATTGTATTCTAGTTCTATACCCATGTACATCATTACCAACGTTAGGGGATTATAACCCGATTGAAGACACTGCATTCTATAATCCATCACATCTTTGGTTTATTGACTGTATTTGTGTGAATGCGTTTTTTAACTCATTAACTTCCAACTTAACATGCGTGAAAATGTTTTTAAGAGCATTAATTTCAAGATACTCGCATTCTGACTGCGAGCAACACAGTAAACTGTAGCAGCGAGAAGCCGCTCTGAAATGTTACTAATCACAGGATTAACTACCTCTAACACTTTAGACACGACATTTATTTTAAAAACTGCCAGTTGTGAATGCAATTCTGATTTTAGCTCATTTTGTCTAGCTTCCAAGCTGGACTGCAGTGTTGCATGTCCGGTCTCTAACCTGGACTCCATGCATTGTAACATGTCCAAAACTGCCTGTATCGAGTTTGCATAACTGGTGGTGTGTGTATCACTAAATGGCTGTGGTGGTATACAACCCTGAACAACATACGCTTCTCTGACCCGCTTCTGCATTCACAACATCGCCCTCTCTGATGGGAAATATTCCCGTCAGTACCCAATTTTTCCACCCGATTTCCTGCTCGGGGTTATTAATATTACCGGCCAAATAATTTGTATCTTCATAATAAAATTAATGCTGCAGCTCCTGATCGTCAGTCATAATTATAACACTGGTAAGTAAGCAAGAAATACTGGAATTTCTTTGTGACTTTTAAATTTTATACTTCTCTCCTTTTTTTCACATTATTCGGCCCCCTCTTCAGGCGCCAGTTGTACGCGAACCAGAATTTTTAGGTCTGTCTGAATACTTCAAATAAGCGATACTTCAGATATCCAATTTATATAATATTATTTAAAACGAATTTCTCAAATGTAACTAAAAGCAAACTAGTAGAACTTAGTCCAACTCGTGTGTATAATTGCACAGGTATGTACGTCAATATATAATTAATGCTGCAGCTAGATTTATTTCTAGAGTATTACTTTCTCAGACCACTGAGGTGAAACTGGACTTAATGAACGAAATAATTTCTAGCTTTAACATCAAGTAAAATGAACTTACCAACCGAATGGCAGATATGATGGTTGAAAACAATATATATACATATCAAACCATATTTTATAATTTATCTCACTAGAATAAGCATTGAACATAGAAATATATGTTAATTTCCTTTGTGTCACAAAAAAAAAACAGCTTCATTCCACATCAACCACTTTCCTGGCAAGTTTTTCATTGAGGTTGGCTCACAGAGTAAAAATAAATGTTCTGCCGCACATAATGGAAATAATCATTTACTGGATAATGTGGTGCTGAAAATAAAAATTTCTGAAGTTAACATACCTATACCAGCTTACAAAAATACCAATATACAGTCGCTTCACGACTGGAAGAAACTTTTGAAAATCAACCTATGAAAAAACACCCTAGCCGTTAGCGACATGCATATAACATTACAAACAGCGGGGAGCGCGGATACAGTTATGCCGTTAGGTTGCCAGCACAATGAGAGGAAGTAGTTCCAAAGTTTTAACGTAATTGTTAATTTATCGCTTACAAATGGGTGTCGAAAAGACTTGTATTTTATTATGCCAATTATTAATGACGTGATGCTAACGTATTTAGATTTCAACGTTTCTTGCATAGTCACATGATCATGCTCAAGGTGAAAGTAACGCAGCCATTTGTTTACTAACCTTCGTTCCTTGTGTTGCTGGCGAGGTGTGGTTGACACATGTGCCAGAGAATTTGTGCGATTATCTTGTTTAACCTATACTAATTCATTTATTTGTCTCGTTTTACTAATATCTGCTCTTTATTATTTGGTTTTTAAGCACATAAGAATTGTTTTCACATTGTCGAAGGCGTATAATCCTTCGCTCGCAAACTTTGCCGTCCTTTCGAAAACCGTCACAACCATTTTTAAATAATGTTTTACAATTGCGTGAAACATCCGACTCTGTCTACCACCACGCCATTTTAACGTCTGTAGCAATTTCGAACAATACTGATGATCTTGCCTTCGATGTACGGGAATTTATTGAAAGGCACTAACAATCGATTGTAAATAGACAACAACTATCGATTCATTAAAATACTCGCATTTTGGGTTTATAGAATGAAATATCTTTCGCTGGCATTGCATATTCTTTTGTGTGAAATTCTCAAGATTAAAAACTTTACGCTTGTGGAATATCCATTAATATTATATACATGACGTTTATAATGGGTATGTGCATGTACGAACACATGTACACACACAGTGGAATGTAAACATTGCATGTAAACATTGCCATGTGACTGCCTCATGGCAGTCACATGGCAATGTTTGTTTACCATTGGCGGAAGGATACGAAATGGGCTTGAAAGTAGATCTTTAGCAGGGCTTCAAGAAAGTCTCTTCCAGTCGTGAACCGAATGTAGTTTACACATGTCACAATGAGCACCACAGGACGCGAGAATGGTGCATCACATTATAATTATGTAAAAATCGACCCTTTAAATATTTTAATTTGTTATTAATACAAACAATAGAGTTCAGACATAAGGACATAGCAGATCGAAACACGGAGCCACATGTCATATTGGAATACATCGCAGCAGACATGCGCCAGGAGGACATGATGATTCAGCATTCCCTGACTTTCCTTAGAATGTTCTGTTCTTCCCTCAAAATTGTCTTTTTCATTAAAAATTTCCCCATTTTCTCTTACAAGTTCTAAAATTCCACTCATGTGTCAGCCAACATGTCATTCAAAGTGTGTTGGCTCAGTACGGAGAAAAACCTCGATAAACAGGACATTTTTCAACGCAATGAGTTACCATCATCTTTTTATTAATAAAAATGTTTGTAAAAATGTTATTTAACTGTATTATTTCTAAATTTTTAGTTATCACAAGTGACATATCATCAGATACATTTTTTCAAGACTTATACGAATATAACACAACTTTTAATTAAGCATTTTGTTGCGTGCTTTCCACTCACAGGTCCGCTATATTGATTTATAGTCATAGGTATGCTATTCGGCTTATTACAATAATTTTAACAACTATATATGACTAACCCGAACACTGGTAGCAGCAACCCTGTCTTAAAACATGTTATAAGCATAACATTCTCACCAACACTCCCCAAATCCGCCAACCACCATCCACAAAACACCACCACCCCCTCTACCTAGTTTTGTCGCTGCCATGATGTGTAATACAGACATGTCATGCGAAAACCTTAAACTCGTCTTGACGAAAGGAATACGACACCATATTGTTTTAACATTTATTAAATTTAAATGAGAGGCCATAACATTTTACTTTTAAACTTTTATATCAGATGGGTCGAATGACACGTCCCTGGAACCTTGTCACAGAGGGATAAAGTCTTCACAAGAGGAATACGATGTCAGAGCTTCCTTCTCGAAATACTCAGATTCGGCCGGTGGCCCCCTCTTAGAGTTCCACAAATAAAATTTTAATCAATTTTCAAACTGCATCTTTAGTTTTGTCTTATATTCATAACGATTTACAATCATGGGCATGTAACATCACTTTCAGCTCGGAACACCGAGGTCGTCTCGACAAGTCGATCATGATGTCGCAAAGTAATTGTAGCATCGAAGCCAGGAACCAGACGTTCATATTGTTCACTTATGTTCAACTCCATCTTGTTTTGTAAAGTTATATTTAAATTAAATTTTAAGATTTATACTTTACTTTTATTTATAGGCGTATCTTTCACTTCGATAAACTGAGGTCAAGCCTTGACAAGAATACGGCGGGCTTGCGAGTGAAGCACCGACAACCAAATAATTAATTTATGGTTCTGCCATCCTATTTGAAAAACTATTTAGAAGATGTTATGTAGTTTGTTATAACTATATATCTAACTTTTGGAAGTACAAACATATTATATTTGGTCATTGCACCCCCTTTTATCAGACGTCTTGCGCTGCACTGAGCAAACACGCTTTGAATGGCAAGATGGCTGACGCTCGAGTGTCTCGAGTGTGATTTCGGAAGATTGTGAGGTAAAAAGGGAAAACATTTTAGTGGAGAAAGATATTCGTGAGGGACTTGGGAGGATTTAAGGGAAAAAGAGAAATTTTATACCAGTATGGCCCCTTGCTGGGACGCAAGCGCCAGTCTGCTCTGACGTATTGCGATATGGAAAATGGCTTGAGGCTCCTATACCCTCTGTCCTTACGTTAGGACTCGTTTTTATGCTAATTTTGAAACTCAATATATATATTGTTTAATGAACACGGACCACATCACTAAACAAACATGTTAGTCCCTCTATATTGTTATTTAAAATATATTTTATCATCTAATTATCTTATAATTCAGGATGATTATTCACATAAACTCATGTTTGAACTTTGAAACTTGTGTTTATGTTGATAATATATAATCATCCTGTTATAGAAAGGAATTACTAACATAGGCTCAAAATTACGTGTTTGTTTTGTACAACGTGTTGGTTCAAATATTCTATCCATTTAAAATATCTCGTTAAAGCAGAATATTGTAAATTACGAAGTAGAAATTTTTCTAGACTATCGCTTGTTTGCTTCACAACTGATGACCCCCCCTCCTCCCTCCTACAACATGTCAGATTTGAAGTAAGTTTGTTAATCACTTGTAGAGTGTTGGAGATGCTCTTGTGACATGAGATGGAGAGAAAGATAGAGATTGTGTTATAGGGGCTCACTGTGGTGGTTGCAGGTAAGAACCCGCGGCCTGCCTGCGTGTCGCTGCCACGCGTGCCGAGCGCCAAGATGTGTGTGCGCTTCTCCAACGTCTACTTCGTGGGACGCAATGTTCACATGTGCATGTCTCTGGAGGGCAAATGGCGGAGCGACACAGCCTTCAACTACGACTTCACGTGTATCCGTGTTGGCGCAGACGGCGTGGCACCTGTCAGTCCTGAGGAGGGTGGAGGACTTCCACAGCCGCAGGGTCCTGACGTCCACACGCAAGCCGAGGAGGACTATGACGTCATAGACGAGGAGGACCTGCTGACGAGGAGTCTGCACTCCTAGCACCCTCCGCCCCTCCTCTCCTTTATTTATTTAAACTAGTTTTGCTGTTATAAACTATTGTTCTTGTTATTTATTCGCTAGCGTATGCTACGATCCATACCAGAAATAAGCGCAAGGTTCTTAACATATGGTATTCAGGATTGTCTTATATTTTTTTACTTACGTCATCATTATTGAGAAACTGACATCTCAGCAAGTGTAGATTTGTACATCATTGCTATCGAAAAATATAAAATTAGTATCTCAAGCCTTAAGCACTAAAAAATTTAAGGTTCCTAACAATTGATCTATTATTGCAAACGAAGTGGAAGATTGAAAAAAAAAAAAAAAAAAAAAAAAACGAATGAGCCTGGAGCGACCGCAGGTTGTTCCTATTATCAACATCAGTTGTCCCCGAGTGACAAGATAAATATTACAAATTTATATAAATTACTAATACTGAAGTCACGGTTCTTTTTCTTTGGAAAATATTCCTAAGCCTAATTACAAAATTTATGAAGGAAATCAATAGTAAGGAAAGTTATTTTCACACATCCAATTATGAATAAAAAATAATTTATCCTTAGATTGTAATGTAATATTTTCCTATGATGCTATATATTAAAATATTGTCTATGATTTTTGCATTTTAATTTTATAGTATTGTACAATGTTTGTCCAATATTCCACACCCCTTGGATGAGTCAATTGTAGCTTGGAGGAGTGTGGGTTAAATCTGACATACTAGGGATATGGGGTAGATGACAGTCTTACCGAGTGCCAATCTCACCGACTGTCAAGTGCACCGCAAGGGAGACTCATTCCATTTCTGTTTCAGGATACTTGTTTCGCATGGTTTAACACCGACTAAGTCCGGTATTTTGCACAATAAAGAAATTAGAGAAACAACATTTGTTCAAAATCGCGCTCTTAAAACAAATTCAGTTTTTTCTACTGTGCAGTTTTTACTTCCTTACATGCTTCGTGTTTTGTATTTAAACATGTAATGTAATTTTTTAAGTTAACTTACTTTTTAAATTAATTGATGACAACCTTATATTTGTAATGCGTGATAATTAATAGTTTTTAGATGGTTGTTCTAAATTAAATCATGTAGTGTTTTGTTAAATATTTGGGCTATATTTTCTTGAGAAAAATATTACGCAATAGAGAATAAGTCTTTTTGCAGATATTGGTTTACCCATATCCGTGGTCAAATTTCATAGCTAACGAAATTCTTCTGCCAAAAATAAAAATGACACAGAAACTAAACAGCTGTAAAATAGGTTTAACTGCAGTGTTGGATTTTGGCAATACACTTGTTGATTTATGAAATTATCATTTCCGATAAAATAACGTAGCGCACAAAACTGTATTCTTTAAGTATCACAATAGCACATACAATCACAAATCATATTGAACATAGCTAGGAGGAGTTCAATGACCTGTAAGCTAGACTCCATAATCCTGTGCACACTCGAGCCTCAGATGTTTGTTCAATGGCTGCTGACCCAGAGAATAGCCAGTGACACCTGGTAGTATGGCACTCACTACTTGTTTTCTTGCAAGTGTGCGATTGGCTCAGAGTCATCCAGAGCGTGTCTGATGCACTGTGATACAATTGCAAAGGTGATTTCTGTGTATACGTGTTGGACATCTATCTTGTCCTGAAATTAATTAACGAAATGTTCCTACCCCTAAACATAGTAAAAATTCGAGCTAGATTCTGGAGTATATTTGTTAATCGGAATGTTCTTGTCAGTTTCTATTATAAGATATTTTTCCAATTACAAATATTTGTCTGTTTATTCCAAAACAAAATTATTTTATCACATCCCCTAATATAACGTGTTTGCTGTGTTTTTTGCATTAATAGCGAATTTCATAGCAAAATACTTAATTCAATATCAATCAATCATTTTGTTACATTGTCTTAAAATGACCAGTGCAAAAAAATTACAGGTTTCATCGCAAGATGCTGTGAGAGATTATAAAAAGGTTCTTGAAATTATATAATTTTTATTTAGTTATATAATATAGTATTTTATTATAAAGTTAGTTTAAATATTTAATTTTGAAACATAAAACGAATATAATAACATTTATTTAAATATCTTTGAGTAATTTAGTATTAGTATAGTTACAATTCGTACAGTGAAATTTTCTTTTGTCAGATTAACATGTTGAATTTATCAGTATTATAATTTCACTGGTAATTTCATGTGAATCCCAGCCGGCATTTCCCTTGGCAAACCCAATAAAGCAGTACGCTGTTCAAATCATGATTACAAAAACACCTGCACTTCTGTTTTATAATAAGCGTCTTCATAGAAATATTTCAAGAATAGTGGCATATTGTGTAAAACTTAAAATTACTGTAAAGTAAAAGAAAAATATTTTTCTTAACTCTTACAGCGGAACTTGAATGCATGCCCAACACTGCAACTAATAAGCTCTATAAGAGCGTAGATTGGATAGTATCTTTGGTTCGACAATACTGCAACATAGTTGGATGCAATCACGTACACGGTAAGTTACTCAACTGTCTGTACAATCACAGCTCAGATATCCTAATAACTGCTCATCGGTGAAAAGTAACACAAGAAATCATTTTAAAATGGATCGAGATAAAAGCTCTTAATACAGATATTTTAGTACACATACGTTTTCCACTGTAATAGTGGGTTTGAAGACCTACAGTCTGGGAGTTTCTCATAAAGAGGCATCAAGAAATTTTCATCTTGCTGTTTACCCGATATTAAATTTCCATGTATCGAGTGTGGATATGTTATTATATCATGTCTATAAATAAATGTTCACAAATAATGTCACAAGGAAAACAATTTATCTATTCAAATACTGTATAAATAATTGTCTGTGTGACACAAGTTTTCGCCTTTATTGTTATTAATTTTTTAGTAAACTAGCTTTTATATTATTTTTGAAATATTTCACTAAAGTATAGAGTTAAACGTTTCATATAATAGCACTATTGTGAAATAAAAACTACATTCGTTGTGTTAAAGTAAAATTTTTATAAAAATTCTGTCGGATTTTTGTTTTACTACATTTTACAATATTTATCTTTTGTCAGATTTACAACAATTATCACTCTTATTAAACCCATATGCATCTGTGTTACAAATTTTGGTTATGGTGCAGACATTATTTCTTGAAGCCTACCGCGTTGACACCACTCTAGTGGTCAAAATTGAATATTCCGGGTTTTAAGTATAAGTAATTACATATTTTTTACCTGGATATGGTTTATTTGACGCGCAGTTGGGAATGACTTTGGCATACATTGCAAATGTCCTACCGCCTCTAGACACAAGGAGCCAGGTTGATATGCAAACTTTTCACCGTGCTGCGCACAACCATTGGAATCATATAGTTAGAAAGTCTGCAGATAAATTCGAAATAAAAGGCTTTAAAAGTTCATATGATGAACGGTTACAATGAAACATTTTTCAGATTATTGTGCAACACCTTAAAGAAGTTTCTATTATAAGGTTTTTTTTCCAATTGCAAATATTTGTCCGTTTATTCCAAAACAAAGTTATTTTATCACATACCCAAATATAACGTGTTTGCTGTGTTTGTCAATATAAATTTGTAAAGTATTTATGTATGGTATTAATGTAAAATACCGTATTACGAAAAGGATAGTATCACTGGTTTTGTTAAGCGTCTTGATACCTGTGTTTCTGACTGGCATTTTCGGAAAGCGCCCTATTTCTTTCTTGCTTTGAACTCATCATAGCATAACTGAATTTTTAATTAGCTCCGGCTATTTTCTTACTAATGGTGTAATCATTTGAGTTTTAGCGCTTTTGCAGTCGACCGTTTGGGTCGGAAAAATGCTGTAGTTAGAACTTTTCTCTACCTTGCTGCCGACACATGGCAGTTTTTCTCTGAAGTCGCCTTGCGTCTTCTTCATGCCTGATGCCATTTTTTAAGAGGATGTAACACCTAGCTGTTGTGTGCAAAGGAGATGTCCCGAAGATGGGCCACATCTCAGGAAAGTCCAGCCACCCCACCCTCCTTTTTTTTGGCATATGCATGATAAACAGTAATCAGGTCGCAGCCTTTCTGAACTCTTTAAATTATGAAAAATAACCCAAATTTTGTTGTATGACTTAAAACATTCTTAAAACATTTCTTTTGTGGGATCCTAACAGTTGACGTTGATTTCACATCTTCAGTTTGACATTTGGGTTTTTGTCACGTAACTACGGAAACAATCAAATGATTACCACCAAATTTGGCAAACACGTATTACTACGGTAGGGCATATAAACTGGGGCTTCTTAAGTGGGCAAGACTCTTATTTTCAAAACAATGGCAATACAAATATTTTTATTTTAACGTGCGTGTTCATTTTATTTCAGTCTTAGACTTGGGCCTACTTAATCAAAACTACTTGTAAACATAGTTAGAGGAAAGTCAGCTAATTAGTTAACTTATAATTTATAATTTTTATCTGAGGAAGGAAACTTTTACTTGTTAAAAAAATAGATTGTATTTTAACATACTGTTTCAATAACGGACACTAATTTATGTTGAAAAAATGTTACTTTTTAAAGCTATATGTTAATCGCAAAGTCGACGTTACGAAATAAAATAGTAGATTCTGTGTTAAGTATTTCACTTGAAACAAGCAAATGATTTTACGATTGACATGCTGTAATTGAATATTAATCATAGAATTCTGGGTAAGGGGCTGGAGAATCTTTTCTTATAATTTCTTATTTCCGCTGTCCAATAATTTTGTACATAAACATGGCACTGTAATAATAGTATTTTTTAGAAATGTAATGCCACTAACTGTTGTACCGGCATAAACATTCACAAAACAATATATTCTGCATTTACAAACTGTAACTGTGCAACTTTGCAAGCCGCAATCAGACTTTTAAATTCATCATCGATTGCAGTAATTGTATAAATCTCTACTGGCAATTGTTTCTCAAGCGGTGACATTATTAAAAGTTTGCCCAAGAAAAGAAACACTTTTCCTTATCATAAAAAGTTAAAAGAATGCTGTAAGATGAAGTCATTGTGTGGTAAAGGGTTGATGTTGAACCATAAGAGTTATGAGTTCTTCTCAGTGCCGATAAGGTGTAAGTATTTTCTCGTAAATAAAATCAGGAAAACAAAATTTGACATCTCACTTATTTATGCATCATTTTCTAAAAAACACAAAAATTTACTTTCGCTTTTTAGTAACGTTATATGAAATACAAGAATTTAATTCGTAACATTAAATATATGTGTAGACCTAATTATTATGAATGCACACAATCCCCCAATATTTAGCCCTGCCAATATAAAGAGTACAGCGGACTCATTGTTTCCAAGGCGTGTAAAGAGAACGAGCATAATGGACTGTAGAACCGAATTCACGAAGAATGGAAATGCTCCTGAACTGGTTTTCACATTTTGCCCAATAGTTCACGACAAACACGCATAAAATAATTGCTCAGGAAAAGTCGGCAAGATAATGTGAGGACTGAGGAGAATAAACAAAAATGTAATTTTACATCAGATATCTCTTTAGTTGCCTTCGAACATAGCCAGCATCAAGATGTACGACTGAAATATGTAGGATTTCCGGAGCGAAAATGGTTTCGTGCTTAAGTAGACCATAGTAAAATATGAAGATCGCTACAAGAATTGAACACAGTCCTTCAGGACCTTGTACTATTGGAAAAGCTTGAACCAGAGGAGAAAAAAAATCGACTGTCTGATCAAGTATTATCAGGACGTGGAATGAGACAAGGGGAAGATGCCATATAATGAAGAAGGAAAAGCACTTTGCGATTTTCTGTTGTAGTATTCATGTGTCCCGATTTACGCTACGGGGTCTGAGCAGCAAAATATATTATTGGGTAAATTATATAAATTATCAACATGCAGGCAGAGTAGGAATACTTTTCGCTTCAAAAATCATAAAAATATATTCCGAGTTAAGTTATCACATATGTGACAAGTTCGAAAATAAATGGACCTGCACGTGGTGAACTGTTGTACCAATGGTGTGGATTATTTGGTCTACGAATATACACGAAATCAACCGAGTAAACTCGAGCCTTGAGGATTGATGGTCATTCTTCAAGGGTGTACATAGTAGCTAGAGCATCTGTGTACCTTCAATCAGCTGCTAGACATTGTTTCCAAGATTTACATATTTTATCCTGTGAACATTTACGCGAGATCAAGTCCAATCATTTTACTTTCGAATACAATGACATGGATGCTGAAAAACTACACACAAACATAGAAATTTACAACAGCAGCAGCATACAGCAGCACTACTTTCCCTTGTTGTACGAACTGAGCCATCAACTTGCAAACTCTTGTGCTTCTGTAAGGCATGCTGTTTTTCACATACACCATACAACAGTTCTTCTTGCCAGCATCGAAGATATGGTGTCTTATTTTGCGCCTACACAATTATTCCCACCCTGAAGAATCTTCACTACTAATGGTTAAGCAAGTGAGGCTGGGCAACTGGATTATGGAGAAAGCATAGTCGATTCTGTGCGCTAGATGATATTCTCACGAACGATGAAATTGCACCTTTTTATGTACGTGCCATCGACTCTGGGATTGAACCTGTTGCCGCTCGCTGATGTTGCCGCCACCCAGGACTTTTCTTCCCTGGAGAGTCATAATCAGTCTTGTTGTAGTCAGTCCTGATGTTGAGTCAGATGCTGATAGTCCTCCTATTTTTCAGTCCTATTTTCCCCGAGGTGGTTTTTTTCAAGCCAGAAGTCGCCGAGACGATCAGAGAGGAACCTGGTCTACAGTATGATGAAACTGAAACAGATGGCCTATTATTGTATTTAATGTGGTATTGTTTATGTCTCCTTTATCAAATGTGGAAATGTATTTATTTATGTATTCATTTATGTATGTAGTTATTTGATGTTTCAATTTTGTCCTTAAGTATGCAGTACACATATACTTTTATGTTTAAATTTGGGTTACATTGCTTTAGGTTTGCATGATTTTGTAAGTAAAAGTATTTCATACACAATCTTTAAACAGACCATGCACATATGTTACAGAGATTCAGGTAGAAGCCTTCATACTGTCACATAGACATTTCTGGGAATATAAGTAGGCCTTCAGCTTGAAGTCTGAAGAGGGCCAGAATGGATTCCCAGGGAACAGTTCTCTCGGAATTTATAGTGACATTATTTCCCGTGTCGGCAATTAGGAACATTGAGAAGAAAGAGGGAACAGCACCTTGTAGGAGTATTGGTTCATTTGCAGATATGGAAAAGTGCAAATAGCCTCGCCTAGCTTTTGCAGCTGCAACTTTACAGCTTATTATACCAAAATGGAAAAGTTATCATTGGCAGTGTGTTTCTCGCCATCAGCTTTTTCCTCATCCAAGAGGTCTTCCATTTCCTCAGAGTGTTCGGGATCTTCGGCAGAGGCACTGTCTGAATTTGACGCTGGGCCTACAGCACTCGAGACACCTATATTACTAGCCGTAATGGCGACTTTGGTTCTGGTGGCAACAGCACCATCGACTGAGAAGCCAGCATCTCCACCTATAACAAAGGCATGTTTTATGATGTATTGGTTTTGCTATTGTGGCATACTGTTTCATTATTTTCGCTCAGCTTAGGGACACGAAAGATCTATATGCATGCAAAACATCTCTCTGTCACTGATGATATGCATGAGGTGTGGAGAACTCGGTGTTCGAGGTGAAATATACCGCATCATATTGAGGTCCGCTAAGATAAATCTTTGTTGTCGACCGAGACCCATTGCATATAATCATCACTGCCAACTTGTGATGCTGTTCGTCGGCTTATTCTTTGGTTGAGGCATTCATATCTCTAGCAGGGACATCCAAAATGTTGACTGAACCATGAAGATAGTATAGTGTCGCGTTTTTTTATAAGACCTTCTCTTTCGGCTCCGGTGCACGAATACACGAATTTGTTAATTGTGACAAATGTCCCTGTCGCTTGTCTTATCTGAGAAACCTATATGGTGCCCCTACAAGTCATAGAAATAGATTGCATAGACATTTAATAATCTAAAATGGTGTTTTCCCCGAGCATACTGTGGCTTGGGGTACCTACTACAGCGGAAAGATTACTTACACTAGCAATACCAAATGGCTTGAACCATACCTATTCGTTGAATCTGATCCGTGACTCGTATCGGTGTGACAAATGTGGCATACTATTCTTCTCCAAGGAAAATTTTAGTAGGCATCTGACATTCTGCAATGTACTCTGCTGATGTAGATATCGAGATGTCAATTTGGGGTACAGAGAAAATTTTGCAGAATAGTGTAAGTAATATACATACATGTGCATTTTTAACGGTGTATGTGTTTGTTTCCATTTTAGTAAAAGCAAGAATTAAAAAAAAATACATATAAAAATTAGTTTGAATTTTAATAAGCGGTACTCTAAATCTGAGAATAATATTTTTACTTAAAAATAAAATTAGAAAATACTCCAAAATACTGTAATTCAAAGAGAAAATATAAACATTTTCCAACATACACTATTTAATATTTTTAATACTTATAAATTATTTTCGGTCAACTTTAATTTTTAAAATTAAAATTAAACTATTTAATAACACATAATTTACAAAAACATAGTAATATATATTGGTATAACTTTATATGACTTCAGTGTACACTTGCAGTGGTTTCGCTATTATTAATAAAATAATAGTAAGCAAAAGGTCTACATCGCATATGCTTCACATGTAGATAAAATGTCGAATGGGGAAAAATTAATTGAATCATAAATACAGATTTCCTATTTGATATACTCAGTGTCTGTAAAACAAATATGTCTGTTGACTTGCAGAAACAGTTTGTAGGTCATGACTTAAGTCATCAAGATCTGACATGGCCACCAACATACTCAATATTGCCATGATTGTGAAATATGTGGGAAGTTTTGCTCTGAATTGTTTTTCGATTTTAAAATCTATCTTTCGGCAATGAGGTTCATTTAGAAACAGTGCATGAGAAGGGTGTAGTTAGTGAGTGCCGGATAATTAATTATTGGACAGAGGCCGTGGCTCCTTCCCATAACTTTGTTTTGACACCAAAATACATGCCATAGATTTTACTTGCGTCTGTTCGCGGTCCGACCGAGCTTCCGGGCGCTGGCTGTGGGGAGTGTGCATGCGGGCGGACACATCAACCGCAGCTCTCAATTAACTTAATTAAAAATACATTTATATGTATTGTTATGTCTGCTAGTTGAACGTAACATCTGATTGATTGACAGGCTTAGGCTGTGAAACCAAGTACGCTCTCGAGAAAATCCCCTTCCCTACCTTTTTTGTTTTATGAAATTGATAACATTTTGGGTGTAATTCGTTTTATGCAGCCGGTTTGTTTGCTAACTATTCCTACTATGTGGGTGTAAATTATCAGTTTTTTTTTGTTATTTGTATTAAAAAATTACAAATTAACTTTTAAAAACAAATAAAGTAAAGTTAACTAGACCCATGGACTAGCATACATTTAATTATGTTTTAACATGGTAACACTGTATTCCGGGATTGCTTTCCTGGGAATACTTCTTGCTAGGTGATGATTTTCTTTACCCGATATGAGAGAAAATGATGAAAATTTCAGAGAAATATCCCCCTGCCACGTTCTACTTCAGATATGTGAGGTGGCGACCAGAAGTTGATCCTCTAAAAGTGAGTACACAAGGGACGTCCATTATATTAGGTTTTCTTTATCTGACGGCAATGCTCCGTCACAACACAGCTAACTTCCGATTGAAATGAGAGAGCACGAACGCCTGGTTGACTCAATCCTCAACCCTCAATCCACATCCTATTATCCTGCGTCCGATCCACCATTTTTACTTTACTGCCAGGAATTACCTAATTATCCCAGATTGAAGAGTAAATTTTGGATCAAACCTACAAGTAATATACACATTATGTTTCAGCAAATGTAGTATACTTTATTGATGTTTCTATACAAGCCGAAGACGATTGTGACTATCCAGTCTACGATGATCCCAATTTCCTTAATATAGTTTGATTTGTCCCGTGATTGATTGCCAAATGAAAGTAAAATTTAATGGCAAAATTTGTGAGGGAAAAGTAACGATTTGTGTTTTTTCATACAAGCACCTATCACAGAAGTTAAGGGGAGATTTAGGAACGTGGACAAGTCAATAAATATTATTTTATAACATATTTCTATCAAATTTAATATCAATTTTTAATCTTATGTAGTACAAAAACAACACCTTACTAAAATCAATAATAAAAAAGAAAAGAAAATTGAATTGTTGCAGTATTTGATATTCGCAAATTTTACATTCATAGTCACCCTATAATACTCTAAACTGAAAAATTCGATATAGCATACCGTATCTGTCACATATGTAACACATAGTGGTTACCCAGCAAGATGAGACATCACTTTAGAGATTTCTTGAGGTATTTTTGATTCAGCCTCTCAGTTTGCTCCTAGAGAGTTGCGAGTTTTGAAGTCGAAGTGACGGAGTTCAAAAAAATTAACTACCTCTTTCTAAGAGAAGTAAGTGACTTTAAAACCTTTCGTTTCATCATGACTGAGGTGTATTGACCTTACACGCGAACGTCTGTTACCATATTTCTAGCGAATATAATAAAAAAGAGACGAAATATCAAAAAGAGAGGCTGAATCGAACTAACTTTCTGCCACTGGAACTTTTTTTCTGGGACTTGTCTAAGTGGCCTATTTATAAATAAGGTTACCTTCCATCACACTTCAGAGACTAGTTTACAACAAAGTGATTAATTTTTTAACTAACAAGGCATAAAACATGGCATAAACTATTAATAGCACTTGACAAGCTTTATTATACTAAAAAGTTCATTTGCAAATATTTTTAAAATATTGTATTCTTCGTTAACCTACTTCTTTCTACACTTTATATTTATCAGTTACCAAGCGTGTAACTGATACACAAATACACAGCATTTTAAATTCTGCTGCATATAATCCTATCGCAGGGGCAAACTTCAAGGGATATTATATTTTATGATTAAGTAAAATCACATTCAGAGGCGATTAAAGATACGGGTAGTAACATTCATAATTTTACTATACCTACACGTAAATTATTTAGTCACACCACGTGTATCATATTTTATACTTATTAATCATTTCTTCTGCATATTTATGATAATGCTAATTTAGGCTGCCAATATTATGTAGTGCTGCAGTGCATGATCCACAATTATTTTTTAATATTATCCTTGATGTTTTGGTTGAAAGTGCGGTGCAGTTACCAACCACACTTCTTTCCCCAGTACTCTTCACAGCAGAGCAGCGAAGTGCAGAAGTGTTTGGATGAAAGCCAGAGAAAATTGTGTCATCCAGAAAGTCGCCACCAGTGCTCACGATGGTTTCCACTGTGCTGATGTTGACATCACATAGTGGCACAGTTGTAACACTGTAAAAATAAACAAACTTCTGCAAATTTACAATGCCCACTGCAGTAATAATTTAATTATTTCTGTTATTGGGGACAAAGTGGGCCTGCTTGTTCATGACTGTTCTGAAATGTATGAAATGCCCAAGTCCGATGATCAATGGCTTTTCGTCACGGACACTCAAAATAATGACAGCAATTTGTATACAAGATGACGAAAGTTTTTAAATAAATTTCTGGTCACTCGAGATTTCAATCATGTAATGACTAGAAACCATTATTTGGCTATATATACAATCCTACTCAAAATTTAGTTCCTCGCAAAGTGATTTTGAATTAGAGTGCAAGTTTTGTTATGACATTACTAAGGTCTTTCTTGTAGTCGTTATTAAAATACTGTAGATTACATGAGTATTGCAATACGACTTATTGTTTCGGGCCAAATGTAACAATAAGAGATTATTCAATCATTTATGTTGAAATATATTTTACTTAAAAACTGGAATTTAGAAATGAAACAGTGAAAAGTACATATATGTTTATTTTTAATTATTCATAGACAGTAATATTTGTCTTTCAAAATATTGTCATTCAGCGAAGCATAGATTATAAGTAGCCAAAGAACATTCTTGGTGTCTTGGGGCACCTGGGAACTTTAACCTCTCGTCTCATTTAGTTTTTAATTCAAATGGCTAATATTTGGTACAAAATCATTGGGAAAGTGACGAAATGCAACTTGAAAGACAGGCTGGGCATGGTGTTCCCACATGCTCTGTAGACACCAATAGTTGTAAGCGGTAGGATGTGTCAGTTATAGAGACAAACATGCATATTTTCTTGATCCCACTAGAGAAAAAAAAATGTCTGTGCTCAGCTAGGTGGGTATCTCTACATAGCAAGTCGTATATGTTAACGTTGATTAGTCAAAGATCTAAAACCAAATCTTTTTCCATGGAATGTTCCTCTCATTCGAGAAGAAATCATTCGGCGTGATATGGAAATTAACTAAGATTCTTAACTGGATAGACAGCACCGCACTTTCATTTGTGTGCTGGTGTTATTTGCAGTTTTCAAGTACAGTGTTCCATGTTCTGGTCGTAACCAGTTTCGTAATGGGGTTTTATGTATTACTTTATATAAAATGTGTTTCCTTAACTTAACATCTCAATTTATTTAAAGGGGGCTGCAGTGGTGTAGTGGTCAGACCACTCGCCTCTCACCAAGGTGAGCAGGGCTATATTCCCAGCAGAGTTACTTTAATTTTCGCAAGTGGGAAACATGGCGGACGTTGCCGTTGTCCGGTGAGTTTTCTCTGAGTAATCCCCATCACTTCACTCTCCCTTCACCGGTGCTCAATATCTCACCATTAAGCGCTTACCAAACCATCTCAGCTTGTTTATTTAAAACGCTTGATAAAAAGCACTTATAGGCAGTTCACGGTAAAATGAGCACTTTTAAGGTCATGCTTAAAAGTTTCTTTCAGTTTATTTGTATCCTTCCGCCATTTGTTATTATAAAATTGTCATGTGACTTATAAACACATTATATACATTTTATAACGCGCAAATATTAACGTCCGAGGCCACAATAAAATATAATTGTTTAGTTATCATGCTCACTGGGAGGGTCTTAAAAAGTGCTTCAATTTACCCGTAAATAGCCTATAGAGTTTGTTGCTGTAAAACAAAAAGAAGTATTGGTTAGATACGCAATTGAGGAATCAGGCGTGTCATGTAGAAATTTGCTTTTATGTCATAGTACTTACGATCGTTATTTAATTTGTTTATACTACCTGAAAAACTATGTGCTCAATGGCAAAATGCTTGACATTTTACCTTCCCTCCAATTCTGCATGTTACAATAAAGAAAAAATATTGGATTTTGACCTTTATAGCTGGATGTATTGGGTCGAACGAGATTTTGGCAAACGAAGCAAATTAATGGTCACCCGACATGACTAAATAAATGTTCATGATGTTACTAGTTTTAACGGTTTGCGTTTCAAATGTTTATTGTCCTCGGAAATGTTGCTTGGTAGGCCTAGCCGGCAGCCAGCTGATGCTTCAACACACATCAACTTCACACATACGCCACAACCCCATCACGGAGTTTACAACTCAGCAGCAGTGGCCTGTCGAGTCAACGAAACGATGCGTTCTCATTGGCCAGGATAGTATCCCAAAATAACCAATAAAATAATAGTATCATAACTATTATAACATCCTTGACCTCAAATTAAGTGACACACACAGAATTGTGTTGTGAAGTTAGTGTATAATTCAGGATTGTATTCGAATTAGTGTAAGTGATCCAAGTCCATAGATGTCGCTTGCCCTACTTACTTTAACCAAATTCATGATGTATATGACTATAAAGTGCAATATAATATTGCGAATGCGCTATTTATCTTGTTCAAAAACTCTCAAAAAGATGCGAATGTATATTTTCTGAACTATATATAATACATATTATAAGTATAATATTTTGTGCTAAACATTCTTTATTCGTAACTATGCCTACAAAACCAAGTATGACATCAAAGAAAACCGAGTAAAATTTTTATGATTACATATTCGAATTAAGTCTTGAAATGACACATCCAATTATATATCACATGCTATAATTATATTACTTTGCTTTCTATGTTATAAAACATAATTAGACACAAACATTTGTTTATAAAGGTAGCGTAATGAGACCTTAATGCTGCCACATTTTTCCGACTATTCGCGGTTCTGCAACCGCAAAAGTGGGGATTTATAATTTTTTTTTACAGAAAACAAGAAAGAGGACAACTGATGCCATCCAAAATATCAAGATCAAATACAACATGGTAACCGTAATGTAACAACCAATATGTCACAATCCAAATGGCGGATGTAAATTGGGAAATTGCACCTATTTACATTACTGCATTATTTGCTTCTTGTGATGTGTACATGAGCAATAATTAAAACTGCCAGCAAAATAAGTTTAAAAAATATACCTGTCTTTTCTGACTTTCAATATGAGATTTTGTATGTTTGTGCATATTTTCAGCCGACAACAGTTGCTTGATGATTCTGGCAGATTTGAGACATCCAAAACTTCTTCTTGAGTTGTAGAACCTGCAACAAATTTCTTAAGCATGCGCGCACAACAAATAAGACTGTAAAAAGAATATCTGGAAATTATTTTTTTTATATCCTTTTGATTTTATTTTAAAATACACACTTTATAATATACACAGTTTTCAAAGGAACATGACAAGGTTTATAGACCAGGCTGAGGCTGGCAAAACATGTTCTGCTAATCTGGCAAATATCATGGTCGTTTGGCTATTGGTGATAGCGTATCTCAGGCGTACACAGCGATTGTATACTTAGACTGCACTCCTGCCTACAGTTTATAGGGCTGGCTGTGGTACGCCTGTGAAATAACAGAACCAATGGTGGAGGCAATTCAGAAATGGTTGTCTGTGCTATGGCACCATGGTGGAACATATGCACCGACTCCGAGTTTTGGTAAGTGCGTTGTGGAGTAAGGGAATGTAAGGGCTGCCAGTTAAGGTGAGACGAGAAATGAAGTACGACAATCATGACAAGGGTTGCCAGAACTTCTGAAAAGGTAAACCTGTGTTGGAGACATTGAGTTTCCAGACCTTACAAATAGATGTCATATAGGCGCATAACAAGGGTGTGAATTAAACTTTTTGCTGGAAAGGGGGAAGAGGCCTTTTTTTTGTGAACTCGCGACTTTTCGATACTTACTATACACGCTACGGTATGACATATGACTGAAAGCTAAAATAACATGCACATCATTTGTAAAAACTTAAGTTTCTTGTAAGTCGTATATGACACCTAAAGTATTAATACTAGAAATATATTACGTTAGAATATTCGAAAACAACCATACCAATCCAATGAGTCTATTTTTAAATATGTACTCATAGCAATACATATCATGATAAGCAATGTGCCATAATCAAACACGATAGCCGCACAAACATACCCAGTTAGGAAAATATTTAAAAGAAACCAATTGTTTGATTTCCGCTACTCAGTTCCTTATTGTTACAGCTTGATTAAATATTATATTTCTGGAGTAATTGGACTATCACACTGTTATCATTGTAATAGGGGCCATGGTAGTGAAGTGGTCAAACTGCTCGCCTCCCACCAAGGCCAACCGGGTTCGATTCCCGGCGGGGTCGCTCCCGGATTTTCACAAATGGGAATCGTACCGGACGATACCGTCGGTTTTCTTGGAGGTCTCCCACTTCCCCCGCCTTCGCATTCTGGCATCTCTGCATACCTCGCTTCACCCTCATTGACTCTCAAGACCCTGATGTTAATTAATAACAGCCCAAATCTTTCCACGCCACATCATTGTAATATTACGTGTTCCACAATGTAATTTTACAATGACTAAATATGAGTAAATTTATATTAAGAACTTGAGTTAAAATACTATTGTTACGAAAAATTAAAGAATTAATTTACGTACATCAATTATGGTGCCTTAGTAGGAAGCCCAAAGAGTTTTGTTTTATTTAATGACCGTGCAATGTGGTTGGTTTGAACTGCTCAGTTGAGTATGGAGCAGTACCAGAATGCAAGGGCGGGGGAAACAGGAAATCCAACGAGGTATTGCATCTATCACATAATTTAGGTGAAAATGTCATCAAAATCGGTTCAGTAGTTTCAGGACCATGCAGAAACAAACGAACGAACAAACAAACATTTATAATCCAGGGAATGTAGGGTTTAGGGTAAAAAAACCCGCAATAGAAATGACTCTTTCACTATTCTGTGCAGAAAAGTATGATTAGTAACATATCAAAAGTTTGCACCATTTTAAACCCGGGAACCGCCCACCATATTGACAAAATGGCGGAAAATTAAGTCTTTTACACTTATATTATAAATGGTAACGCATACAGGCATTTTTCAAGAATGTGAAATTAAAGATTGTAATTTCCTTTACAAAAATTATTACTATCACTTTTCATCTAGGACAAACGGTTAAGGAGTGATCTGGTTTTATAAAGTGAAACATGGAAATGTAGAGCGAATTTAATTTTCATTGAGCCAGAAATATTAAACACTTTCTCTAAGAGATTGCAATGAACAGACAAAAACCAATAACATCTCGTACCATAGTAAATAATAATTATTATTAGTATGGTACAAAATTGAATATCAAATTAAATACTTTATATATATATATATATATATATAACAATTGGATAAGGCACTTGAAGTGTTACAGTTCTTGGTATTCATGTTCATACTGCAACTGGTTGTGACAACCATTTTAAAAGCAGTTGGTACATACTATGATAAACATCAAACCAGTTTTTATTAGAACTGCATCGCATGTTGAGACACGTGTTTAAACAATTATAACGTACAACTGAGAACAAACAGACAGGAGCAGAAGGAAGTTCACTAGGAACTAGGTAGTACTCACTAATGTTCCTTAGTGTCCATTCCCACTTGCATGGCTCCATTTACTTCTCTTCTATCATCAACGTGCATATTTGGTAGTAAACACGCAAAAAATACTCTCACGAAGACTAGCTTATGTCTCGTTCTTGTGTCAAAAAACAGAATGAGCATTGCTCTTCTCCAGCGAATCTTGAAACGCTCTCTACTTCCCAATGTAAATGCACAAATAAATAGCAGGTTTCTACACATATTAAATCCCAGTTTTTCTCTCGCATCATAAATATAAAATGGTGGTATTTTAGCTCTAACTCTAGCAACATCACTTTGGTGGCACAAAAAAAATTGTTTGGCTTGCAATGGAACATAAAATCATTAGCAGGTCAATGTCTATTCTGTAACATGAGCAGTTTCACTAAATTGTGCAGCAGTTATGGTAATATCGAAGTCGGCATCACCTTTGGCATTTATCACTGTGAAGCCTTCTTGTCTCAAATTATTAGTTATGAGATAAATAATTATCTGTTTGTTGATAATGTTTGACAAGAAATTGTCTTTATTTCCAACAAACTGTGTTTCAGTATTGAATTGCACAGTTGGGCTGATTTTTGTTACCTGCTATACGTTTATGAGCGACATATTAGATGAATGGCCCAGCGTCATATTCATCGAAGATTATGTAACCGGTACTGTAACTTCTAGAAGCAAGCTGTGCGTAAGAAATAGCGATGTCTGCAAAAGTATTTCCATTATGCCATGCAATGCGGTGAAGTAAAGACCCTCTATCAAGTGTCCATTTTGGTGTTTGAAATGTTTCGCATTTGCATAGCCGAATGTAACATTATTTTCCTGAAACAGCATTGTGTTGGACTGAAACAGCGAATGAGGGTAAGCACAGATGTAATCTTACTGAAGTGCTTCAATAGAGTTATGTTCCCATTTTGTGCTATGACTATCACCTGCTGAAATAACAGACCTGGGTCGATATTGACATATTTGTTTACTTTGATTCTAGATCCAGAGGAGAGTGTCTTAACACGATCAGTTCGTTTGAAACTAAATTGATAAACTTCTTTTCCTTGCATGATAGCAACTATCCAATTCCCAAAATCTCGTAAATCATGTACATTTATATGAGTTTCCGCTGACATACCAGTAATAATGTTATTTAGATCATTATTCTCAGTTTGGAATGGTGAGATTGGTTGAAGACATGCTAAGATATTGTTACATCATCATTTTCCCTTGATATTCTCGACTCCTGCAACTCTTTATGTTGTTCATTTGTTTAAAATTTGACAGATGCCAAGGTCTGCATGACGTCATTGTATTCATTGCAAGTTGGCAATGATAGTAACCATACAGCCCTTTGAATATCGGAGAAACCGCTTCCTTTTGTTAGGCCACAAGTACTCATTAGGGATCTCATTAATAATATTTCAATTACTAGATCTGGTGCTACCCCAGGTTAACCTTTGTCAGTTCTTCTAATGACATTCAATTCATTTTGAACAATAGAGTGAAATATGGTATTATTAAGTTGTAAAGAGTGCATATTTTACACATGTAGAGTGATTGATTTCAGATAATCATTGTGCCCAGCTACTGCAAATAAAGGAAGAACTACTGTAGCAAAAGTGATTTGTTCTACTAAACAGACCCCGTCCGCCATAGCCTCTGCTGGAGAGGATGCAATGTTCAAACTTTATGGTGGACACAAAAACGAGACATTAGCTAGTCTTTGTAAGAAGACTCATACAGATAAAGTAATTAATGCTAAGTATTTTGTTATCCCAGAAAGGTTACCTCCAATGCAGTCAGCGACGAATTTTCATTGTTTGCGTGTTTACTACCAAATATGCGCGTTGATGATAGAAGAGAGGTAAATGGAGCCATGCGAGTGGGGATGGACACTAAGGAACATTAGTGAGTACTACCTAGTTACTAGTGAACTTCCTTCTGCTCCTGCCTCTTTGTCGTCAGTTGTACGTTATAATTGTTTAAACGCGTGTCTCAACATGCAATACAAAGTAATAAAAACTGGTTTTATGTGTACCATACCATGTACCAACTGCTTTGAAGATGGTTGCCACAACCAGTTGCAGTATGAACATGAATACCAAGAACTGTAACACTTCTAATGCCTTGGGGCCACGATAGCTGAGTGGTTAGACTGCTCGCCTCCCACCTAGGCGAACCAGGTTCGTTTCCCGGTGGGGCCGCTCCCAGATTTTTGCATGTGGGAATCGTGCCGGACAATGTCACTGCTCAGCGGCTTTTCTCGGGATATCCCGTTTTCTCCCGCCCTTTCATTCTGGCACTGCTCCATACCTACCTTGCTTCACCTTCATCGGCTCACAAGACCTCGCTGTTAAGAGCCACCTAAATCTCTTCGCTTCGCTTAAAGTACTTTATACGATTTGCATACATGGTAAACGTTTAATTTCATGTTAATTTTTGTGCAACACTTAAAATAATAATTATTTACTGTATTAAAAGCGGTTAGTTATTTATTCCTTCTATTCCGTTAGCATTGCAATCTCTTAGAGAAAGTGGTAAATATTCCTGGCTCAATGAAAATTAAATTTGCTTTACATTTCCATATTTCACTTTATAAAAATCAAGATAACTCAACCATACATCCTAAATGAAAAGTGATTATAATAATTTTTTAAGAGAAAATTACGATCTTTAATTTGGCATTCTTGTACAATGTCTGTAGGGGTTACTATTTACAAGAAAAGTGTAAAATATTGCAATGGGCTGGCATTTTTTCAAGATGGCGGATGGTTCCCGGGCTTAAAATGATGAAAGATTTTATATATATTGCAGTTTGTTTTGATGTTAGGGTTGTTATACCAGTAGATTCCCGAAACTGTTTATTATGCACACTACGATTTCATTACAATACAAATTGTGGCCAAAATACATTATGTATAAAATTAACATAACACTTTAATAACACATTATATTTAAAAAGGGAACTGACAGGAACTAAATATAAGAAAACAAATATTATGCGTTTATTTTTCTGAGAAGGAAATCACTTTATTGGCAAGGAAATAATTTTTCTTAAATGAGCCAGCAAAAAAAATTATGAGGGGGAATTACGTGGCACACACTGTACATACTTTTTGTGTGAATGTGCTATAGTGAGCGTATTTTTCTTTAAATAAATGTTTATAAAAACAGTATAGGTTTAATAAAAAGTAAAATACGAAAACAGGTCTTTTAAAAATAACGTTTGGATTTATATCTATCAAGTTGATGTAGAGGATAGATTTTCTTAAACTTGAAAATACATATCATATATATATTTTTTTTTTTGGGAAGAGGGGTTAGGAGAGGGGGTGGAACATGGATAAGAGAGAAGAAATGCGAATGAAAATTATGAAATCGTAGGCTTATTATTAGAATGTAAAGAGAGTTTTAAGAAAATAATACACTTTGTAGTCTGCGATACTCACATACATGGAGTACATTTAGGAGCTTCGAATGCTTCAAATAATGCTACGATCACTAACAAATTTTGAATTTGGGCAAATTTTTATTAGGTTGTTCAGTTACTGTAAAAATGGAACGTCTAGCTTGCTGTTAGAGGCAAGAACAGTATATGTGACAAAATGTGCAAAACGAGACATGGTCCTGCTAATTGAGTACATTTGGAGTAGTGGGATTATGATGAGTCTAGTGCAATATTTTTTATTTTGTAATTTAATTTGTATTTTAAATGAGATTTAAATTTGTTCAGCTGGGAAATCTTCGGCTTGACTCAGACGATCTGGGCACTCTTCGGCTTGACTCAAGGGGTCTTGGAAGCCGTCGACTCACGATTGTCGAATGTACCCACAGGCACTCAGCAGTTATGACCACCAACCCTTCAAGCATATATCTGTTTCTGGTGGTCATATTGGTTTTTTTTAGCATAGGATATATTTCAAATGAAATATATATATATATATATATATATATATATATATATATTAATTATGCGATTTGAATATATTTTTAATTTAAAGAAATTATTTTAAAAAATTATTAATTTCTTCAGTTTGTACCAGAATTGTACACATTCCATAGCGGAACCATGCAAAAGTATCTCATTCAGTTACTAAATTTCAGGTTTGCTCTCTTTAAGTCTAATTATTACATGATGTCAGAATTGACCCATTATTCACTACTTCGACTATTTTGTAGGCAACATGCTACTCAGATTTATTTAATGTTTGTATATGTGACCAGTCCAAGCCCATCATACGTGTAACGACCCTCTGCACAAGTATGTTATAATCATGTAATAGATCAGCATCTACCAACACATTTATAGGCAAAGTTGTCTATGGTTTATGAACTAATAGTGTTAGGCCTTTAGTACTTGGAATGTATGAAGGCAGTTTGAGTGATAAACAGTCTTATCATTCGTGCTATTCTCATAAAATAATACTTTGATCAATCCCAATCTCCTGCAATCCTCCTGACCAATACTCAGCAATCATCCTATACAATCCTAAGCAATCCTCCACAATCCACCTCTGCAATCCTCAACAATCTTCACCAATTCCCTTTCGTATTTCTCAGAAATACTTACCAGTCTTCACCAATCCTTCCCTTCGCAATCCTCACCAGTCTTCAGCAATAATCCTCGCTAATCCTCACCAATCCTTAGCAATCCTATGCAACCCTCCTCTGAAAACCTCACTAATCCATACCAATCCTCAGCAAACCTCACCAATTATCAGCAATCCTCCTCGCAAATTTTCACATGTCCTCATCAATCCACCGCAATCCTCAGCAATCCTCCTCCATACTCCTCTGCAATCCTCCACAATCCCCTGCCATCACCAACAATCCACCCCTGTAGGTATCTGCAATCATTCTCTGCAATCCTCTGCAATCCTCCATATCGATATTCACATATCCTGACCAATCATCAGCAATCCTCCTCTGCAGTACTCACCAATCCTCAGCAATCCTTAGCAATCCTTCTCTGCAATCCTCACCAATTCTCACCAATCCTTCAATCAGTAACAATCCCTTGTTAGATCCTTCGGTCAATCCTTTGGTTTGTCGTTTGTTCCCACCCATACTTACAGAAATTCCATAAATCATAAATTCGCCAATGGTCTCCAAATTTGTACATGTCGACTGTCTCTTCATTTTTTATACTTAAATTTTCATTAATATTCTGTATGCAGATCTTTACTTTAATAGTCTAGTGCTCATAGAACCACTTTAAAGTTATGAGGGCTAAAAGGACATGACACACAAAAAATTAAAACCTTATCATTTTATTTAAGAAAATCATATTCTTATTTTACACATTACAATTTCAGAATAAAGTAGTTCATCACATCATGAGATATAATTGCTGACCTTCAGTTCACTAATGATTAAAAATATGTCGTTTGTGTGCGAGAAATCTTTACCTTGTTGCAAAGCGATAAAATGTCTCAGTCTCTCAACAAGTTATTTCAGGTCTTCGGGAAACATGTAGCCATTGTTCTCAGCAACTTCTGCCTTCTTCATGTCACACGTTGCAGCAAATGTGCTGGAGGGGCAGGTCAAATCATCAAGAAACTCACCATCATCCTGAGCATCGTCTTCATGTTCATTTTCATCAATGCTGTCTTCATTATAATATTCAAGTCCTGTTTTGTAGTCTAAATTGAGTTTACGTTTCTTTGTAAGAATAAGTCGTATGGTCACCAGTATTTAGAGCTGAAGGGTATTTATTATTCACTGATTTCACGCGAAAGTCTTACAAGTGTTTATTTTGTGCAAACCGGATATAGTGCACAATACAAGCTACTCATTCCATCTTTATCATAATTACCTGTGGAATCAGGCAGTACTCGTCGATGCTGCAGGAGATATTGACGGCAACACTTACTGGCTCTCAAAAGACGAATCCTTGTGGATCTTGATGTGTTTCTTCAATGTATCGCCTTGCATAAACTGCATGTGGCTACTGTTGTAATGTTCCCTCGAGTGAAAAGGACTCGTGCACTGGCGGTTCTCTCATGTAATCCGTGCATTTTGACCGAAGGTAAAATCTTTATTGCAGAATTGACACCGACAAAAATCAGGCAACGATGATGCAGGTTGCGACTCCAAGATCGTCAAGGTCAAAGGCAGGCCTTCGTATTCTTAATTCATCTTCGTCATATAGCGAAACGTTATGAACTGTGATCAGGCCTTAGCTGGATGGTCTGCCTGATTGCCGAAATACCTTGTGAAAGTCAAAGCAGGAACCTCTACCGGCCAATAAACTGGGCCGTAAACTTATACAACGCGCTTTTTGTCATCGGGACATCGGATAAAAGGACGTCTGGAGATGGGTGTGTCCGGCCGTTGTAAATCGTGGGGGCCTGAATCAGGCTAAGGCAACATGATAAGGTGGGGACTCTCCAATTAGCTTTTTAAGTGCCATGGTCCCTTAGTATAATATTAGCTGACATCCTATTATTTCTTTAAAGCTCCCCCCAGTACTGGTTGAAGTAAAATATATAGTAAAGGTAAATAATATAAACGTAATGTTCAATAAAACCGCATATTGTACTACTATGCTCTACCTAAATCTGAGTAATAAACTATGCCCCTATAGCCCCTTTTTAATATGAAAGAATCAAATAATTTCTTAACAAATGGTAAAGGCCATATTTTTCCCTACCCTCTCACAGCCTTGCATTAGTTACTCTCCATCCACCTCCATATTTAAATAAATTCCTCACCCACACTAATTTCCGTAGGAATTGTAACAATTCAGCCTCGTCCACTTTTACTAATAAACATTTTTAGCTTTTCAGAAGCATTTCCAATTTAAATGACAAAATATACACTTTTAAAGAATTAATTATGTTTTAATACAAATTATATTTTAACTTACAAAGTAAATAGTTTATACCTAAATAACAAACAGAATTGTTATTGAAATTACTTAATAATATTTCGGAAGCCCCTACTCGCGTAAATAAAAACCATGCACAATTTACCCTAACAAACCCATTCTAATAATTAATCTAATTGAATTGCTCTGTAAGCGCTTGATATAATTATTTCAAACGAAACTATTGCTGTGATATAGATTCTTATTCCCGTGACCATTTTCATTCAATTAACTTTTAACTCGAGATAATTAATAAATTTCATGGAATACATCATACTTCAGTAAGATATTGCTGTACACCGACAAAGGAATACGATTTTGTGATGCTCTTCCATTATTCAGCATATTTTTAGGAACCTTATAACATGCATAGAAATAAGGTATTACAGTTAATTACGAGATTTTAATACACTGACAGAAATCCCATATTAAGTTATTATTTACCATATGGAAGGACGAGAAGTTTCAGCTATGTGCCAGGCAGTGCTACCCAGTTGCAAGGTGCCGAGGCAACACATTCCCCACATCAGCACTTCGCTCATTTGCAACAAGAATCTCACAACTCAAAATTCGGCATAATTTAGTTATTTACGTGGAAGGAACTGCTTTGGGGCGCACTTTTAACTGCAGTAGTGTCATATTTCTACTTGCACAATTCTTGGGTAGAGGGCAGTTGTGTCTTTGTTGTACACTTGGAATCTAGTACTTCGATTGGTGACAAAACTGCCATATCTCAGTTACGCTTTGGCAGTGGTTATAATGTTACCATACAATTTCCACCAAGAACGTTATATTTTGTGTTACTACGCTATTGCTTCATGAGAGTGACAGGTAAGGATATTTGCTTTTGTATAAATAATGTATTATTTTAACATGTAAAGTAAATAAATAAGTGTATTTTGAATGCAAGGGAGTTATATTGTACAATATGATGATTTTGTAGTCAAGATGTTGCGAACACAGAAAGTCACATTTAAAAATGTGATGTTTTTGGAGCAACATATTTCACAGCCCTGTTTTTTTAATCGCTACTTATGACGTTACTCCAACAAATCCTGTTGTTAAATTGATGGTCAAAGTTTAAACTAAACAGGAATATGACATTGTTGCTGAAATTTTTTTGCAAACATTCAAATACCTTTTGTAATATTACGACATATGACATTATTGTTGCTAACCAGGGTGATGTTAGTTTCACATAATACATGCTGGGTCAGCTTATCAATTTGCATTCTGTTAGGAATCCTGTCTAATCATGACTGGTCAAGGGGAGAAGATGGTGCGAATAGCCTCGGAATCTATTGTTAATGAACCACCGTCAGAAGATGCTGGCCAGGACGTCACTGATGGCATCGTTTGTGATGGAAATACAGAATGTTATGTTTCCGAGAGTAATAATTTGCTCTCTTCCACCTGTGTCAGTTCATCATCATGCAGTTCTTCAAGCAGTTCTTCAAGTTCATGCAGTAATAGCAGCAGTGATTCATCTTCCGAAGACTGCGATGATTTAATTGGTGATAACACGTACAAATCTGAAGATGATAGTTCGTCGTACACTGATGTAAGCGAACGAGATGAAGATCATAGTGCTGGTGCCATTGATGCTATAACAACGTCTGATATATCAATTGCATTCACTACAGCTTTAGAGAGTGAGGCTACTGGCACATTTAGTACACCAGTCTCGAGTAAATGTGGTAACTGTTTGAAAGGAAATGACACGACGATTTTGACCAGTCCATTGAAGAAAGACGTTTAACGCAAACGGAATGTACAAAAATGGCGCAGGAACGTTTTGAAAGAAGCCAGAAATTCTGGAAAGGAATACGAAATGCGAGGAAATGATAACAAGGTAAGGAAAGGGCGAAAGATTAAACCTGCGTGTTCAGATAAATGTAGACTAAAATGTTCAGCCAAGTTCAGTGAAGAAGAACATCTGAAACCGTTTTCTGGATACTGAGCGCTGAGCAACATTGACAAGCAGAGACAATACATTAACAGCAGTGTGAAGGAGATCAAGCCCACATATCGGTACATGCATGTTGGTAGTGGCAGACCCAAGTAAAGACATAAAATGGCATTTTATTTTCAGTAAAATGACCAACGTGTTCGGGTTTGCAAGCCATTCTTCACGAATACTTTGGACATAAACAGTCGTCCTATATGTACAGTGATTGAGACACAAAATAGGATAGCGAATGTTCTGCTAGAAGAGGATAAATTAAGGAAGCACGGAAAGCAGTCAAAAATCGACGAAAGTATAAAAGAAGGAATCAGACACTTCATTGATTCTATACCGAAAATTGAGAGCCACTACACCAGAGCAAATACATCAAAACACTTCACTGATGGGAGTAAGACCATTTCATAAATCCATAAAGACTATGGGACACACTGCAGAAAAAGAAATTTTGAATATGGGAACTACACGTTGTTTTATCGCTTGTTTACTACAGAGTTTAACATTTAATTTTACGTACCAAATCATATCAATGCTATTTGCGCACTGCATACAACAATGCCGAGGGAGAATAAAAGAAAAACCTGGAAGGAAAGTACAACAAACACTTTGATGAACAATAATTGTTTCGAGCTGAAAAGAGAAGTGATAAAGAAAACGCGACTGAAGATATCATTGTTGCAGTTTATGATTTACAAGCTGTGATGCAACTGCCGAAAGGTGACATATCAGACTTATATTATAAATACAAATTAAATGTACTGAACTTTACTGTCCATAATTTGTACAATCATTCCTGCGAGTGTTTTTGTATTGGGATGAATGCAATTGGCACAGAGGCGTGAATGAACTAGCAACCTGTGTACTTCGATAATTGAGAGAGGATGCCAAAGGAAAAAGCAAAAAATAGTTTATATTTTATTCTGACAATTGTGCAGGTCAACGGAAGAATAAACTTACGAATGTCACTCACCTTTATGCAGTTCAGTTCCTTAATATAAAATGCATTTCACACAAATATCTAATTTCAGGGCCCTCACAAAACGAAGGTAATTCGGTCCACGCCCTGATAGAAAAAATGTGAAACGTAAAGTGGTCCCATTTACACACCAGACACATTTATCTCTGTGTTAGAACTGTACGGAAGGTTGAAGAACCATTTCATGTATACGATATGTGTTATGATGATTTTTATGTCATGAAACATTTGCAAATTGACATAAGCCCTATTAATATGGGAACTGTAACATTGTTGGATGTAAAAATTGTCAAAGTTGTGAAGGAATAACCCGATTCAATTTTATATCAGCTGTATTACTCGGACACTCATTTCCGGGAAGCTACTGATATCAAAAGGAAGAAGAGTTCATCAAACACTGATGCCATGCTGACTCCTTTATTCATTCCAAAACCAGGAATCTCCGAGAGGTATAAAAGTGGCTTGATGTATATGGTGTAGAACAACTTCATCCCAAAGTATTACCAAGTATTCTACAACAGTGTATACATTGTCAGCACAGACAGACAAGCATGTCAACGTTTTTTACAGTTTGGTGCAATTAGAAAGATACGTTTGACAAAATTGTTTTGTAGATTTTGTGTAATTAGAAAGACATGTTTGACAAAAATGTTTTGTCCAGTTTTGTGTATGTTAACTGTTAGCTTATAGAGTTGAGAACAACTTACTTAAAAGGCATTACTTTTAGTATTCTATGTTAGCATACAGACATAACTTGAAGAAATCGAATTTTGTTTTGTGACAATAACGTACTATATGATAATAATACTTACCATTTGCACGAGGTTAAGCAACAAGAGCGTCACAAGTCTGACAGAGAATGTTTCAAAGCACTCCAGGTTAGGCCAAATATTTGTATTCAGTTATAATTGTATGGAATAATATTTTTGGAATCTCATTTCATCAACTTACTATATGGAATGTTTGTCAACTTTCTACCTTACAGAGTTATAACACTTCAAAACCTTTAAACTGCTCTCGTGAAAAATCACACATTTTGAGTTGTGATACTGTTGTCCCAAATGAGCGACTTCCCCGCGTCTGGAGTGCGCAGAGTTTGCGAAACAGCGCGCCAGTGCCCCACACAGTTGTATTCCCTCATGCCCATTTTAATACCAATACTAAGTTGTACTGTTATAGTTTTAACTTCCCATAACTCCCAATATTCTCATGCACTTCCCACAATCCATTTCCATACGGAAATGGGGCAGAATGAATGCCACTGGGTGCACGCAGTTCTGTGATTTACAGACTTAGCCTATTACCCGGGGATTTTGGATGTGCTCATTGCGTGCCAGTCTTGAAGTGTATACGCAGACTGTTAAACCTGGCTTGAGTTGGAAGCTGGGGTGAGACGCCAAGGGTATTTTACGAAATGGGAGTTAATGCTAATGCTGACCCTTTTCTACCCGAATCTGCCCCATTAGAGCGCAGCCTTATTCAGGATGCCATCCTTACATTTGCCGTGAGACGTGAAGCAATCTTAGGGCCTCGGTCGGAGTGGCCGCCCGACCATAGGGGCTTGTCATCTGTGCTTCGCTGGCCTTTAAACCGTTTTAAGCAGAGGGAGCGCAATCTGGTGATGTTTCGTACTTTTGCTATGGGGTCCTTCTTCGCTATACAGTGCAGAAGTGTACCAAGAGGACACTTTCTTTTTGACCTTCCTGGTGCAAGTCATTGAGTGCAAATTTCCGCAAACCCCGTTTGCTACCTCTTTGTGTGGAAATAGTTTTGTAATTAGTAGTTATTTGCAACTTCCTTTCCTCTCTACTATTATCTTAAATGTTATATATATATATATATATATAATATACGTATATTTGGTTTTCTGTGTGTGAGAAATTTTAAGCTTTACTGAGATCGGGTATGGTCTATGTGTGGGTGACAACATTTACTTGGTTTGTAGACAAATGACACGATAAAGACATTAACACTTGCACTTGCAAAAGATGAATAAATACTCATAAACTATAAATCATAAAACACTGGACAAGAATAAAGCACTCAGAAATAATTCCAAATATTTACTCCGTCTAATAGAAAAAAAACGATCAATTTTGCTCAGACTTATTACATGAAAATATTATTTCTAGATAAAATTACACTGAGTGAAAAATTAAGGTTCTGACTATCTACCAAAAAAGTAAAAACAGTCAAATTTAAGTCCAAAACTGGATACGGAGTCTAATGGCTTCAAATTACCACCACTATTACAAAATTTATTTAAGTTGATGAAAAACTAAAAATTTAAGAAAATAAACCGATTTAGTGCTGCTTTATATCGGTTAAAAGATAAAAATTAAAAAATTAAAAAGTGTTACTACTGAGGTTAAAATTGCCTTTATTTCTCACGTTTATAGAAATAAACTTTTAGCTTCACTACTCAATGAAAAGGAATGTCACTAGTATTAAAATATCCACAAAATTCAATTAAAAATTAAAATTCCTTATTTCATTTGTGCTGTTTATTCCAAATAATAATTTAACTGATTCGAAAGTTTCTCAGGGTCAATTAACAAATTACGTCGCTCCGGCGCTAGCTCAAGTCCGTAGAACGTCTGGACAACTGGATGATATTACACAATTTATGACACAAAATGAAATGTTCCCAAAACTGCTAGAAAGGTTTAGCAAACTTCTTAAAAGATCCACTGAAATGTTTCTTAGAAACTTAGATGCCCCTCCGGCATCAGAAAAGTTTGGCGTCACTTGAGAATATGTCGGCGTCATCCTTATTAATATGGCACCTGACGCAAAGCAGCATCTCAATGTCGGTAGCTGGAATTACCATTAAATCCCTAAAATAACGCCTGCACCCTCTTCTTAAACGCGGCTACCTATTGAACTACTTCTGGGAACACTAATAATATCTCAATTACGCTGGCGCTGGGGATTGACAAGATTCAATCCAAGCGGAATTAAATCACGTCCGCCTAACTCAAAGGTCTCACCAGAAACCCTATTTCCGGCAACTACGCATCGCGATAACTCCAAAACAGGAACTAACTTCCAGGAAAAAAAAAATTCCTGAAAAAATCACAAAACCCAAAAACACAAGAAAATAAAACACTTATAATATATCTGAAAAAGTGTTAGTTCCTCTTAAAAAAATTAAAAGCAAATTACAAAATAAAAAGGTTTTTTAAATACAAAATTTAAATTTATGGTTAAAATTATTGAAAATTCCTATACCTAGAAAATGACTGGGTGTTTTACAAATTACTATTACGTATTATGTTAATACAAATGAAAATAATTTCTTGGAGTGATCAAAGAAATTATGTTAAAAATAAAAATATTACAAGAAAATTGAAAACAAAACTTTAAATCAATATTTTCAGTAAACGTAGCCTTAAATAGAAAAACTATTATAATGCTCTTATTATAGTACTTATATTATGTTTTGATGTTCATCGTCCTTAATAACATTTGACATTTAATAGTTTTCCGCACACATAGGCAAATGCAATAAATTATTTTCAGAGAATATTTTTGTTTTAAATATGTACATGTATAACCATCTCCATTTGAAGACATTGCCTACGAAATTGATTTTGAACAGTAACTTATTTATTGTAACATAAGTTGGCATTCAGAGCCTGCCTGACAGAATAATTGATGAAGACAATTCAGACATAAATTAACTGTATCGCATGTCTTGACATACAAGCGTCCAAGGTTAGATACACCCAAAAATAAAATACACTCTTCAAAATAATTAACCCATAAATATAATAAAGCCAGAATTGAATTCACAAATACTAATTCACAAATTATCCTACTTCCCGCAATATATTCGAGCCCTGTTATTTTAAATAAGGTGTCTAGACAAACTGCAAAGGCATTATGTTACTAAATTTCCTTGTAAGTTTCAGAACAACGGTACCACACCTTCATTTTCTGCAGCAACCAGCAGTGACGTCACACCCTCTCTTCCAAAGTCCCTCTGTGGAAAGCAACGTCCACGATAGCAGAGGCAGCAGGACACTTGTCCTGACTATCCTACCACCGTGAAGTCACATACTACTTCAGTATGTAACATTATCAGATCACTTACATTTACATTGTTCTAAATTGTTCTTATTTTCCAGCAATTACAATTCTATGAACAAAAACAAAACAATTAATGCTCTAGGGGAACAGTTAGTTTACTAACTTAAAAATCTTGTCAGTTTACAATTTTCGTTCTCTATTTTCATTATAGCTAATAATATTTTGCTTCTTCATTCCTTACAAGAAATACTGTAGCTAACGATTCACGCCACATAGTGCTTAGAGACTCATAACCTCAAGGAAGGCTGAAGTGTTAGCGAATTGTCCGCGGGGTGTCTGCCGCATCGTGTAGAAAACACTTTGCACACCCCAACAGGAACTGAAGTTCAAGGCTCGCACAGTACCTCTAAACACACAGTACAACGTTTGTACGACTCGCCCTTGACTGAGAACTGCAAGACAGCTGCAGTAGGCATTTCCTTGTACCTTCTCTGTCTACAGTAACTCCTTTCAACAAATTCCTACCGTAGCAAAGAGTGCTTCACTCCGATTCATATTCCTACTGCCATACGAAGAACAATGCACCTCCAATTTATCTTTCAAAATCCACTTGGACTTTCGGGCGATATGAGGGCATCTCGGTGCTTAATGTTTGTGATTATGCTTAATGCTTAATAATAATGCTTAATGGGTGTGATGTTATGAACTGTGATCGGGCCTTAGCTGGATGGCCTGCCTGATCATACCTTCTAACATTAATACAGGAAACGAGGCATGATTGCCGAACTACCTTGTGAAAGGAAAAGCAGAAACCCTCTCCATCGGCCAATAAACGGGGCCATAAATTTACACAACGCGCCCGGTAAAGGACAGTGTAACCCTAAGAACGGCGTCTTTTGTCATTGGGGCATCGGACCAAGATAACGTCTGGAGATGGGTGTGTCCGGCCGTCGCTAACCACCGCCTCAATCAGCCTCCGGCAACATGAAGACGGTAGGAGCTTTCCAATTAGCTTTTAAATGGCGACGTCCCGTAATATAAGCTTAGCTAAAATCGTATTATTTCTTTAAATCTCCCCCAAGTAATGTTTGCAGTTAAATAGTTCGTAATGTTAAATAATGTATACGTAATATTCAATGAAACCTCATCGTTTACTGTTATGCTCTATACACATATTTGAGAAATGTACTATGCCCCTATAGCCCTCTTCAGGTATGAAAGAATTAAAAATCATTTCATAACAGGGAGAATTATTCCAAATCAATGTTAACTTCTCAACATCTGAAAATCAACTATGGTATCAGCATGCATCGCAGCTCTATATATATACTCTCCCATCACGGAGTAAAAATAGTAAATTATTTTACAAATTCCTCTAGAAAATTAATATTTTTAATTGTTTCGGGTTCATAATTGAGGGCCCTTCCCCAAGCCTAACTGATGGATATTGCTTAAACATTTATATTGTGTGTATGTAATAACGTAATCAGTCAGAAATTCGAGCACAAACCACGGTTATAAGCTTCAAACATTCACTCCTTTAATCGAATTGCGAACCTCATATTACACTATATTATTATTCTAAAACTCGTGTTTCGTCTTTATTATACATTCGTGAAATATTTCTCCATAATGGAGTAAAAACAATAGATTTGTTCTAAGTTCATAAGATAATTAATATTTTTATGGCTTTAAGTTTAGAACTCACGACCCTGCGTCATGCCCAACCGGTGGTTATGCTTAAATGCGCACAGGCACACAGGGTCCTGGGGAAGGATGAAGGAGGACTCGCACACTATAGTTTATCACACACCATGTCGTCACAGGCGGTCGCGATCATGTTGTGACGTCATGGTGACCATCTTTGTTGTTTTTGCCCACAAACACACTAAAATATAGGTACTACTGTTTTCCACAGAAGAACCGCGTAGGTGACACCTGATTAAAAACTGCAGGAATAAATTACATATAAATATATGATGAATGGAACGCACATTGTAAGTAATAAGACAAGTTTTAGATGAATAATAAAGGGAACGTAGTGACATCCGGAGTCCCCAGTTTAAATACCAACCTGGCAATGGATAGTTTTTAGCAATGCTTGTATCCGAATTCCTGAGTGATTACATACTCACATGCGACCAATATAAATATATAAGCAATATCCATCAATTAGGCATGGCGTGGGGTCATCAGTTAGAGACTTGAAACCATAAAAATATCAATTTGCTTCTGGACTTCGAAAAATTCAGCTGTTTTTACGCAGTGATGGGCTAATGTCTCACGAATATATAACAGAGGCGAAACGCGAGTTTTAAGAGAAGCCCTTAAGCTCAGAGGAAATCCTCAAATAAGCATTCACGTATGTTCTATTTTCTCGGAAACTAATCCATATACTTGAACAAAATTTTTACAGGGAATGTACAAAATGTATTTCAATGTTTTTAAGTTTTTGACTGTTTTTTTAGGTCAATGGATAATAAAAAAACTAGTGAATTCAGCCAAAACCGGCTATTAAGCATCAATTTTGTGTACATTTCCTGAGAGATAATTGGGAAAATACAACGGTAAAGACATAGTTAGATATATTGGCTACAATTTGCTGTGATAATATAATGGTGCCACTAATTAAAATTTTGTGTAATCGGAACATAACTGAATCCATTTTAAGTGATTTTGCTGGCAAGTTCATGGCGCTACTTGCACACGGCACGCTGCACACCGTTACGCACTAGTTTTTAAGCCGCTAAGGCCTGATCACACCACAACAACACGCATGCCTGTCTTTCACGGCTGGGGGGAGGGGGAGAAAGGCAGCGCATCCAGAACCATAATGGAGCGGAGGGGGTGCAGGCGATAATCGGCAGAGTTTGGGGCGGTCAATGGCAGTGGTTAGCCCGAGCGAACCAGTTTCAGTAACGTACATCAAGGGGTGGGCTCTGATGTCACTACAGGGCTGTCACTGTCCAGCTCAGGCCGCAGCTAAGGAGATAAGGGTGAAACGTTAGACTAGTATTAGTTTTCATGCCGATAAAACTATTATTTTACCATAGATATCAAAGAAATATTTTTCTTCAATGCATTAAGTGTATTGCTGGCACGAGTTCAGATTAAAATAGAAATAAAATAGGCATTAGCTTACACAAAGAATACATCGAAAGAGTATCGCATTTCATGCCCATAGAATCTATCCGGCTAATGTGCCCCTTGAATCAGCAGAATCTAAGTCTACGTAATCAATATTAATAATATTTAATAGAATTAATTGTATCCAAACTATATCTACACACTATGTCCTGCGGAATCCAAAAAATTACAATAAAATTAAAAAAAAAAATTGTTTGAAAGGCTACTGAGAGCTTGGAAAGTTATTCTACAGATAATTTGTAGCTAATATTATTTATATATAAAATTGTGTGATCATCAAATTTCCACATTTACATCATACACAAAGCGCAAAATTATGTCATCCATAACGCACTGGCAATTATTAACTAATAATAATTGCTTATATTTTCGGTTTCTTCTACATTTCTCAAGCTCTCGTAGTCGTTAACGTGACTAATATACCCAGTTACGTATTTTGAAGCTTTATTTTCCTGCTACGATGTCGCCAAGGGCGTTACCACATCTTGAACCTGCGCGTTTTCTTCATTTCTATTTCCTGTTTCATTCACTCGTAATTCAGCCTACATCTGGCTCGTCAGTTAAGGTTTTTGTCTTGAACCATCATCAACACACGCTCCTTGCGGCAGAAGTTCAGATCCCAGTAATATCTGCCTAAACCTGCATTTCAAATCTGTTGAAATTGTATTAAGTGGCAACAATGATCGTGAGAAGTGACAAGAAAATTATCATTAAGTCCTGGTTTGAGTGGCATGTTATAATGTAATTCAGTGATTTAGTTTAATGGCGATAATTATACGGGCCATGCAAATATCGTATAGACACAAAATTAACTTTCTGAATCGGCACCAATGTTTTCTAACGTATGAATCTGATGTTAAGAACCATTTCCACCGAGCGAGGTGGGATTCATTTATTCATGTATGTGAGTATTGCAAACTGTTTATTCAGACGAAACCAGAAAGTATTATGCCATGGTTTACATGTTTCATGAATGTGTCTTGCATTAATTAGAACGAAAAGCTGGTCCATTAGCTGCATGCTGCGAAATTGCACAACTAATGAACTTTCTAATGGGTACTTCCATTTAACTGAATGCGAAGAGTGGTAAGTTTTGAAGACAACTATACTTCTGTGTTTTCATATATAGCTGGTGCTTCTTTTCAAACAGTTGTTCTGCGCAGCAGATATATTCAGTAATCAAAAAATGTATTTCAAAACATCTTGATGGCAGGAGCTACAGAGTAGCATCCATTTGTCCTAGTGATGAAACGAATTGAATACAACTGTTGATGTGACTGTGTGCCCTCTTTGTGATACATAATAGCTAAACTCATAATCCTTCATTTCGACCAAGTAATTTGTAATACTTTTTCTTCCGATTTATTTTCAGGTTTTATGAGGAATGTTTGTTAACTGAAATACTGCCCCAAAATATGGACGGCGTTTGCTGAAAAATGACATAGGGGAACCAAAATATATTCGAGAAGCAATTGCTTAAAAGAAATATATACATGGAATCTCAAATAAGTCTAGCAATTCCATTGGGGCAGCTACGAGCGTATTATTTTAAAAACATTACTGAGTTTAGTAAAGGGTTTTAGTGTACAGTTAACATGTGTTTCACTATCTTATTTTCGTTGTCACAGTTACTTTTAGCAACAATGTGACTGAAATTAACAAGGCCCAAATAATACGTTATTATAATTTTTTCATATTTAAAATGATTCTTGAATTTCTTTTCTTTGGACTGTGGAATGATGGAGTGTTAATGAACACAATGGACACACCTCTAGCTAACTTGATGACTGGTGAACTAACTTAATTCCTTTTGGAAAAATTGGTACTATGTATTTATATAATTAACATATGCCAGAATTCAGTGTAAGTATGTTTGCAATTGTTTCTATTATGAATATTATTTGAAGAAATTTGTGTAAAGGGAGCCGCACTCCCTCTCCTTCCAAGCTACTACTGCATACTTCATTTATGTTCACTGTAAAAAAATGTGTAATTTTACACAAATGTACGTGTTAGCAGAAAATCCAGTATTGATGGTGTTATTTTACACAAACAATGTTAGTGTAAATTGACAACGTGTAAGAGTAAAAATATAATTTGTATGTATAAAATAATTAGTTCTATGGAATAGTATTTTTACGCGAAGTAGTGTTAAATTACACATACTGTTATGGTAAACATTTACAGTAGCATTTGTGTACTTCTTTTCACTTTTTGTGTAAATTTACAAATGCGGAATTACCTAACAATAGCAAAAGTTATAGTTCAAAGCTATTTCCAGAATGCAGTTTCTGATATATCCTCTGGTGAACTCTGTTAAAACTTTAGCGCAGTTGCAAATTCTCTTACAACCATGACGGAATTCGAACCATTGACTCTTGGATTACCACTCTGGCGTTCTTACCACTCGACCATTGTAAAACTATCAAATATATTTATGTGTCATTTCACACTCTTTCTGAAGAAACAGTTAAATATCCTAGGTTTCATGATTTATAAATAAGTTAAAACTTCCGAGATTGGCTAAATAATTACACCTTATGCTACTACAATAGTAAAGTAAGACAGCGGCCACTGATCAGAGGTGGAAATGTTATAACCCACTGGACTAACTGTAGAACCCGGTATATATTATCTGTCCAGACATCCTGATTTAGGTTTACAGTGGTTAACCGAAATAAAACCACATGAAGACCGAGATGGATTCCTAAATGAAGGCCATTTCTTCCCTCATGTCCTCTGATGACCATGCTGTCGACGAGACGTTCAAATCAAGGGTTGAAGAGAGACAGTGGCTGGTGGCTAAGTGTACCTTTGAGGTATCATAGCAGCCGTACGCCATCTCTCTGCAATCGTAATAACTTATTGCTGGTGCACAGTTCTACACATCCTCTGAGTTTGGATTCATTCGGGCCATTCTTTCATGGTGTTGCAATTTTCACAAGCAATAGTGTAGTAGTAGTAAGTGTCCTCAAACAACTCAGTCACTCAACATGGCGTGTGAGGCAGTCTTAATTTACCAGGCAGTGTAGCCAAGGCCAGAATGAATGTAGCTGCAGTGTTTCCTTCACGGACGTAGTTCGAGCCCATCTTCCTATATCTACAGTGAATCCAAAAAATAAAACAAAAAATTACGTGAGTCTCAATATTTTGTCTTTTTTTTTTGGAGGAAGGTGGGGGAAACTAACCCACAGGGGAGAACCGTGCGTATTATTTTCAATTTTCTTAATTTTAATATTTTACGTCTACTCCATGCACTGAATTTAACCGAACTGGATACTTACACTACTTAGTAAGAACACTAGACTTTTATACTTCTCGACAATGTCGAATGCTTATTTTGAAAATGACGGCAATTTTAAATATTTGGGTGCTCTGTTTTATTTCACGAACCTTTTAACTGATTTTAACCAAAATTTGTATGCTAACAGTTCACGATATTAACTTGCAATTTTGAAGATATCGTCACCCAAATAAACTCGTACGTCTTATCTCGGGAACTACTCAACGTAATTACTCCTGCTATAGTTTTACATACTAATAATTTTATGGTGGGTTACCCAAAATATACATAATGATTTTATTTTAAATTGTTTTATTATTAACGTCTCAGTTTTCATAAACCGGTAGATTAACCGCGACATGGATACTGGCAGTAGGCACTCGTACACGCGGATTAATATGTTCAGTACAATGTCGCCTATCTTTAATCTTTATCTGTATCTTGTACAGCGTGTGGGCAGTCGGATCTCCTGTGTCTTTAGGTAAAACATTAGTATAATCCAGAGCAACAGCGGTGTGCACAGCGCCCAGCACTAGTTGTTATTACAACCACAAAGCCACGTCAGGCNCTTAGGGCCTTGCATTACTGATTCGTAAACCATAGACAACTATGCCTATAAAAGTGTTGGTAGATGCTGATCCATACCATGATTATAACATACTTGTGCAGAAGNTGTTGGTAGATGCTGATCCATGCCATGATTATAACATACTTGTGCAGAGGGTCGTTACTCGAATGATGGGCTTGTATTGGTCACATTTACAAACATTAAAAACATCTGAGTAGCATATTTATGCCTACAAAACAGTCTAAGCAATGAATAATGCATAGATTTTGACATTGTGTAATAATTAGACTTCAAGAGAGGAGACCTAAAACGTACTAACAGAGTAAGAGACTTTTGCATGGTTCCGCTATACTCTATGTACAATTTATGTACAAATCTAAAAAATAAAAAATTTATTAAAGACAAATTTTTAATTAAGAGAAGAATTCGTAAGTTGTATAATATATATATATATATATATATATATAATTCATTTGACATACCCTATGACTATCAAACCAATATGACTAGCAAAACAGACATATGCCTGAAGGGTTAGTGGTCATAACTGCTGTGCACCTTTGCATATGTTCGATAATCCCGAGTCGAAGGCTTTCGAAACCCCTTGAGGCGAGTAGGTGCTGTAGGGAGCTGGTGAGTGTAGACAATCATGTAGTCAACAAAGTCTAGTAGTTTTACCATATTGTATAATTTACCTTATGGTTGGACCTCTTAGAGATATAACAAACATTTATGCTTTGGTATAGAAGAAAAATTAATTTCCTGGTACCTAATTTGGCAATTTATTTTAGCATGATTTTTATTTTACACTTACATAAATGTTAACTATTTTTAGCAACTTATATAAAAGGTAAAAATGAAACGAAAACATTTTAATGAAATTATTTTCTTGTCATGTAAAATTTTAATATGCTCCTCCTTTTTTTTTGCTGGGGTTGACTCGATATGCAATACCATTTTTCTGAAGTCTTAATTATTATGCTAATGAAATCTTGTCTCATATATTCTGTCTTTACACCAAATTATTTTAAGACATCATTTTAGAAGAAAGGAAGAATTTTATTTATTTCAAAATTTGGAATAAAAAATGTTAATATGAAGTTTGCTGCATATTCATTGCAGAGTTATAGTTAAGTGATAAATCAATTTTATTTTATTGGAACTGTATTTTAAGCCAAAAACAATATCAATATTGGATACGTGTTGCAAAAAGTAAGAATTAAATTTAAAAAATGTAAAATAGTTCAGTGTTATTCCAAATTTTATGGCTGTTAGTGTTCACAAAAGAACACTTCTCTGCGGTTATTTCATGCATTTATTGCAGGATGTCCGAATTCACAACAGATCAAACTACTATGTGATCAAATTGTTTCTATGCAGTAGGGGACAATCAACAAGTGAGGGAGTGAAGAGATCTGGGCAGCTCTTAACATCAAAGTCTTGAGAGCCGAAGAGGGAGAAGTGAGGTGAGAATGGAGGGGCGCCGGAATGAAAGGACGTGAGGAATGGGAGATCCCTCATAAAACCCGCCGACCAGCGGCATTGTCCGGCACGATTCCCACATACGAAAATCTGGGAGCAACCCCGCCGGGGACAATAAAGTGATGAAAGTATTATTTTAATCTTATTTCTACATCACTAGTCTTACAGTTAGATGATACATTAACTTTAGCTATTTATAAGAAATCTACCATGCAATAATACCTACCCTTTGGTTGAGTGATTGTGGAAATGTTTTCCTCACTAGTAGAATCGGTTGGTTGTGAATTGTGCGTCATCCCATCANTGTTTCTATGCAGTAGGGGACAATCAACAAGTGAGGGAGTGAAGAGATCTGGGCAGCTCTTAACATCAAAGTCTTCAGAGCCGATGAGGGAGAAGTGAGGTGAGAATGGAGGAGCGCCGGAATGAAAGGACGTGAGGAATGGGAGATCCCTCATAAAACCCGCTGACCAGCGGCATTGTCCGGCACGATTCCCACATACGAAAATCTGGGAGCAACCCCACCGGGGACAATAAAGTGATGGAAGTATTATTTTAATCATATTTCTTCATCACTAGTCTTACAGTTAGATGATACATTAACTTTAGCTATTTATAAGAAATCTACCATGCAATAATACCTACTCTTTGGTTGAGTGATTGTGGAAATGTTTTCCTCACTAGTAGAATCGGTTGGTTGTGAATTGTGCGTCATCCCATCANTGTTTCTATGCAGTAGGGGACAATCAACAAGTGAGGGAGTGAAGAGATCTGGGCAGCTCTTAACATCAAAGTCTTGAGAGCCGAAGAGGGAGAAGTGAGGTGAGAATGGAGGGGCGCCGGAATGAAAGGACGTGAGGAATGGGAGATCCCTCATAAAACCCGCCGACCAGCGGCATTGTCCGGCACGATTCCCACATACGAAAATCTGGGAGCAACCCCGCCGGGGACAATAAAGTGATGAAAGTATTATTTTAATCTTATTTCTACATCACTAGTCTTACAGTTAGATGATACATTAACTTTAGCTATTTATAAGAAATCTACCATGCAATAATACCTACCCTTTGGTTGAGTGATTGTGGAAATGTTTTCCTCACTAGTAGAATCGGTTGGTTGTGAATTGTGCGTCATCCCATCACAAAGAGGTATCTCACTTTTCCACATATAACATGATGCTATCACAAACCCCTGCAAAATAATAATCTCCCATTACTGTCATTCAATTATTTCGATAAAAATCACAACAATTTAAAGCTATTAAAAATTGTTCTCCAATTTTTAGAGTAAGACTTATTACTTATTTTCATACAATTAAGATCTCTAAACCGAGTTAATTTCATTACAGTCGTGGAAATGGTTTTTACCCATCAGCAGCCATGTTTTTCTCTACCTGGACTCAACACTGCTGAAAAAATTTGTTTGATTACTACTACCTCCTCTCAAAACACAAGTGGAATAATGCGTTGCAGACTGGAAGAGTGTGTATATTGCTAAACGTTATTGATGGGGTAAGTTCATAAAGTTTGCTGTCTCGAAAATATCTCAGGCTATACGAATTTAACAGCCTTTGATTTTGTTGTGGAAGAATACTATTTTCGAAGAGACTAATGGGGCCAAAATAACTAAAACATTACTCTGGGGTCCACCCTGGGCAAGATTTTGATATATTAATTTTTTTGGGTTTGATTAGCTCCTAATCACTCCACAGGTTAGCTAAAAAGTGTAAAATTTTAGACATTATAAACAACTTGAAATTATATAAGTTATTCATAAATTCCTGTTACCATTTAAAAATATCAATATGTTCTAACGATAAGAACTAGAGATGTGTTGACTTTCGTAAAATGTTATGCGGCTCGGAAAGTTTTTATGTTGTTTTTCAGGACGAACGGGAATATAAATGATAACATCACAAGCAAAGTCCCTATTTTGCCATCTTGTATGCTGAGCTCAATCTGCAGTTATCGTGCAACGAAAGGTTCGCCGTCAATATGGGAAGGTTTCTCCCTCTAATCCAAGTGTTATGATATGATTTAAGAATTTTAAAGATACAGGCCATGTTAAAGACCTCACTAGAAGTGGACACTCAAGTATGCAACAACCGTAGGATTACATTGCGCACGAGCATACAAATCATAGATAGGAAACAAAAAAGGAGTAACACCAAATAGCGCATACTAAAAGTTTTACAAGTAAATAATGCATTACTCTGGAGAGATTGAGGCGGTTCTTAACATCGAGGTCTCGAGAGCCGAAGATGGTGAATTTAAGTGAGTATGGAGCAGCGCCGGAATGCAAGGGTGGAAGAAAAAGGAGATCCCCGAGAAAACCTGGCAACCATCGGCATCGTCCGGCACGATTCCCACGTGCGAAAATCCGGGAACGACCCCGCGGGGGGTCTAATCCGTTTCGCCTATGTGGGAGGCGAGGAGTCTATCCAATAAATCTCCACAGACCCATTATTCTGGAAAAGGTGCAAAATTAGTAATGTTACTTCAAATCAGTATTTTTTTATATTAATACAACGTACCTTATTTTTACCACAACAATGTAACACATTTTTTGTTGACATCATTTTTATTTATTTCAACAAATGCAAAAATATACCGCCAATTACATCCATAGTTTATTGACTTNGACCTTATTTTTACCACAACAATGTAACACATTTTTGTTGACATCATTTTTATTTATTTCAACAAATGCAAAAATATACCGCCAATTACATCCATAGTTTATTGACTTCATAACAGTCAATAAGAGCGCATCCCTGAAGAAAAGTAGTTCTGATTTACTTGCATAACTAGTTTACTTCGAACAAGAAGTGACCACGATCGGAACAAGTTTGGAGCCAGTGTAACCGTGTTACAGAGCTGAACATGTTTGAAGTGAAGTACTGTAGATCTGTGTCCCGTGTGACTGCAGCCGAAGTTATTGATGCTAGTATGGAACAGACAAATGAACAACGCAGAGGATTGTCATTTAGCTGCAAAGTTTCGATAATCTGCACTTTGTTATCAAATATAAATAACTGTTTATGCAAGATGTTACGGGCCGTTTACCGCAGTTACTGTAAGTTACGCGAAACACGACGAGGAAATAATTTTTTGGATTGGAGACCGAAGCCTGCCCATAACGACGGTGAGACTTTTGTTGAACAGTAAACGCAGACCGGGACTCAGAAAACTAGATGTCACACTAGGTATTTTTCCCGTGGAGTCATTTTTATTCCACTTTATTCTGAAACACGACATAAATAACATTCTGAGTTGCAGGGCACTTGAGAAAAGAGAGCTCTTTTCTATCTAGTATTGTTACGGCGTAATGATTTTGTAAATGATACTAGACTTCATGGATGTCATGTATTTGAATTTCAGTAACAAGTCTAGATATAACTATGTATAAAATGAAGTGTCCCGACTGACTGAATAACTCATCAACGCACAGCCAAAACCGTAGGACGTAAAAACACGCAAACTTAGGCTCTCCTTAGGGTGCAGTCACCCACTAAGAAAATATTATTTGAAATTCGACCTGTAAAGATAATAAGGCGTAAAATATGTTTAAGAGGACTCCTCAACTGTCGTTATGCTATTTTCTTTAAAAGGTTTTTTATATAAATCTTTAAAAATTAATTTGAGGATTTTTTTGAAATTCAGCCCTTAAAAGGGTACAGAGGTGTAAAGACGATTTCGAGGACTCCTCGATAGCTCATTAACCCCATAAGGTCAATTGACCCCCATCTGGTCAATTGCAACAAGAAGACCATGTGACCAATATGCCAAGACATCGGCTGACCCTTGGGCCCAATTAGTTGCACCAAGAGAACACCTGCTCTCTCGACACATCACCACCACTGTTCCCCTTCCTCACTCCTAAGGTAAAGGAGAACAGTAACTTGGAATTAGGATTAGGAGCAACCATCGGAAACCTGAATGATTGATTGTGAAAAACCTCTTTTGTTTTCTCTGGTTTATTACTTGTGGGAAGGGGATAACATTCCCAAAATCTTTTATAACGGGAACCAACTTCTTAAAAATGAATACAAATGTAAATATAAGAATACAATAAAGTTATTATGTGCGCTATAGAAAAACACGTGCACATTTCATACCATATTTAAGTTTGAATAATAACAATGTTTAATTCCCATAAAATGCTTATTATGGCATTACAGTGCCCAAAATTTGCAAATCACCTTATATGCAAAAATGCTATAAAATACTAAAAGTGATAGCAAAAATTACATAAAAAATATTTGCACCCAGAAATCAAAATATAACAATTCTATCAATAGTTTGGTGTCTTTTAAAATCTGGAAAAGACTTAATTTAAATTACAAATCAGGACATCTTTTCCTGGGCAAAGCTACGCCAAATCTGGCCTGTCGTATGCCTGCAACCCCTATTTATACTGAAAATCCTTTCCACACAATAATTTTTTTGCGTGGTCTCGAAATNTTGGATTGGAGACCGAAGCCTGCCCATAACGACGGTGAGACTTTTGTTGAACAGTAAACGCAGACCGGGACTCAGTAAACTAGATGTCACACTAGGTATTTTTCTCGTGGAGTCATTTTTATTCCACTTTATTCTGAAACACGACATAAATAACATTCTGAGTTGCAGGGCACTTGAGAAAAGAGAGCTCTTTTCCATCTCGTATTGTTACGGCGTAATTATTTTGTAAATGATACTAGACTTTATGGATGTCATGTATTTGAATTTCAGTGACAAGTCTAGATATAACTATGTATAAAATGAAGTGTCCCGACTGACTGAATAACTCATCAACGCACAGCCAAAACCNACAAGTCTAGATATAACTATGTATAAAATGAAGTGTCCCGACTGACTGAATAACTCATCAACGCACAGCCAAAACCGTAGGACGTAAAAACACGCAAACTTAGGCTCTCCTTAGGGTGCAGTCACCCACANTCATCAACGCACAGCCAAAACCGTAGGACGTAAAAACACGCAAACTTAGGCTCTCCTTAGGGTGCAGTCACCCACTAAGAAAATATTATTTGAAATTCGACCTGTAAAGATAATAAGGCGTAAAATATGTTTAAGAGGACTCCTCAACTGTCGTTATGCTATTTTCTTTAAAAGGTTTTTTATATAAATCTTTAAAAATTAATTTGAGGATTTTTTTGAAATTCAGCCCTTAAAAGGGTACAGAGGTGTAAAGACGATTTCGAGGACTCCTCGATAGCTCATTAACCCCATAAGGTCAATTGACCCCCATCTGGTCAATTGCAACAAGAAGACCATGTGACCAATATGCCAAGACATCGGCTGACCCTTGGGCCCAATTAGTTGCACCAAGAGAACACCTGCTCTCTCGACACATCACCACCACTGTTCCCCTTCCTCACTCCTAAGGTAAAGGAGAACAGTAACTTGGAATTAGGATTAGGAGCAACCATCGGAAACCTGAATGATTGATTGTGAAAAACCTCTTTTGTTTTCTCTGGTTTATTACTTGTGGGAAGGGGATAACATTCCCAAAATCTTTTATAACGGGAACCAACTTCTTAAAAATGAATACAAATGTAAATATAAGAATACAATAAAGTTATTATGTGCGCTATAGAAAAACACGTGCACATTTCATACCAAATTTAAGTTTGAATAATAACAATGTTTAATTCCCATAAAATGCTTATTATGGCATTACAGTGCCCAAAATTTGCAAATAACCTTATATGCAAAAATGCTATAAAATACTAAAAGTGATAGCAAAAATTACATAAAAAATATTTGCACCCAGGAATCAAAATATAACAATTCTATCAATAGTTTAGTGACTTTTAAAATCTGGAAAAGACTTCATTTAAATTACAAATCATGACATCTTTTCCTGGGCAAAGCTACCCCAAATCTGACCTGTCGTATGCCTGCAACCCCTATTTATACTGAAAATCCTTTCCACACAATAATTTTTTTGCGTGGTCTCGAAATTCAACAACGGATATTTCGTCATCACAAACGTAGCCATTCAGGAGCACAGCCTTTATTTCAAACTTCTACGGTGCCAGCAAAACACGTCTTGACTTGCTGTGATGTCAGATGGTATGGGGATGGAGAGGGGTGGGGACATAGCTGGCTGTGTCCCCAAGCGCGGCGTTGTAATCTGAGTACAGTTCCCATGCGAGGCGGTCATGCTGCCACGCCTCGCACTGACGTCCATCGCGCCATCAAACAGGTGAGTTGCATCGCCACTGACCAAACCCACCGGGCAGGCAGAGACATAACATAATATTTTTAATGTGACACCGTCACATCCTCCACTCCAAACGGTTGCTGTGGTGGGTCTTGCAGGAACGAAACCCTCGATGAGGTGGCCTGTCCCATCCAAGACTCCAGCCCTGCATCCCAACTATGTCACGCTGTACTATGCAGATTCTCCAATGGCTTCCCCAGAGCAGATCTCTCCAGAAATGAATTTCCTCACACTAGAGAATGTGCGGAGCAATTTTCAGCATAAACATTGGAGCAGGCATAGACAGTACCAAGGGGGTTTACATACTTTTCTTAAAGTGCTATTAAAATACAATATTTCAATTTTATTGTCTTTAAAATTTAAATTCATGGGGATGGTTGGAGAGTAGGAAAACATCTCACTTATAACTTTCATGTGGTTCTAGGTGGGAAATATGAGCTTTAAACTGTTTTGTAATATCCTGGGGATCTTGAAGTACAACAATTATAGATGTTAAAAAACCTACAATTTTATATGGGTCAACACAACTTGGTGTTAACTTAGCTGCAAAATCCACCTTGCTACTAANCCAACTTGGTGTTAACTTAGCTGCAAAATCCACCTTGCTACTAAGGTGGTGCGAATGTAACAAAACTAAATCACCAACAAATTGAGCATCCTGTTTATTTACATTACAACGAGCCTCCAATATTTTATTATGTTGCATTAAGTTTTTAGACACTTCAGGAGAACATCGCACAAGCACGGGAAAACCAGCAGCATCATGGCTACCACAAGTCAACCAACTCCACAATGGCAGCGGGACCAAATGCCGCCATTTTGAGGAGCACCAACCACCCCCTCTCTCTTCACCACCAGGTGAGACGATGAGGCGATAGTAGGCAGCATGCATGGGTGACGCACTAACCCTACCTCTGCTCGGGCGGGATACATCTCCCACGTGCGGTGCAGGGGAGGCAGCCACAGGACAGGTGGTTTGTTGACATTTGGCAAAGATCAGCTTGGTGCAATAGAGTTTCCCCACCAACCGCAATGTGACTGCCGGTTAATAGACTGGCATACCTCCAACGGAATAGTGGAACGACTGTGCTTGAATTGTGTGGGCCCATTACCAGACCAAGATCCTTGTACATTGGTACATCTTCAAACCAGCACCTGCCAATGTGACAACCCCATGGAAGCCCAGCCACTGCACGATGACATTGACCAAATCAATACTGAACTCTGCTCCGAGGCCATGGCACGTACCACTACGGGTCTGTGTGGTCATTGTGAGACCTCGTCAGGTCCGGGGTACCGTCGACCCTGTCCGTGACACAATGAATTGCAAGTGCGCAGTGAACTTTCAAAGTAGTGCACCAACCAAATTTCGGAGAACAATTAATTAGAAAATGCAGCAATGTTCGTTTGGTGTAATGGACTTAGCCAAGCCATCCTTGCATGCACTCTGTGCCATCAAGTGTACGACAAGTGCATGATGCAGCAGAAACTTGCCACTGTCAACACCAAGAACTTTTTCTAGTGCATATGGTGTCAGGATCCATCATTCCTACTTGATATACCCACAAAAACTCAACCAACAACATATGTGCCACTAGAAACAACCAATCAGAATGAGCCATGTCAACAAGCCTACTGCCAGGGAAGGAGCTCCGAGTTCATGTGTTGTGACAGCTGCGGACTGCGGGCCCATTGACAATGCGTCAACTGGAGCGAGTGGTGTGATCCCAGGAATGAGCCTTTCATCTGTCAGCAGTGTGCGCTGCAGCTCAGCCTGGTGCCATTGACATGCTCACTCCAGGACCTGTGCGTTCGAGTTTCCCTGCTCGCCCCTCCAGCGACAAATTCCATGCCGCTCCTCCACATGGCCACGCAATCGCATGGCGCTACGCCCACCCAGGCCACAACAAGAACACAGTCACATGGTCTCTCTGCAGCAGCAGCGGCGTCCACGCCGGTCCACTTCCAGTACCTACCAGGCTTTGCAGGCCTACTCACAGAGATCATGCAGCCTTTCTACACGACTGCACGAGCCTACTGCAACGCTACAATGGGGAAGAGGAAGACTGGCTAAGGTGTGTAGGAGATCGCATAAATGGTGATTCGTGGTATTGCACATTATGGCATAACCTAGGAGGAGTTTCGCAGTGCCTTCGCGTGCCATTTTGTAGGAACAGTTACATCTCTTCAAGCACGCAGCCGCATGATCTTACACAATCAGAAACCCGATGAACTGTTGTCTACTTGTGCAAAGTAGGAAATTAATTTAGTGTGCATGTACCACCCTCACATGTCAACAAACGAGATACGGGAATTGGTAGCCAGAACAGTGCGACCGGAATTCCGTGGTGCCCTCGCCCCACTCAATTATAATTCAGTAGATGACTTAATGGGCTCTAAAGTGATTTTAGAACAGACTTCTGCATCAACACCTGTTCCACCGCTTCGCGACTTCGCGTATCAGAAGTGGAAGCAAAAGGGCGACCAGTTGTGAAGAACATGGACTCCTACAGCTCTGAAAAGTTTTAAAACCACCGAAAACCACACTCTCTAGTGATGGACCTGGTTTGGAGAAAAAGGGCCTAAGAGACCACATTAAAATCCGCTAAGGACTTGGACTGCAGCCGTCTGCCTGCCGTTTCTGCTATGGCCAACACATGCACTGGCTTGATAAGTGTCCAAACCGCCCTGAACGACTGCATGATGGGAAACCGAAGTCGGGAAACTACGTGACAGCGGCCAGACATCACTTACTTCCAGTAAATCAGTGTTTTTCCTGAACAGACTCTGCATCCGGTACTTTTTTGCAGTAATAAAAACCAAGTATTTCGCATTCCTGTCATTTTAAATTATCAACAGTGTCATGCCTTAATTAATACTGCAGCTTCTCATAATTTTGTACTTGTAAATTTGGTATATTTATGCAAAATTAAACCAGCAAACCAAACTGTTCAGCTAGCTACCAAACCTCATACCGGTGAAACCATAGGGGAAGTAAAAATAACAGTGCGCATTAGGGACATTGAAATTACCACAACAGTTTTTGTTTCGTACGACTTGTGCGATGATGCAATACTCGGAATACTGTGGTTAACTGAGCAAAACACTAGTGTAACCTGCTGCTTGGCGAATCCATTTCGGACAAAAGGAACGCCGGACTGTTAACAACTTTGACCTGCTGATCATGAATTGCATACCGGACATGCCGCTGGATGAGCTAGACCACACCATGCCGCCCGCTTACCATGACGTCCACATACAATGACATCATACAATGCCTGCTCAATGAGAGCCGTGACGTTTTCGCAGCCACCAACCCTTTGCATCGCACTAACATGGCAGATTATTCCATTAATACAGTCAAAACCAGTGTACACTACACCTAACAGTTACCAACCTCATCAACACCAGATAATTAAGGAACAGATACAAGAAATGATAGACGAAGGTATCATTGGGCCCACTGGCAGTTCTTGTAATTCCGCTCTCACATTAGCTCCTAAAAAAGATGGAACCTTGAGATTTTGTGTTGAATTCAGGCCTTCTAACGTCATTACTGAAAATGCTCCACCCTCATTCATCAATGTGAAAGATGTGCTAACAGCCTTGGTCGCGCAAAAATTCTGATATCTTTAGATCTCTGCAGCAGTTACTGGCAAATACTAGTAAGACAAGAAGACCAGCATAAAACAGCATTCACCGCTCCACAAAGGTGAGTTTACTATGGCTTATCTCGACGATGTAATGATATGGCCAGAGTCGTGGGACGACCATGTGCATCATTTGTTACTTGTACTTGAAAACCTCGCTATTAACCGTCTCACTTGCGCCAACAAAAAGTGTCACCTAGGCAAAGCATGCATCCGATTTCTGGGCCATCTTTTAGATGATAATGGTAACCGCCCAACTCCAAAACAGTTAAGCATCATTGATGATCACATGCAACCTGCTACCCATAAAGAGTTATGCAAATTTTTCGGCTTAGTGAACTGGTTACGTGAATATATACAGAATTTCGCAAGATTGATAGCTCTACTTAGTAACCTATATTCACTGCCACAGAAATTAAAATGAACGAACGAACATTCAGAAAGTTTTGAAAAAAACTTAAGGCCTGTTTCCGCAATTGCCCTGCATTTTCACACCACGACCCTAGCTGTCATCTGTACCTGCAAACAGAGGCAAGCGAGAGCGTGCTCGGTGCCGTGTTATTTCAGCTAAGTGATGACTGCAATAAATGCATTATCGACTACAGAAGTGTAAAATTCAGCTCAGTAGAAGGCCATTATGTTGTAAACGAGCGGGAGTGTTTAGCTGTAGTTTAGTTCGTCAAAAGTTACAGGCATTTCGTGGAATACCAGCGCTTTACTGTGCTCATGGATAAAAGGTTTATAGTCTGGCTGTGCAATGCTAAGTAAGTTTCACAGCAAACTTACATGCTAGGACCTATTTTTGCAGTTTTTTTAACTTCGAAGTACAGCATGTGTCGGGGTCAGAAAATCAGCTGGCTGACACACTCTCAAGGTCGCCAGGCTAGACAATAGTGCATAACGAGGAAGAGTGGGAGACCATCCTACCTCCATCTCCTCCTGACCTCCCTGCTCCCGCCGAGGGTACCGTTACGTGGATGCAGCTGACAGCAAATTCTCAGAATCACATTCTCANCCTGACCTCCCTGCTCCCGCCGAGGGTACCGTTACGTGGATGCAGCTGACAGCAAATTCTCAGAATCACATTCTCCCTGACGTGTATGCATGCGTAATACAGGTGCACCAGACATGCCTGGTAACACAGAAGTGGATATGTGAGTGTGCCAACAAGCTAACAAGTGAATGCGTGTCGTAGGTGGCCGCCTAGAATCCTGTGTAAACAACACAAGTGAATACTGGAATACTTACATATCGTGTTAAGTCTATGATGTAGTATTACAGTCCGCGCATGACACAGAAGCTGTAACCCACCCAAGTGCACTGCAAACCCAGCATAACGTGCAGAGA
>NQII01000263.1:645246-780949 GCA_002778355.1 Clitarchus hookeri
GGTTGAGACGTATGATGCATGCAGCATTCCTCCTCCCTTAGTCCATTCGTCCCGCTTCAACAGCACAGCTTCGATGTGCCCTTTACTGAGGGATGTCAGAGCGAGAATGCGCTGTAAGTGGATCAACGTGAACCACTACAGTATGCAATTGTTCACAGGCCATGGTAACTTCAAGACGAAGTTACACAGCTTCCAACTTGTGCAATCTCCTCTGTGTGATGTCTGGGGATTGGACGACACAGTGCATCATGCCATAGCCGAGTGCCTTAAGACAGAGGACATCAGGAGCTGGCTCGAGGAGAAAGTTCAAAATATGGGCATTCACTGGGGAATTGAAGAAGTTGTGGTGAACAAAGATCAGCACAATCTTTGGAACAGATTTGCTACTTGAATAGGTAATAGAATGGAAGAATTCGACAATTGGTATAAGCAAATTTCTGATGGCCCATAATGGGATATTCAGGTAAAGGCTTGCATAACAAGTAAGTCGGAATATCCCAGATTGGCGAGGAGGACAGGTTTTTAAAATGAGAAAACCGGTAGAATACTGAGTAAAGGGACAAAGAAAAGTGAATGGCCCGAAGAGAGCAAGAGGAGTAAGTGCCGTGCACTGTCTTACTCATCCGAGTACAGTTGCAGTGCGGGAGGATGGAGGCTGTGCTGGCCTTCGGGCCTTAAAAACCTGCCCTCTGCTGAGGGCAATCGGCCCGAATGAGGCGGTCACCCGTTACACGACTCCTACACCGGCGATGCGCACTGGAACGCACCACCCCTCTGCGACCACCAGGGTAATGTCGGAGTCAGGTGACCGTCCAACTTTCATGCCCTCAAGATAGATCTTTTGAGGGTGTGATAATTTGGCCCAACCAACACTGCTAAGAGACATCCCCAGTTAGAATACAGCCAGGGAAATGAATGCAGTGAGGGGGACACCGTTGTTACAGTTTTCACAAAACCCCTCATGTACCCATCAATTCACTGTTCACATCCCTGTGCATGTGTTGTGCGTGTAGGATGAGTGTGTAAAGTATTAAGTAATTTTTAGGCTTCAATACCACGTAAACAAACCCCGTATTTTTGAGCCCCAGTAAAAACGGGCTATGTAAATCATGTATTCGAGCGTGGCTACACACACCCCTCCTGGGGTCAGAGTGAACTCGTCCACCCTGAGCAACCTGTTGTCACCCTAAAATTTCCATAAATTAGGGTACGAGTAATTTTTGCATTAATAAAAATAAAAATGCTAAAACATAAACAAATCCAATGTACACACAACAGACTGAGAGACATAGCAACATGGCATATTTAAATTATGTTGCATTTCAAATTTATTACCAATTAAATTTCTTTTTATGCTCAATTTGCTCATGCAAATTAATAATGCAAAGTGTTATTGTATTTTAGTGACGTGTAAGTGTGTTTGGATGTATTTGTTTTCCCAGTAAATGTGCCAGTGTATTTTTTTATACACTTTGCATGCTTTCCAGCAGGGGTTTCTAGCAGGCCCGCCATGCTCGGCCAGTTGGTCCTGCACACACTGAAAGAAGGGAAGTGCGCCGTGCGTCCCCGGGCTCTTCAACATCTTGTACTTGTCTTTGATGTAGCAATAGTTGTTTATTTTATTTGGAATTTAATTGACTTCACTTCTTTGCCTAGCCAAGGGGCAGTGCCATTCTCAGCCCCGCCAGCTAGAAATGTGCTGGGGATTTAATTCACTTAATTATTTTTCATCAGCCACGTGCCTATTTGGCCGTGTAGGCTCCCAGCATGCATTAATGATGGAACCGTGTAAGTGCCTCGTATGAGGGAATACATAGTGAGTAAAATCTGTGCATGTAATCTCTTGTTTTTATTTCACTATCGGCCACTTAACAGCCATGTAATGTAAACCTGTGTCTTCTACCCACTGGTTCACCGCACCCCTGATCATGTCATATGGTGTTTTTGGCATTTGAGATGGCTACTTAACAGTATCACGTGATCATTAGAGGCGTATGAGTGGGCCTACAACCTCGTAGGTGGGCATAGGAAGGCCTTCACAACTTTACCGAAGATGTCACCTCATCGCATGGGCTGAGCTCAGGAGAAGCCATGTGGGCGATCAACCCATCCCTGGACGAGTATCTCATGCTCTGGTGCCATTTTCCATACTTGTAAGTACTGTACTAGAAACCTAACCTCACTTATCCCCGCTCCTGAGACCATCACAACCCATCATGTTTTTAAATTAAGTTCACTCTTTTGAAAATGAAAGTTATGTCTTGTAGTCTTTAATATGTGTTATGTGAGATGCTTGTCTTAGCAGAGCTGATATATCGGTGGTTTATATGTTCCATGACATTTAAAATTACTAGCACTTGAGAATTCTAATTCCTGCAATGCCACTTTACATTAATTGGATAAACATTATACTGCTTGTATCGTAACCATGCATACAGTTTTTATATGCTTCATAAACCATAATATTTTTTACTGACAACAAGATTACAACCATTTGTAAATAAAAGTAAGTATGTGTAGAGTTCTTTATAATAAGAACACCTTTGCGAATAAACTGTGGGCCATCTGTAATTTACAATAAATACTATCACACCGAAGTAGCATTGGAAGCTTATATTTGAACTTGTAAGATGTCTGAAAATATTAATTTCATTGCATCACACCTAATTAAATGAATGCGAATTGATATAACCCAAATGAGAATAGGTTTTACCCGAATGAGAATAGGCAGTACTTGAAAGAAAATTAGTACCGTGCCCTGATGAAATGAAATGTACATGAAAAGTTGGACCTTTATTTCACATAAAACAAATTATAATCACACAAAGCTGTGGTAACTATGTCACGAAATATAATTCTATGTCATCAGTGATTCTTGTTCCCTAAAACCTAGAGGATAAGAAAAGTAGTGATGCCCAATGCTCAGTAGTGTGTTGAAAATAAAACGTTCGTTTTGTTATGATTTCAAGTTTACCATTAAGGTTCCAATATACTTTGACTCCTCAATGCTGGTGTCCTCTTCATGGAACTGTAACAGGGGTTTTGATCTGACTTAGTATCCCCTCCACTGGTAAAACCTGCGGGTCCTTCTACCATCACTTAAAGCTGATATTTCCAGCTTTTTCCATGAAAACTACTGTAAGAGTGCAACCTTCCCTGCTCTCTATCAATCCTGCAAAAACATTTGTCACCAGCACATTGTTCGTTGACAAAGTAACAACTATTTACAATTTAACTACTCTGTGCAACTACAGTAGTTGTTTTTCAACAGTTTCACCGTGCTATTCATATTTATATAATTGCATTCTGATTTTGGTAATGTCATAGTGTTATCATTACTGGAACGAGGTAATGCGTGCCTCCAATGTTACAGTAATTTATAGTAACATATTGAAGGGACTTTGTATATGTTGCCTGAAAACCTTCATCTAAACAAAGTAACATAAAAACCAAACAGCATAAATGCATTTTTATTTTGTTACTGTTCGCATTACCGAGATGAGAAAGAATTAAGCTACGGGCACAAATTACAAGTATTTTATTTAAATAATAATTTAACATAAACGAGAGCATTTAACTTACCGTCACACATTCTGGTACAAACACTGCTCTTGCTGAAAACTGGAAACATAGTTAGAACGATACTGCGCGATCTTTTGTCACAATGCAGAACTAACAGCACAGCATTACCGAAAAGAGACACTAACTTGTGCATTTGGCCCACGTATTATCCTCGTACTTTGGAAAATCCCACAGTTGCAGACGGCGGCACTGAAGAAGTGAAACTGTGAGGGTTGGCTGTCTCTATTTATATGTATATACAGGTAATCAACAGACGCATATCCAATTCCTTTCTGATAAACATGGGATACAGACAAATAATTATACATGCTAGGATGCAAATATCAACGAAGTAAAGTTTTTGAGATAAAACATAACTAATCCTGTTAACTTCACATCATAACCAACGCCTGGCTTTTATTTCGACTCTATTTACCTTTCTTAGAGGAAATGTTGTAACGTTTTTAAAGTCTTTGGCAAATTGTACAATATTCATAATTAATTTTAATAATTTTATTATAATGTGGTTTATTTAATTTCGGGAATATCACTTTATTCTCTCTACCATTTGTTAGTTAAATATGTTACCAAAATAGTTATCAACAAAATATTTACAATTTGCGTGGTGAGTAAAATTGGCAGGAGATTAAAAGACCTAAAGAAAACAGAATTACCAGAATTTTACTTATGGAAAATAAAATAATTAAGTTACTAGTAAGTGGATTTCTCACAGTATATTTTGAATGGAAAATTTCACAAAAAGAATTGGTGTTAGCATACATTTATAAAAGACAAAAAAATAATTGATTTTAATGAATAACGAATTACAGCTAAGGTGAGAAAAGAAATACGAAAGTGGGACCCCTTACTTAAATAAATCTGCCCTGAAGGAACTTTAGAAGGGCATGCACTTTAAAATTGATAAATTTTTAAAATATTCTGCTACAGAAGGATTATAAAAATTAGCTGATGGCTGAGAGACTGTTGAAACGAATATGGAATTTGTGTTAAAAATATTGAACAATTAAATTAATAATGTATCATTGCAGGCTTCTTCATGAAGTACCAGTCCAAAAAGGTTTTTATCTAGGCTTAACCATTTGATATACAGATCTACAAATCGCTGACAAAAGCAGCATATTTAAATTAGCAGAGAGCAATAATCGTAATAATAAAAATATTAGTGCATAGGCCTGTTTAATTGGTGGCTTAGTACCTCATTTATAAGAGAGTTAATTGTTTATAATGGCTCGTTTATTAGCTGCCTTGTCTACTATTTAGTTGCTTTGACAAAGACACCAAATAAGTTTGACGTCAACAAAAATATCATATTTTTACACTTCTAGGTATGCAGGTAAATGCGGCAGCACACAACTCGGCGTAGATCTAGTCTGATCGTAGTAACATAACACCAAACACTCCTCGGCCTATACCTGATGAAGAGAAAATGTACAATTTTCTTATCATATTAGGTAATGGAATTATTAATAACTAAATTATTATCATTATGAAATTTGTCACTGCAACCGTTTGGAAGAAAATATAATTTTATAAATGTCTGTGGTATTTCCAACGATCATGGCTTAATACTCACGTCACTAACATGGCACAACTGTTTTCGTCATCACTATAATAATGCGTTGTTGCACTTGGCATGGCCTCAAAATGAGCTCAAACTGAAGAGACAAATGTTTTCATCTTTATTAATCTGGAGAGAAAAGATAAGCCAAGAGTTCTTACCTAACAGCATGTCTGAAGAGCATAAAACTTGGTTTTGTTTATGCTACAAATTGAATTACATTTACTAGTTTACCCAAACAGGCGAATAAGTCAAGTGCAGACAGCTAAGAGTAATTGGAAAATTATTTCAAGTGATGAAGTTTAATACAAACTATGAAATACGAAACCAAACTCTCTCTGAAAGCTCCATAACTCCCATGGCCCTCTGTATGACGTCATATGGTAATGGAAAATAAGTCGGGCTAGATCTTCAAATGAAAACAGAAAACATATGTCTCCAAGAGAAACTTTGGTGCTAGGAGAAAAATCGTCTAAAATTGTAAAAATTCTTCTGTCCCCTTACACATCAAATTTGACCTCACAAAGAACTTTGCAAATGGGACGAAAAATGTATAGGGACGAGTGAAGCTAAAGTAGAAAGAGGGAACTCCTCAAATTAATCAAATAGTGAAATAAAAAACATTACATTACAAGCCAAGAGAAGCAAAGGGGAATAAACTTAGTAACATGCTGTGATGTCAATGACTTGATGCCTTGAATGCGAGGTACAAGCCATATAACTGGAGGATATTCATATTCTCATCAAAGTTTAGTTTAAAAGTCCAATTTATGTAGGCCATGCTGTTTATATAAAGGAAAAACATGTCAATATGAAATTTCTTCTGGGAGCAATTTTGCAATATTGCTGGGCATCAAGTTGGAATTCACCAAGAATTGCGGTAGTGGGATTAGCAGTCAGTGGAATTTGCGGTCAACACTACAGTGTTAGAAGTAGTGGCTATAATATGCATTACAAAAGTTGAGTCTTCTTAACCCGGTCACATACATAGTAATTATTATATATTTTCTATTTGTGATTTCCCACAACTAGAATGATAATGGGGAGTAGTGGACAATGGGACCCAGAGCTCGGAGCAGTTCACGCTCTGTCATTCAGGTAGTCCATTGGCTATTTTATCGAACGTTATTACCGTTTTACCCACAAAATCAACCATTGCCCTTTCAAAATCAACCATTTTCCCCTCAAAATTTCACTTAAAATTTCCCTTTTTCCTCATAAATTCCCCTTTCCCTTAAATTTCCCATTTTCACATCAAAATAGCATCGAACTGCTCCCCCCCTCCACAGGTTACAGAAACGATCACCGAAAGATGCTTTTCGATCTATCGGAAGGATATGGGGGTATCGTTTTCGAGGGCAGAGCAGTGGTGGCCATATTTGTTTTATANGGGCAGAGCAGTGGTGGCCATATTTGTTTTATAGGCATAGGGTTTGCCAAAGTCAGAGTTGATCATACACCATTTTGGTTCTGTCAGCTATCTTAGCAGCCATATTGGATAGAGGTGATCCTGACCTTGACATTCTGACCTTGAACCCAAAACATTTCGATAAAATTCCCAAAAATCTATAAAAACTATATTTAAAAATTATTATAAATTTTGCAAAAATTATTATTATTGAAATATTATTTAAAAATTAATGTAAACAATTCCGATATTAAAAACTATTAAAAAATTGATTTAAAATTTTTTAATTTCTGGAGGTCTTCCCAGCACCATGTCCAGCTAACGACTAACCCCTCACCAATCAATCACATTGTCTTAACATTCCCCTTTTCTACTAATGTTTCTCAATGGTTAATTAGTCGGAAGGCCATCCCCTTACCCATTCCCATTCTGTAGTACGTAGCCATCTTGTTTTTCGTTTGTCATTGGTTTATACATTGCTGGTAGCCGCCATTTTGGATTTCATGTTATAATTTTCAACTACTATGTGGTGCTAGTGCACTAATTATCGATTTACATGACCAGGTGAGCTGGCGATTTTGCCACCAGGTGGCAGCCATGTATGTTTATGTTTTTCAACGAATAAGTGGTGCTATCGGCACTCTCCATACTGGATTCTATTTTCAATGCCTAGGTAGTGCTAATTTCTCGATTATGCAGCCTGCTATCAGCCTGTACCGAATGGTGACACTGACTCCTGCAAAGTAGGTAAATTGTCATATTTAATATCTTGTTCTATTTTTCAATGTAAATTTTTTATATAAAGCAGGGGGTTTTAAAATTAAAAAAACAGAGAATATTATTTTACACAAAGTTTATTTGGGAATGTAGATGAGATAACACATATACACAGTGCTTTTTAATTGCAATCTTCTGTGTTCACCGCTCGATGTTTGCATCATCGACCCAGGAATTGTAGTGGGCTGTGAAACCCCACGACTTGACATACGACCGTCCATTACGTCGTTTCAGCACCGTCTCGATCAAATGCACACCTTGAAACTTTGTAGGTAGGATCTCCTCTGTGTAGAAACCACCATGGCTAAGAACATTATGTAGATCCTCGAGAAAGTGGGTCCTCGGAGCATAGTTACATATACATCGCACACATAAGAGTTCGGTATGCAATTAGCTGTAAATCTTTTCTCGAAGATACCTTTCTGTTTGGAGATGAGCACCAAGTAGCCACCCTTGACTTTAGGCTTGCGTGAGTCCCTTCTTTTCACGCCAGTGTACAATGTTCGAAGCAGGGAGTCGTCTTTCACATCTTCGGGCTTCATGCAATTGATAGAATAAATGGTAGAATTGTACTCGCGAACGAGTTTTGGGAGTATATCCAACCACTTGTAGCTGCCATTTGCAGTGAAAGGCCTCCACATTTTTCCCTTCAGAGTCCTGTTGAACCTCTAGACGATAGAAGCTTTGAGAATGCAGTTAGTGGAATAATGATTTATGTTATGTTTCTTCATCATAGCCTTCAACTTTCCATTGTAGAACTCCTTACNAGAACTCCTTGCCCTGGTCGGTTTGTTGACTAGTCGGGATGTGTCCTTCACACAATACATACGCCATGGCCTCGGTGACATTGTGTGCATTCTTCGACTTGACATGTAATTGTAGCCCTTGTCGACCTGAGCGTATGGTATCATCTCGACTAGGTCGGCTTGAAAAAGTTCGTTCATCCCTCATATCGTGACCTTGCAGCGGGGTAGTTGCATCTTGCAAATGCACGCAGTTCATTGGCGATTACCAATCGACTCCCTCCTTCAGTTATTCGACGGTTGAAATTATCTCGTTATTGTGGGAGTAATTTTCAACCCTTTGGGAAGCGAGCAGTAGCTGCAGCCTATCGATCAGCTCATTCGGGTCTTCCCGGAATACATGTGTAGTCGGTATTCTTCTCGTCTATCTTCTTCAGACCTTCGTTGCTTTTCAGTGCTAGACCACTGAAGAGGTCTGCGAGAATGTCGATTTTTTTGTGATCTTCGTCCTTATAAAAATTGTATCAGGATCATTATTTCGGTACAGTGCATGTGTGAGTTCGAGCAACGTCTTGTATTCCAGCAGGTTGGATTCTGTAAACTTCCTGAGCTCCTTTAGAAATAGAAGTTCGTAAAGGCCGCGATTTCCGCATGTCTTGTAATCGCCTACTTGGATGATCCCATCTGCTAGAAACTCTATTTCATCAGCACCAAGGAACCGTTTATCATTATGTCTATATACCGTACACAGTATCATTATTATGAGATGTGTACGACCGTAGGTAGCGACGAAACAGAGCATTGGGGTTGAAGACTCTCTTCTGTACTTTTTTTTTTGTGTGGTGAATCCGCATCAGATCCATCGTCCCGATCTGTTTGTACATCATCACATGTTCGCGTTTTCATAGGCTCAGCAGCATTATCGATTCGGTCTTCACGAATACGGGTGCTCCATCGCTCTCCCTGAGTACATCGAGACGAATAGAAATCGGCTTAAAAATTTCTTCATTTATAAGGTTGCGTGAAATTTTGGCTCTCTTCGCGAGCAATTACTTCGAGCGAACAGACTGTATTTTACGATGCAGGTCACTGGCAGTGTTCGGCATCGCACTGAATAAAAATTATTTCTATTGCTCTCTTTTATAGGTATAATATTGTGTCTTCGTCAAAATTATTTCTATCTTGCCAGGCGTTCGCTGGATACATCCAATATGTCCCTCCTATAATTTTGAATAAACATTTTCGTGGCGAGTTGGGAAATCGAGGCAGTGAATGTATGTATCATACAGCCATCCAGTTTTTCCATTTCCCTTCATTTTGTGCAGATGCCACATTCAATCTGTCGATAATTTGCCTTTGAACACTCGTTATGTGCTCGTCCATGGCCACCATATCGCAGACGATATCTGTCTTCACTTACTCCGTCTTCGCCGTGAGCTTCGACAGGTAGTTCTGAAAGAATGTGTTTTGTTCGGTTAACATACTGCACAATTCCAAGATGATGCCATTGCCTGTTTCTAAGACGAAATGTTTAGTAGCATCCTCTGATCGTTCGGGTATGCCAACTCTTCAAATTATCCTTTTACCAGCAACACAAGTTCCATCGTTTCTTGGTACGAGACAACCTTAATTTTCACCTTTGTCAAGATGCAGCTTGAGGCTACTTTGCCCGAATTTCGATGTGCTGTATCTCATTCTGTATGGTCAGAGATGAACTGTTCGAATCCTCATCGGTACCTCCTATTATATAGTAGCCACTCCTTAACGATCGTAAAAAATACGTATTTCGCTTTACATCACAAGGCACACAGACTCTTGAAATCTGATAACATAATGTCTGTATTTACATTATCTTCGTTAACATGCAGCAAATTCAAATCTTCCATGCGAAACAGCACCAACATGTTTGTATTTTCACGTAGTAGTTGTTCTGGTATGTGTGAATAAGTCTGGCCGAGATAAATGTAGTCCATGTCCGCATGCCGCCCCACTCTAAAGTACTTATGANAGGCATAGGGTTTGCCAAAGTCAGAGTTGATCATCCACCATTTTGGTTCTGTCAGCTATCTTAGCAGCCATATTGTATAGAGGTGATCCTGACCTTGACACTCTGACCTTGAACCCAAAACATTTCGATAAAATTCCCGAAAATCTATAAAAACTATATTTAAAAATTATTATAAATTTTGCAACTATTATTATTATTAAAATATTATTTAAAAATTAATGTAAAAAATTCCGATATTAAAAACTATTAAAAAATTGATTTAAAATTTTTTTATTTCTGGAGGTCTCCCCAGCACCATGTCCAGCTAACGACTGACCCCTCACCAATCAATCACATTGTCTTAACATTCCCCTTTTCTACCAATGTTTCTCAATGGTTAATTAGTTGGAAGGTCATCCCCTTACCCATTCCCATTCTGTAGTACGTAGCCATCTGGTTTTTCGTTTGTCATTGGTTTATACATTGCCGGTAGCCACCATCTTGGATTTCATGTTATAATTTTCAACTACTATGTGGTGCTAGTGCACTAATTTTCGATTTACATGACCAGGCGAACTGGCGATTTTGCCACCAGGTGGCAGCCATGTATGTTTATGTTTTTCAACGAATAAGTGGTGCTATAGGCACTCTCCATACTGGATTCTATTTTCAATGCCTAGGTAGTGCTAATTTCTCGATTATGCAGCCTGCTATCAGCCTGTACCGAATGGTGACACTGAGTCCTGCAAAGTAGGTAAATTGTCATATTTAATATCTTGTTCTATTTTTCAATGTAAATTTTTTTATATAAAGCAGGGGGTTTTAAAATTAAAAAAACAGAGAATATTACTTTACACAAAGTTTATTTGGGAATGTAGATGAGATAACACATATACACAGTGCTTTTTAATTGCAATCTTCTGTGTTCACCGCTCGATGTTTGCATCATCGACCCAGGAATTGTAGTGGGCTGGGAAACCCCACGATTTGACATACGACCGTCCATTACGTCGTTTCAGCATCGTCTCGAACAAATGCACACCTTGAAACTTTGTAGGTAGGATCTCCTCTGTGTAGAAACCACCATGGCTAAGAACATTATGCAGATCCTCGAGGAAGTGGGTCCTCGGAGCATAGTTGCATATACATCGCACACATAAGAGTTCGGTATCCAATTCGNGAGTTCGGTATGCAATTAGCTGTAAATCTTTTCTCGAAGATACCTTTCTGTTTGGAGATGAGCACCAAGTAGCCACCCTTGACTTTAGGCTTGCGTGAGTCCCTTCTTTTCACGCCAGTGTACAATGTTCGAAGCAGGGAGTCGTCTTTCACATCTTCGGGCTTCATGCAATTGATAGAATAAATGGTAGAATCGTACTCGCGAACGAGTTTTGGGAGTATATCCAACCACTTGTAGCTGCCATTTGCAGTGAAAGGCCTCCACATTTTCCCCTTCAGAGTCCTGTTGAACCTCTAGACGATAGACGCTTTGAGAATGCAGTTAGTGGAATGATGATTTATGTTATGTTTCTTCATCAGAGCCTTGAACTTTCCATTGTAGAACTCCTTGCCCTGGTCGGTTTGTTGACTAGTCGGGATGTGTCCTTCACACAATACATACGCCATGGCCTCGGTGACATTGTGTGCATTCTTCGACTTGACATGTAATTGTAGCCCTTGTCGACCTGAGCGTATGGTATCATCTCGACTAGGTCGGCTTGAAAAAGTTCGTTCATCCCTCATATCGTGACCTTGCAGCGGGGTAGTTGCATCTCGCAAATGCATGCAGTTCATTGGCGATTACCAATCGACTCCCTCCTTCAGTTCTTCGACGGTTGAAATTATCTCGTTATTGTGGGAGTAATTTTCAACCCTTTGGGAAGCGAGCAGTAGCTGCGGCCTATCGATCAGCTCATTCGGGTCTTCCCAGAATACATGTGTAGTCGGTATTCTTCTCGTCTATCTTCTTCAGACCTTCGTTGCTTTTCAGTGCTAGACCACTGAAGAGGTCTGCGAGAATGTAGATTTTTTTGTGATCTTCGTCCTTATAAAACTTGTATCAGGATCATTATTTCTGTACAGTGCATGTGTGAGTTCGAGCAACGTCTTGTATTCCAGCAGGTTGGATTCTGTAAACTTCCTGAGCTCCTTTAGAAATAGAAGTTCGTAAAGGCCGCGATTTCCGCATGTCTTGAAATCGCCTACTTGGATGATCCCATCTGCTAGAAACTCTATTTCATCAGCACCAAGGAACCGTTTATCATTATGTCTATATACAGTACACAGTATCATTATTATGAGATGTGTACGACCGTAGGTAGCGACGAAACAGAGCATTGGGGTTGAAGACTCTCTTCTGTACTTTTTTTTTTGTGTGGTGAATCCGCATCAGATCCATCGTCCCGATCTGTTTGTACATCATCACATGTTCGCGTTTTCATAGGCTCAGCAGAATTATCGATTCGGTCTTCACGAATACGGGTGCTCCATCGCTCTCCCTGAGTACATCGAGACGAATAGAAATCGGCTTAAAATTTTTTTCATTTATAAGGTTGCGTGAAATTTTGGCTCTCTTCGCGAGCAATTACTTCGAGCAAACAGACTGTATTTTCCGATGCAGGTCACTGGCAGTGTTCGGCATCGCACTGAATAAAAATTATTTCTATTGCTCTCTTTTATAGGTATAATATTGTGTCTTCGTCAAAATTATTTCTATCTTGCCAGGCGTTCGCTGGATTCATCCAATATGTCCCTCCTATAATTTTGAATAAAAATTTTCGTGGCGAGTTGGGAAATCGAGGTAGTGAATGTATGTATCATACAGCCATCCAGTGTTTCCATTTCCCTTCATTTTGTGGAGATGCCACATTCAATCTGTCGATAATTTGCCTTTGAACACTCGTTATGTGCTCGTCCATGGCCACCATATCGCAGACGATATCTGTCTTCACTTACTCCGTCTTCGCCGTGAGCTTCGACAGGTAGTTCTGAAAGAATGTGTTTTGTTCGGTTAACATACTGCACAATTCCGAGATGATGCCATTGCCTGTTTCGAGGACGAAATGTTTAGTAGCATCCTCTGATTGTTCGGGTATGCCAACTCTTCGAATCATCCTTTTACCAGCAACACAAGTTCCATCGTTTCTTGGTACGTGACAACCTTCATTTTCGCCTTTGTCAAGATGCAGCTTGAGACTACTTTGCCCGAATTTCAATGTGCTGTATCTTATTCTCTATGGTCAGAGATGAACTGTTCAAATCCTCATCGGTACCTCCTATTATATAGTAGCCACTCCTTAACGATCGTAAAAAAAACGTATTTCTCTTTACATCACAAGGCACACAGACTCTTGAAATCTGATAACATAATGTCTGTATTTACATTATCTTCGTTAACATGCAGCAAATTCAAATCTTCCATGCGAAACAGCACCAACATGTTTGCATTTTCACGTAGTAGTTGTTTTGGTATGTGTGAATAAGTCTGGCCGAGATAAATGTAGTCCATGTCCGCATGCCGCCCCACTCTAAAGTACTTATGACTAAAAATTTGTTTCTCGGATGCAATGTCATCAAATACAAATATCGAGTTTGGAAGAGCTTCACTAGGTGGCACGACTGCTTCATTATCACTGCAACGGAAATAACCCACGCCATTCATGGCATGCAGTACATGTGTCAGTCGTTGATATTTCGGTTGCTGGAGCGACTTTGAATATGGAGACATATTCTCGAACCGAAGACCATTCTCTTCTTCCAGCAGGTTCAGAATGACATATGTTTTCCCACAATGATGCACCTTGCTGTATTCGGAAATAGGCTTCCAAGTCGTGATTCGTGGGAGATATCTTCATCTTCAGCATGAATGTGTATTGGTAAATTAAGAAATTACTTGATAGTATGAATGTTACTGCTACTATCTTGCGATGCATGCGGTGCTAATGTGGCGCTAACTGCGGTGCATGCAGTGCATGCAGTGCTTGCTAGGGTATGTGCAGTGCTGATTGTGGTATGTACGGTGCTGATTGAGGTATGTATGGTGCTGATTGCAGTGTATACTGTGCTAATTGCGGTGCATGCAGTGCATATGGTGTAAAAAGTGTGGTGCGTGTGGTGCTAACTGCTGCACACGCGGTGCTGATTGTGGTGCCTGCGGTGCATGCAATGTGTGTGGTGCAAAATGTGGTGCATGCGGTGGTAACTGCAGTGCATGTGGTGCTAACTACGATGCTGGTTGCAGTTGCAGAGAACCAGTACTACAACGTTTAGAATGTCTCTTCAAAATATCACTTCTAGTAAACTGCCTCCAGTAGTGATTGCACTGAAATGCCATACGTGAACTTTTCATTCTGCAGGTCGTTATTTCAGGTGGACACGCACTGTGCAAAGCTGCAAATGCTTTACCACAGAAGCGACAAAGGATATGCATTATTAGCACTTCATGTCCATACTGTTCCAAGTCTATAATGAAACTGAAACAAAAAAGTAAAGTTTAAAAGAGGCATATTTATATTTTTCTCGCTTAGTTCACCACGAGCTGGAAGAGGGATCGTCGATACGTTGGTAAACAATTTACTGTTCGAGCTACATATTCCCAGATATAAGTTCTGCAGGCCGGGAACGAAGATAGTTAAAAGTCTGTCACGTGGTTACAGGCATCAATGCACTGTACGAGGCGTGCAAGCAGCACGACATAGCTTAAATCCTAAACAAGGATCTGGAAACCTGACACCATGCAGACAAGATACTTGCACAGAAGGCCGAAATTATAAGAAAATCACCAGAAATCGCGATGCAGGCCAATATTAAGATAGAATGGGTGATAAGAGCAAGAGAGACACACAAGTTAAAATGGGAACAAGTATTGAGAGCAAGAGAAATGCACAAATGAAACGAAAAGCAGCGGCAAAGGGAAGAAAAGCATGCAATACCAAGAAAACATTTAACAGTGGATTGATTCCATTGCTTTGGCTGCACTCATGGCCATCGGGGGCCTAATCGGAGCCATGAGTGGTATCATTTGAGTCGTCAACACAGCATAGAACGAACGGAAGGAGTTGTCCGAAGTCCAAAAACACAATGCAAATATGGAAGCTATCGCCATGGGGAAAAAACAGCAAAGGCCTCTATTTAAGGGGTGGAAGTGTGCAAAAGCTACACAGCAGGAAGGCATTAATGAAATGTCTAACGAAACGATCACTCACGAATGTGGATTTCGAATTGGTTATCCGCAAATTGAAGATACAACATTTCAGGAGAGTGTTTATGAGATATGCTTTGTCCTTTAAACCCAAGAGAGACGAATGTGCCATAATTAATCTTTACATGACAGCCTGGCCCAGTACACACTGGGTGGCTTATGTAAAACAGGGCAAACATGCAGACTATTAAAACAGTTTTGGGAATTTGTGTCCTCCACCCGAACTGCGACAGTACCTGATAGGAACAGAGCTGACATACAACTAAGAGATGGAGCAGATGACTGACACATGGAACTACAGACATTTGTGTTTTCACTTCGTGACNCATTATCACTGCAACGGAAATAACCCACGCCATTCATGGCATGCAGTACATGTGTCAGTCGTTGATATTTCGGTTTCTGGAGCGACTTTGAATATGGATACAAATTCTCGAACCGAAGACCATTCTCTTCTTCCAGCAGGTTCAGAAGGACATATGTTTTCCCACAATGATGCACCTTTCTGTATTCGGAAATAGTCTTCCAAGTCGTGATTCGTGGGAGATATCTTCATCTTCAGCATGAATGTGTATTGGTAAATTAAGAAATTACTTAATAGTATGAATGTTACCGCTACTATCTTGCGATGCATGCGGTGCTAATGTGGCGCTAACTGCGGTGCATGCAGTGCATGCGGTGCTGGCTAGGGTATGTACAGTGCTGATTGTGGTATGTATGGTGCTGATTGAGGTATGTATGGTGCTGATTGCAGTGTATGCTGTACTAATTGCAGTGCATGCAGTGCATATGGTGTAAAAAGTGTGGTGCCTGTGGTGCTAACTGCTGTACATGCGGTGCTGATTGTGGTGCCTGCGGTGCATGCAATGTGTGTGGTGCAAAATGTGGTGCATGCAGTGGTAACTGCAGTGCATGTGGTGCTAACTACGATGCTGGTTGCAGTTGCAGAGAACCAGTGCTACAACTTTTAGAATGTCTCTTCAAAATATCACTTCGAGTAAACTGCCTCCAGTAGTGATTGCACTGAAATGCCATACGTGAACTTTTCATTCTGCAGGTCGTTATTTCAGGTTGACACGCACTGTGCAAAGCTGCAAATGCTTTACCACAGAAGCGACAAAGGATATGCATTATTAGCACTTTATGTCCATACTGTTCCAAGTCTATAATGAAACTGAAACAAAAAAGTAAAGTTTAAAAGGGGCATATTTATATTTTTCTCGCTTAGTTCACCATGAGCTGGAAGAGGGATCGTCGATACGTTGGTAAACAATTTACTGTTCGAGCTACATATTCCCAGATATAAGTTCTGNAAGAGGGATCGTCGATACGTTGGTAAACAATTTACTGTTCGAGCTACATATTCCCAGATATAAGTTCTGCAGGCCAGGAACGAAGATAGTTAAAAGGCTGACACATGATTACAGGCATCAATGCAGTGTACGAGGCGTGAAAGCAGCACGACATCGCTTAAACCCTAAACAAGAATCTGGAAACCTGACACCAGGCAGACAAGATACTTGCACAGAAGGCCGAAATTATAAGAAAATCACCAGAAATCGCGATGAAGGCCAATATTAAGATAGAATGGGTGATAAGAGCAAGAGAGACACACAGGTTAAAATGGGAACAAGTATTGAGAGCAAGAGAAATGCACAAATTAAACGAAAAGCAGTGGCAAAGGGAAGAAAAGCATGCAATACCAAGAAAACATTTAACAGTGGATTGATTCCATTGCTTTGGCTGCACTCATGGCCATCGGGGGCCTAATCGGAGCCATGAGTGGTATCATTTGAGTCGTCAACACAGCATAGAACGAACGGAAGCAGTTGTCCGAAGTCCAAAAACACAATGCAAATATGGAAGCTATCGCCATGGGGAAAAAACAGCAAAGGCCTCTATTTAAGGGGTGGAAGTGTGCAAAAGCTACACAGCAGGAAGGCATTAATGAAATGTCTAACGAAACGATCACTCACGAATGTGGATTTCGAATTGGTTATCCGCAAATTGAAGATACAACATTTCAGGAGAGTGTTTATGAGATATGCTTTGTCCTTTAAACCCAAGAGAGACGAATGTGCCATAATTAATCTTGACATGACAACCTGGCCCAGTACACACTGGGTGGCTTATGTAAAACAGGGCAAACATGCAGACTATTAAAACAGTTTTGGGAATTTGTGTCCTCCTCCCGAACTACGACAGTACCTGATAGGAACGAAGCTGACATACAACTAAGAGATGGAGCAGATGACTGACACATGGAACTACAGACATTTGTGTTTTCACTTCGTGATTTGCTCGTACTAGTTATTGTATAAAATTCCTATACATCGACATGAAAGCATCAGTCATGTCAATAACACTTACCTTCATTGGCCATAGCACCAAGCTGCGTGTGGTACACTTTCCGCCACTCGATATGGAGGGTGAATGGTGCATAGGACTTGTCGATTTTCAAAACCTTCAATGAGATACCGAACATCGATGACAAAAACTGCAAGCTGTACCTCGTAAAAAGTGGTAATGTCTCATCCAAGGTGTCGCTGCCCATAGGTTCTTATTAAATATATGACATTGCAAGGTAAATTGGAGATTCGCTGACCCCCAACACAGAATTCGAACTAGTGGGAATACCAATGTTCTGAAAAGTATCAGATGCAGCGAAGATATCGACATTACGAAACCGAATACTATGGGAACGATGCTAGAATTCAAGCCACATATCTACGAAGATAGCAAAATACACCAGTCATCATGGATCATAAATATCTTGGCATACATATATGCAATTTAGCGAGGGGCACATGCCTCAATGGCAGGCCGAGCAATACGCCGCATGAATTTTCGCCTATGGTCCCTCCAGGTTTGAAACTGGTCATAGCACCGGAAAGCATAATTTAAGTTCCGTTCCAGTCGTCGCGAAGAGAGCACACGAGGTGGTAGTGACAATGGTTGACAAGCATGGAGAGTTGATGAACTTTCGAAACGAAGAAATCACATTTCGCCTGCATTTGAGAATATGGGAATATGATTTACTACGACCAGAAGTAATTATACAAAGTGTCGTGCAAAACCNTTTCGCCTGCATTTGAGAATATGGGAATATGATTTACTACGACCAGAAGTAATTATACAAAGTGTCGTGCAAAACCTGCAATAAGTATTCCACATGTCTCCAAGGAGTTAACACATGCCAGCAAGATTTTCCTTNCCTGCAATAAGTATTCCACATGTCTCCAAGGAGTTAACACATGCCAGCAAGATTTTCCTTCGTAGTCTCGGCTTCAAAGTTAATTATTATGGAAGATTACCTAAACATCGAAAAGCCTGTAGTTTTTGAAGACAATTTGATGAAGGCGGAACTTAAAGCATGCCAGCCGTTCCTGCTCGGATCATACTATCTACCATCAGAAGTTCGGATTGCGGTCCAACACCAAGATATCTGCTCTCTTCCTTGCCAGTCTTTCCTGCAAATTAGGGAGGGGGGGGACACCNGATTGCGGTCCAACACCAAGATATCTGCTCTCTTCCTTGCCAGTCTTTCCTGCAAATTAGGGAGGGGGGAGACATCAAGCGAAAGATTATCGAACCAACACAGCATCAACTACAATTTAGAACAATGGAATTCTTCACCTGATCTATCACATCACATATTTTCTCAATGGGGTCAAGGTGGACCAGTCACGAGATGAGGGTATAACCTCGTCGATAAAAAATTACCTTTCTCTCACACCGAATGAATTGTCTGCGGCCAAGACGGCAGACTGGGGAATCGAATATGACTACATCGGTCCTATATACTCTGGAGGCAAGTTCGAAGTGTGCATCCCTCTCCTCGTGCTATTAGGATTTGACGAAGACCACAAACTAATTAACTTCAATTCGAAGCAAGAACTGGTACTGCTACTAGCCAATATGAATGTGAACACCATCGTGGGCATGGGAAAAAACGTGGAGACAGTGGAACTGGAACTACAGTCTATAGAATAAATGCTGCTTCACGTGCAGTTGAGCACTGCTGAACATATAAAGATGCTAAAGAATGTGGAAGATGGCAGAAACATCGATATAGCTTCAGGTCGTGGAGTCTGGAGATATACCTCGGATTGCCAGCAAGCCAGCACAACAACTGTATGGTGAAATACAGCAACCAAGTTTATCCTCTGAAAATTGTGTAACATTTAAATATTAAAATTTATTTTCGTTTTTGTTTAAAACAATTATTTTCTTAATGTTTATTTATTATTTACGTACTTAATATTGTGTAAATTCTTAGTTTCCAACTATCCAAATGAAAAACATCATTTGCGAATTATTATGTATTTTTTGACTTTCGATGTATGTATCGATTAGTCACATGAGAACATGAAGTCCGGAGCATACTAGTATATACAGGTTTCCGCTCAGGTTACTTCTTTCTTCTTCGCTTTCTCGCCATAAAGAATGTAGTCAGCTTACAATTTTTACCTGTGGAATCTTGTGCTTTGAGATGAAATAGAGATTTTGTCTGCCACTTTGGGTAAGTGTGTTTGTGGATATTTCCTTTTGTGATGAGATCGTATTATTCTGTGTTTACGATCCTTTCCTAAGCATTTTTCAATTTTTTGTAGCAGTTCCCGGTTTGCCTTATATATGACTTATCCTTGTGGCCAATTCTTTGTATCCTTCTTGGGATATGAGCTGCACACCAAATCATAGCATGGTCGTTTTGACCATGATTCCACTTCTTTCAGTCTGCACTGCAGTAAAGTCTGAAATTCAAGTTCGACCAACAAATAATTTCTAAATTATTTTTGCCTGCTGCATGTGCTCAGGAATGCTCCGACCTTTCAATCTTCTGCCGCGACATTTGTTGTTCAATAAATAATTCATTAATTTAATTTGGACTAATCAAATATTAATTTTTTTTTGTCTTCTACTTAATTAAAAGTAAAAAAGTGGGGTGAAGAAAAATGTACAGTATTGGTATATTTAAAATGAAGCGATCGCGGGTACCCGACGACATAGCAATAACGGTATATAATAATAATATAATAAATTATAAGAAAAAAAAAGAGATTCGAGTTTGTTCACATGTAATTTGCTTAATATTCTAAACAAAGAAAAAATAATGTAATACTCATGTATTTGAAAGAGAGGAAAACATATTTTATTAATTTGTTTATCTGTTGTTATGCCAAACAAAAAATAAAGGTTTCAATACAACCATTATTTAAAGAAAAGAAGTATGTTAGTATTTACTTCCTCAATTATCGCCTATGGATATATCTTTTTCACGACTATTATGTTCTGTTTGATAAAAACCTCAGCTACACGAGTCTTCTGAATACTTTCTCTTTTATATCGTTTTTGTTATAAGTAAAACAGGAGCACGCCCATAATTTCGTATTTTAACTAAACAAAACCTGGTCTACACAGGAATCTATATCCAACCTTCGATTTATGTGCCATCCTTGTGTCGTAACGAGAGTACCTATATAGGTGCTCAAGTTTGTGACATGAAGGTGGTACACAACAGGGCTGCAGACCAGAAGACAGCACAATGTGAGAGTGAGCCTTTCGCAGTTCGAACCATGTCAAATAGAAAATGTGAAATTATTTTTGAATGGCGAAAGCTATCCATACGTAGACATGATCATGAAATTTGAAAATAGGCCGTACCTGATGGCATATCAAATGTATGCTCAGTTACAAAATGCATATTAAGGATGCCCCCAATCCACGATACTCAACCCTGATACTTTCAAGAGTTTTGACCAGTTCATGGTATTCGATGCGAGTAAACAGGATGAGCATATTACCTCCAATGTTGTCGACTGCAGGATCGAATCCACTACACATGGAAATATTCCTGCTACCACATACCCATTCTGCCTGATACTTCATGGCCAGCTTGTATCGTACAATTGCCGTGACAAGACCGTCAAAATACTGCCGTGAGCGCAGCTGAGAATAAAAATATAACTGTTCATACACTATAACTGTTTACTTGTCTTCCAGTATTGTCACCTTTAAGGTTCGAGAAATTGCTGAATCGACATAGTGGATGGTCGTATGTCAAGTGATGGGGTTTCCCATCCCACTACAATTCCTTACTCGACGATGCAGACATCGAGCGGTGAACACAGAAGATTGCAATTAATAAATGTGTGTATATGTGTAATATCATTAAGGTTCCAAGAAAAATCTAACATAAGGTCGAAACCCATAATCTCAGATGTGGAGAGAAGAAGAAGATCTGAAAGAATGAAGAAGTACTGGGTGCAAAGGAAGGAGCAACACTCAAAGAAATGACTGTTTCATCGTACCCCAAAGAGGGGGAAACGAATATATATATATATCATTTTGTACATTACCAAATAAAATCAGTTTTCAAAAAAAATTTTAGTGTTTTATTTATTTAAAACACCTGCCTTGTATAAAAAAAATATTTTAAATAAAAGATATTACCATTGAAAAATAAAACAATAAATTACATATGACAATTTATGTACTTTGCAGGAATGGCCAATGTCACTCTTTGAAACAGGCCGATAGCAGGGTGCATAATAAATAAATTAGCGCTACCTAGACATTGAAAATATAATCCAGTATGGATGGTGCCAACAGCATCTCCTATACATTAGAAACATAAATAAATATGACTGCTACCTGGTGGCTAAATCGCCAGCACACCTGGTGGGTAAATTGATAACTAATACACTAGTTATTTACATGAAATCCAAGATGACGGCCTCCAACAATGTATAAACAAATGACAAACGTAATAAACCAAGATAGCTGCATACGACTGAGTGAGTATAGGTGAGTGGGTGGAGGCCTGCCAACTAATTAACCAACGAGAAACATTGGTAGGGGAGGGGAATGTTAAGACTATGTGATTGATTGTAGGGGGTCAGTCGTTTTCTGGACATGGTACTGGGGAGACATCTGCAATGTAATTTTTTTTAGTAAATTTATAAATAATATTTTTTTTATAATTTCTAATACAAATAAAAGTTTCCAAAAATAATTTTTAATAATTTTTTAAAATTATTTTTTAAATCATTCTTTTAATTATGATTTCTCAAATAATTTTCTTATAAATTTTTGGGATTTTTTTGGAATTTTCTGTTTGAGGTCATTCATCCATGGTCATGGAGTCAAGGTCAAGGTCACCTGGATCCAATATGGCGGCTAAGATAGTTGACAGAACGAAGATGGTGGATGGTCATCTTTTACTCCGAACCCTGTGTATCGATTTGGCATACCCTATGCCAATAAAACCAACATGTACACCACTGCTCTGCCCTCGAAAACGATCCCCTAAACCCTTCCGATGAATCTAAAAGTGCCTTTCGGGGGATAGTTTTTGCAACGGGGGGGATCGATGCTTTTTAAGGGAAAAATAGGAAATTTTTAGTAAAAAAGATAGATTTTAAGAGGAAAAGGGAACTTTTCAGAGGAAAATAGTCGATTTTGATAGAAAACGGGAAATATGATCGATAAAATGGCCACCGGACGACCAAATTGACAGAGCATGAACTGCTCTGAGCTTCAGTCCGAAAACAATAATATTTAATTTACCACAAATCTGAGAAATTTTTAATTTATTCACCAGTACTACCTTATTACACGTATATTACTAAAACTTCAATTAAACTAATTGTTGTAACTCAGTTTATTATACATTTATTTAATAAAAATATCTAACATCCAACAGTTAATATTCTCATTTTGAAAATCTCACCAAAAAGNTTATTATACATTTATTTAATAAAAATATCTAACATCCAACAGTTAATATTCTCATTTTGAAAATCTCACCAAAAAGGCACTTGAGCATCCAAATAAGTAACTGTAGAGTACGATGTGAAAGTTGATGTACAAAATGCTGGCAGCTTCCATCATCACCATAAAGAGAAGTATTGTGGCTCCTCTATTTAAAAATCGTATCCTGCAACAAAATAGAACTATGNTTCCATCATCACCATAAAGAGAAGTATTGTGGCTCCTCTATTTAAAAATCGTATCCTGCAACAAAATAGAACTATGATTTTAGACTGCAACACAACCACGCCATATATAATGGTTATTATGTACCAAAAATAATAACTTTTAAAAATTACTACATCTTTAGATTTTTTTTAGGAATCATTCACCCTCCTGGGAGCACAATTTGAATTCTGTCGTACTCGTATTTTCTAACATACAACAATTGTGCTGAATCAGTTATCCGTTAGGCACGTGTAATTAATTTAAATAATTGCATACCCTATGTCTATTTAAAGCTACTGAAAAAGTACTATGAAAAATTCAAATAAGCAATATAGTTCATAGTGTTTGGAGTTCCGTATCCATCAGATGCTTTAGAAACAATCAAGCGTCGTCCATATTACACGAATTCAAAATCATCGCAAACTTTCTACAATTATTGATAGGTTACTATGTTACATACCAATATATGATAATAAATTTTGTGAGAATGGCTGTGATCATAAAATCCTATCTGCAAATTTTTTAACAGTTGCAAACAGTTGTTAACTAATGCAGTTCCAAAGACATACTGTCTAAACCTGAAACAATGAAAATGGCTCGAAAATCAGAGGCAGCTTTCTCATTATTTGGACAGAATTTTAACCGCCGACTTATAAGTAATGATTTAACGTAATTACGATGAGACTATAATAATACATAGGGGTTTTGATATAAAATAAGAGGATTAGGGAACTGAAAACAAACCGCTATAATTTAGATAAAGTTAAAAGCAAGAATGTCGGCTGAATTGCACTCATTTGTAGTTCCTGCAGGAACTTCGTCATTTGCTGCTCCATCCACGTAACTCTGTTTACTTTTCTTTTTATAACCTTACTGTTCTCTTCCCATGGCCGGATTTGTCGTTCCTGTCCTCAATNAAATTATTTTTGAATGGCGAAAGCTATCCATACGTAGACATGATCATGAAATTTGAAAATAGGCCGTACCTGATGACATATCAAATGTATGCTCAGTTCCAAAATGCATATTAAGGATGCCCCCAATCCACGATACTCAACCCTGATACTTTCAAGAGTTTGGACCAGTTCATGGTATTCGATGCGAGTAAACAGGATGAGCATATTGCCTCCAATGTTGTCGACTGCAGGATCGAATCCACTACACATGGAAATATTCCTGCAAACACGAACCCATTCTTCCTGATACTTCATGGCCAGCTTTTATCGTACAATTGCCGTGACAAGACCGTCAAAATACTGTCGTGAGCGCAGCTGAGAATATAAATATAACTGTTCATACACTAGAACTGTTTACTTGTCCTCGAGTATTGTCACCTTTAAGGTTCGAGGAATTGCTGAATCGACATAGTGGATGGTCGTATGTCAAGTGATGGGGTTTCCCATCCCACTACAATTCCTTACTCGANAATTGCTGAATCGACATAGTGGATGGTCGTATGTCAAGTGATGGGGTTTCCCATCCCACTACAATTCCTTACTCGACGATGCAGACATCGAGCGGTGAACACAGAAGATTGCAATTAATAAATGTGTGTATATGTGTAATATCATTNACTCGACGATGCAGACATCGAGCGGTGAACACAGAAGATTGCAATTAATAAATGTGTGTATATGTGTAATATCATTTTGTACATTACCAAATAAAATCAGTTTTCAAAAAATTATTTGGTGTTTTATTTATTTAAAACACCTGCCTTATATAAAAAAATATTTTAAATAAAACATATTAACATTGAAAAATAAAACCAAAAATTATATATGACAATTTATGTACTTTGCATGCATGGCCAATGTCACTCTTTGAAACAGGCCGATAGCAGGGTGTATAATAAATAAATTAGCGCTACCTAGACATTGAAAATAGAATCCAGTATGGATGGTGCCAACAGCACCTCCTATACATTAGAAACATAAATAAATATGACTGCTACCTGGTGGCTAAATCGCCAGCACACCTGGTGGGTAAATTGATAACTAATACACTAGTGCCACTTACATGAAATCCAAGATGACGGCCTCCAATAATGTATAAACAAATGACAAACGTAATAAATCAAGATAGCTGGATACGACTGAGTGAGTATAGGTGAGTGGGTGGAGGCCTGCCAACTAATTAACCAACGAGAAACATTGGTAGGGGAGGGGAATGTTAAGACTATGTGATTGATTGTAGGGGGTCAGTCGTTTTCTGGACTTGGTACTGGGGAGACATCTGCAATGTAATTTTTTTTAGTAAATTTATAAATACTATTTTTTTATAATTTCTAATACAAATAAAAGTTTCCAAAAATTATTTTTAATAATTTTTAAAAATAATTTTTAAAATCATTATTTTAATTATAATTTCTCAAATAATTTTCTTATACTTTTTTGGGAATTTTTTGGATTTTTCTGTTTGAGGTCATTCATTCATGGTCATGGGGTCAAGGTCAAGGTCACCTGGATCCAATATGGCGGCAAAGATAGTTGACATAACGAAGATGGTGGATGATCATCTTTGACTCCGAACCCTGTGTATCGATTTGGCATACCCTATGCCTATAAAACCAACATGTACACCACTGCTCTGCCCTCGAAAACGATCCCCTAAACCCTTCCGATGAATCTAAAAGTGCCTTTTGGAGGATAGTTTTTACAACTGGGGGGATCGATGGTTTTTTAAGGGAAAAATAGGAAATTTCTAGTCAAAAAGATAGATTTTAAGAGGAAAAGGGAACTTTTGAGAGGAAAATAGTCGATTTTGATAGAAAACGGGAAATATGATCGATAAAATGGCCGCCGGACGACCAAATTGACAGAGCATGAACTGCTCTGAGCTCCAGTCGGAAAATAATAATATTTAAATTACCACAAATCTGAGAAATTTATATTTTATTCACCAGTACTGCCTTATTACACGTATATTACTAAAACTTCAATGAAACTAATTGTTGTAACTCAGTTATTATACATTTATTTAATAAAAATATCTAACATCCAACAGTTAATATTCTCATTTTGAAAATCTCACCAAAAAGGCACTTGAGCATCCAAATAAGTAACTGTAGAGTACGATGTGAAAGTTGATGTACAAAATGCTGGCAGCTTCCATCATCACCATAAAGAGAAGTATTGTGGCTCCTCTATTTAAAAATCGTATCCTGCAACAAAATAGAACTATGGTTTTAGTCTGCAACGCAACCACGCCATATATAATGGTTATTATGTACCAAAAATAATAACTTTTAAAAATTACTACACCTTTAGATTTTTTTTAGGAATCATTCACCCTCGTGGGAGCACCATTTTATATCTGTCGTACTCTTATTTTCTAACATACAAAAATTGTGCTGAATCAGTTATCCGTTAGGCACTTGTAATTAATTTAAATAATTGCATACCCTATGTCTATTTGAAGCTACTGAAAAAAGTACTATGAAAAATTCAAATAAGCAATATAGTTCATAGTGTTTGGAGTTCCGTATCCATCAGATGCTTTAGAAACAATCAAGCGTCGTCCATATTACACGAATTCAAAATCATCGCAAACTTTCTACAATTATTGATAGGTTACTATGTTACATACCAATATATGATAATAAATTTTGTGAGAATGGCTGTGATCATAAAATCCTATCTGCAAATTTTTTAACAGTTGCAAACAGTTGTTAACTAATGCAGTTCCAAAGACATACTGTCTAAACCTGAAACAATGAAAATGGCTTGAAAATCAGAGGCAGCTATCTGATTATTTGGGCAGAATTTTAACCGCCGACTTATAAGTAATGATTTAACATAATTACGATGAGACTATATTAATACATAGGGGGTTTGATCTAAAATAAGAGGATTAGGGAACTGAAAACCGCTATAATTTAGATAAAGTTAAAAGCAAGAATGTCGGCTGAATTGCACTCATTTGTAGTTCCTGCTGTATTTCAGTCAATGAAAGTGTTTACTGACTCGCAGGAACTTCGTCATTTGCTGCTCCATCCATGTAACTCTGTTTACTTTTCTTTTTATAACCTTACTGTTCTCTTCCCATGGCCGGATTTGTCGTTCCTGTCCTCAATTGCTCCTTAACTTACGCTGTAAGGCGTATAATATTGACCAAAAATCACACGTTAAGCTTCGGACTGCACGCAGTGCTGGGAAAGGAGCGGAGGCTCCTATGAATAAGTGTGGTGGTGTGAGTGATACATCACATCCGGTTATCTCCGGTGGTTAACCGGTTTTCCATAACCAATCGGGGACCGGAGGAGATAGTNGAGTGATACATCACATCCGGTTATCTCCGGTGGTTAACCGGTTTTCCATAACCAATCGGGGACCGGAGGAGATAGGAGGGAGGTGTAANGTGTGAGTGATACATCACATCCGGTTATCTCCGGTGGTTAACCGGTTTTCCATAACCAATCGGGGACCGGAGGAGATAGGAGGGAGGTGTAAAGGAGGGGAGGAAAGACTGAACGTAATGCACTCCACCTACATTCACCATGCTGGTCTTCACTACTCAACACGTTTAGTAGCTGTTCTCCGATGAGGTAGCGAACGAACGGCAACCGACAAGAACGTATACTGCTGTGTATAGGAAAGCTGGGTAAAGTATGAAATTAAAAACAAATTAGGGCAAAGTAAATTAAGTATTAAATATTCTTGTTTGTCTGTTCGATGTGTTTTAAACATGTAAAATGTAACAAAGTGTGATAAAATGATTTTTCGTAAATGTTCACATTACCTAGTCGATTGTACAGTATGCACACGTAATTAATAATAAAGCGGCACGCAATGCCAAGAAAACCATCAGATGCCTGGCACTTCTTTGAAGTGGATGAACAAAAAATAAAGCAAAGTGTAAACTTTGGGGTAAGATTTATGCTACTGGAGGTGGGATGTCGAACTTGATGGAACATGTAAAACGGGCGCATAGGGAGAATCTACGTGAGGTGGCCACAAGTACGGGTATAAGCAGTGCTGTTGCTGCACCGGTATGTGGACGCAACCGTGACGATACAAATAAATTGTATCAAAATTTGACCACTTTCGTTGCGACTAGCAAGCAACCCTTATATGCCGTAGAGGAGAAAGGTTTCAGAAACACTTTACATGATTTAAATCCCTGGTACGAACTTCCATGACGCCGCACTCTGCTGGAGGTACGTACATACATTGCACAACGTATTTGTATGTAATGTATAATATGTTGAGGAATACTGGTTACATATACGATGTTCATAATGCATTAACAAAGGTACGTGTATTTTTAACATCCTGTTTCAGATATTCATGCCCAAACTCTATGAAGATATCAAGGCACACGTAGCTAGCGATTCAGCAAACGTCAAGCATCTCGCGCTTACTACTGACTGCTGGACAGTTATTTGACCCTGACGAACCATTTCGTAGTCAACGGCGAATGTAAGTCTGCTTCTTTTGACACATCAATCATTATTGAAGGGAAACGCAGCAATAAATCTGGCCAATCACATTTCGAACCGGATATCTTCTTGGGGGTTTATAAGCAAGATGCCTGCTATAAAAAGGGCCATTTCGCTAACTTCACAGCAGTGGTAAAAATTTTGAACATCCGGTACGTCCCATGTGGTGCACATACATTTCATCTAGTGGTAAATAACAGCATCGGCAAAGCAGTGCGTCTTGGTGCGCTACTCTGTCTATGTTCTGATATCGTCAGGTATTTCAAGAAAGTATGTGTTAAGGCTAAGGTTACAATTATTTTTACTCCCGATATTGCTTTGGAGTGAAAGAGTATTTTCATTAAATACGAGTTAATTGCCTCAATTCTCTTCAATATGTTGTCTATTAATTGCACAATTTTATTACTAGACAAAGCAATGTAGCTGCAGACAAACTAAGTAAGATCCAAAGGGAGGCAGGTGGTGCAGAATTAAGGCTCGTCCAGCAATGCTTAACGCACTGGAACAGTAAATTATTTATGACCCAGAGGTTTGTGGAAGTAAAGCATTATATCGTACAAGCGCTTGCGGGCATCGTAAATGCCCCACGAACTCTAACAGGTGGACAACTATACTCATATTACGTCCTCATTGCATATTACTGTGTTTCTTTTTGTTTCCGAGATATTGCATAATTATTATTTCAGCCGAGGAATGGAAACTCCTTCATGAAACAGCAGTCATCCTATCCCCATTACAGAATATAACGGCGATGTTGTCAAGGGGACGCTACATTACCTCTTCAAAGATAATTCATCTGTTGCATGCTCTCTTTCTTCAAGTTTCTGGAGTAACTCCCGAAACGGAAATTGGGAAGGCTTTCCAAACCAATGTTTTGGGAGCTGTAAGAGAAAGACTGGTCCTATATGAAAACCGTTCGGCTGCTCGAGGGTCAAATCTCTCAGATCCTAGATTTAAGAAAAAAGCCTTTAGAGTAATCGAACATGCAGAAGACGCACGTCTCAGGACAGTAAATGCATTTCACTTGCAAGATGATGCACTTATATTATATATAGTTATTTCGTTTATAGTTGACGTATTAATAATGCATATTTCAAGTGAAAAAGGAGCTTAAGACTCTCCCTCAAAAGACAGAGGCGCGGATTGACAATGATGAGATATCCACTGAAACACAAAGTGGCTGGGAAACTCACGATATGCTGGGATTCATGGCAAAACAGGTAGCACAATATAAGCTCGCTAGCACTGCCATATCGGGTGTCGCCATTCTGTTACGCCAATATTTGGAGATGCCCCCTCTTCCAAGCACAACGGCTCCTGTGAAATAATGGTCCACAAATCAAGGCAACCCGTTCCATGAAATAGCGTTGAGATTTTATCTCATTGTTCCTGCCACTTCCCGCAGAAGTTATGTCTTCTGCTGCAGGGAAAATAATTTCTGACATAAGGTAATGTTTGTCGCCCGAGAGAGCTAGAATTATAATTTTTAATCATGCTAATTCGCATTACATGGACTACCTGTTAAACTATTATGCCGGCACGATATACTCATTATCATAATTATGCATTCATTTAGTAATCCAACAGGTCTTCTTCTGTGTAAACAACTTAAATAAGAGAAGTAACCTACGAACGAGGAAGTAAATATATGTATACAACACTGAAAAATTCCAAGAGAGAATAGAGTCAAAAAACAGAACAGCAACTAATTACGAATAACATGAGTAGTAGGAAAATGGGGGTTATAGCGATCGGGGCTGGGGGCTGCTAAGCCATGGCAGCCATCTTGGATAGGGTCATGCGGCTACCTTCTGCTATGTTATTCCTTGTCAATCTCAGCCATGTTGGATTCCCACCTCCCACTCTGTCATTCCAGGCGACTGGAGAGTTTCAGACCAACTAGACTCTGACCATAAAATGATCCTGTTCACCATCCGGATAAATGGAGGCAAGGGAGAAAGACCAGCAAGACCCAGGTTTGTCACAGCCAAAGCCGATTGGCTCTGCTTTGACAGAGTACTGCTGAAAAACCTTGAGAAATATCGGCATGAATACGAGACCATGACCGTAGACCAAAGGGCTCAGAATCTGGTAAGGGTAATAATGGGCGCCTGTCAGGAAGCAATTCCCCTGGTGTCCAGAAAAGTACCCCATCATCCCTGGTGGGATGATGAGCTCGAGCTTCTTCGCAGAAGCGTGAAGCGCTCGAGGAAGCAATTCAAAATAATATACGAGCCAGAAAGAAGACAAAAAGCAGTCCAGCAGTACAATGTCTTGCGGGGAGAATATCGGAGAGAGCTGAGAAAGAAAAGGCACAAGCTTGGAGAGAGCTTGTCTCGGAAAGGAGAAATGAGGACCCATGGGGTCTGGTCTACCAGATGGTGACAGGGAAATTGCGAAACTCAGAGGAGCTTCCAGCCCTAGAGCTTGATGGACACCTAATATAATCCTTCGAGGAAAACACCAGGCACTTGATGGAAGTCTTGTTGCCTGACGATGACCAAGTAGGGGAAAATGAGTACCACCAAGAACTGAGACTCATGATGGGTGTGGAGATCAATACCGAGGACACGGCACTTTTCTCTGTGGAGGGGTTAGACCTAGTTGTACGCAGGACAAAGCTAAAGAAGGATCCAGGCTTAGATGGCCTGACAGGAAAAATGCTCCTCCGAGCATATCCCAGGATGAGAACAGAGATACTAGATCTGTTTAATCACTGTCTAGAAACAGGTAGCTTCCCTGAGTGCTGGAAGAAAGGCCTACTGAAAATAATATAGAAGGTGAGAGGAAAGAACCCCAGACTGGCTAAGTGGCCAAGTCGTACAGGGCCATTATACTCTTGTCTGTAATGGGCAAAATGCTGGAACGCCTTGTAAACCGAAGGCTCATGGAATACCTGGACCTAGTCCAAGGTATCCATGCGAAACAGTACGGATTAATGAAAGGGAAAAGTATCGAGAATACTATCATAGACATGGTTAATCAGGTAAAACAATATGAACAGGATTATGTATTAGCAATCTCCCTGGATATCTCGGAGATTGCTAAGACCTGGTTGCACCATGTCCTGTGGCAACTCCGGTTGCTGAAGTGCCCAAAGTATATATACTATGTAATCAAGAATTTTCTAAAGGACAGAACATGTGAGATCCATATAGGGGACCACAGATAAGATAAAGTGTTTAGCAAAGGCTGTCCGCAGGGATCGGTATTGGGTACTATCCTATGGAACATAATTCTCGAAGGGTTGCTGTGGCTGAACCTCCTGGAAGGTTGCGTGATCTACAGATACGCTGATGATGGTCTGTTATTGTTACCGGCATGGACTAGGCGGGAATTGGAGGAGAAAATGGAGAGTGCCCTGGGTACAATAACGACCTGGGTAGAGAACTTCAAACTGAAGTTTTATGTAGAGAAAATTAATGGAAATTCTTCTCAAAGGAAACGTCCAAAGAAAGCCAGTCATCAGATTCGAAGGACGAGTTGTAAAACTCGTCTTGGAAATGAAATATCTAGGGGTGATATTACAGACATGTCTCTCGTTCTGTGGACATGTTAACTACACCGTGAATAAGGCTGTAGTTATGTTCCACAAGCTCAGGGCTGTGACTCCTGATAACTGGAGTCTGAGCTACCACACGTTGAAGCTAATGTATATAAGTGTGTTTCTGCCCATGGTCACATACGCCTGTGGTGTATGGTTCCCGGATGTGAGCAAATTACATACCAAGCGGAAAATCATCGGTGCGCAGAGAGCTGCTCTGTTGGGAATAACTAAGGCATACCGAATAACTTCAAATTATGCCCTGCAAGTAATTGCAGGAGAACTCCCACTGGACCTACTTATTATAGAAAGAGGGTTGATAAGTATGAGTAAATGGGTGGTCCCTATCACCTTGAAGATACAAAGGCACTACAGGGAAGAACCCAGGAAGTGTGGCAGGACCAGTGGGAGGCATCGGAAAAGGGTAGAATAACCCATGAAATCCTTCCTGATATACGGTTGAGGCTGCGCATGCGGTGGCTTACTATAGGTCACTATAGTGCGCAGTTCCTGACCGGGTACTGGAACTTCAAAGCCAAGTTGTTCTCGATGGGGCTAGTTTAAGAACCTGACTGCATGGTGTGTGGAGTGCCTGACACCTCCGCTCACCTGCTGTATGACAGTCTGAAAATTGAAGATCTTCGGATCTCTTTTGAGGACAATCATGAACCACTCGACCTCTGGAACATGATCGCGGATAAGAATCTGGCACCTTTGTTGTTGGAATTCTTGAGAAAAATAGGCATGCGAAACGAGAACTTCGACGTGTGGTGCCTCAGCCAAAGACTGAGTTAAAGCATAGGTGGGGACAGGGATAATTCTGAAAACAGAAATGATCCAACAAATCTTTCCAGAAGTGATACTGGAAGAACGACCGGAAGATCGCCGCCCCTCACCGTCAACACCAGAAATATCTGTAACACCAGAACCAGAGGTATTGCGAAGCAGGCGCAAGTTCCCAGAATGGCTGGCTTTATCCTGCATTTGATAGGGCCAGACGAAGAGGATATCAAACCGGCCAAGACAACTCTACTGATTGAGACAAATCCAGAGAGGCCAAATGATGGATGGCCGTGTGCCTGGAATCCAGTCTTGTATGTAAGGGATGGCTTTTATCATCTTGCACGCAACATGAGCAAACTCCTAAGGGACCAGAAAAGAAGAGCGGTCTGGCTCTAGAAAAAGAACAGGAGCAAGAGGAGAGAGACAGGAAGATAGAACTGGATGACAGAACAGAAAGGGAAGTCTCTCTGCTCAGAGCTCAGGTAAGAAGGAACAAAATTTTACCTTTCTCCGAGAGAATCGTTACCATAGAGTGGCCATCCAATCGAAACACCATGGATGCAGCAGTGCAGGCCTGGCCCTTAGGAGCCCACCCGAAAGAACCCTGGGAACTCTATGACGAGGTCATACGAGGTACCCAGATCTCAAAACTGGACGAACCGACTATCTTGATGGCAGCAGTAGCTCTGCTGGTAAGGTCAATGGACGGAGGTGAGAAGATCCTTTTCCCCCATATGGAGTGTGTGGACAGGCTTACCGTCGCCCAGGTGGGTCTGCCCACTAACAAGGAGGCACTTCTGAGCTTGCTCAAGGAGTGCTTCTGGAGAAGGGGGAAGTATTCGACCGGTCATTGATCTTTAAGGATGCAGTCAGCATGTATGGGAGGCGTACCTTCGATCATAGTAAACCCTTCATGGGGTATGCTGTGGTCAGGTACTAGTCTTTCACCTCGGACTGCTCCTTGTAAAAACCTGGATGTCACAAACCCTGATGTGACACTAATTCCTGGATAAAACATGCTCTTGTTCCAGGAAACCCAACGATAACGACCCCAGCGATGGCCCAGGAACGTGATTTGGATGATGGAAGGATCGATGCCAGCTGGTCTAAGAATGGTAGATGAATGTGTGTGTAAATGTTAGTGTGTAGAAAGTGTGCAGTGTGGTTTGAACAATGCCCCTTGCGCCCGGTGGGCGAGGAGGCGGGGGACAATTCTGGTTACCGGCTGTCCCTCAGATCTAAGTCCAGACACAGCCGGGACGCACTGGGCCGCGAAAGTGATAAGGGAGGCCATCATGCTTAAATTTCGTGAAAGAAGGACAAGCGCGAGTGCGATAGGAATGTGTGTAATATTTAGTTTTGTGTGTTTAAATTCATTTCGACCAGCATGACGGATTTCAAAAAGCAAAGTTCCTGGTGGTACCCTGCGATGAAAAAGAGACGATTTAGATCTAACTGGCGGGAGATAAAGTAAAAGTAGAAAGAAGTGCTCCAGGTATGACCTTTTAAAAGGTATCGGCCACCTGGAGGGGAGGTTTGGTGAGGTCAGTGCTGGTTTCACCGGGAACTTTGTCATCCCTGGCCAATGGCGGCCATCTTAGATGTTCCCAAACCATGATCTTGCATTCCGAGTGTGGGGTTTTCTCAGAGTCCTCCCGATATCATTTTTCTCATGCTTCCTCATTCCATCCTACGAGATGTCCTTACTTCATGCTCTTGCATTCGTTAGGGGAGGGAGTTTCTCCCTCTATCCCTCCCAGGTCCCCACCATGACTCCAGGGTTTTCTCCATGCCATCCCTCCTTGCTCCTCGCCAGGATGCCAGGTTCTGTCCTGAGGAATTGTCTCAGTATCCGCCTGGTCTTCTTCCTACCTCTTGTCTGTTCTTGATGTCCCCACTTCATGCTCTTGCATTTCGATTTTGGGTTTTTCTCAGAGTCCTCCTGATATCGTATATTTTCTCATTCTATCTTTCATTACTTCCTACCGAATGACCCCACTTCATAATCTTGCATTCCATAAGGCGGCTTTTCTCAGAGTCCTACCAGATCTCCCCACTTAGTGCTCTTACATTCCGAGTATGGGATTTTCTCAGAGTCCTGCCGATCTCCTTTATTTTCTTATGCTCTATCTTCGTCACCCCTGACAACGAAAAGGACAGCAGGGTCAACCCTAAAACCAATTATAAGTAATGTTGGCTGTAATTTCTCAACCGTTTAAGATAAGTCACCAAATTCATAACAGTCATCACCCCCAACAACGAAAAAGGAAGCTGGGTGAAGTATGCCCTAAGCCTACTTATAAGCATAGTTGGCTGTAATTTCCGAACCATTTAAGATATAGTCAACAAATTCATAACATAGGAATCACCCCCGACAACAAAAGGTCCGCAGGGTCAAGTATGCCCTAAGCGCACTTGTAAGCATAGTTTATTATATTTTCCGAACTGTTTAATATACAACTAACAAATTTATGACATAGCTATCACCCCCCACCCCCATAACGAAAAGGTCTGCGAGGCCAAGTATGCCGTAAGTGCACTTATAACCATAGCTGGATGCAATTTCCGAATGGTTTAAGATACAGACTACAATTTCATACCATAGGCATCGCCCTTGATGCTGAATAGGATGGTAAAGACAATTAGTCCTTAAAACATTGTATAAGCAATGTCGTCTGTAATAGTCTAACCATTTAAGGCACAGTCACCAAATACATAACATACATATCACCTCCGACGACTAAAAGAACAACAGGGCAAGTGTGCTCTAAGCCCTGTTATATGCATTGTTGGCCGTTATTTCCAAACTGTTTAAGATACAGACACAAAATTCATAACATAGGTACCATTCCCTTGACGAAAAGGACTGCAGAGCAAGTAGACTCCAAACCCACTTATAAGAATAGTTGGTTGTAATTTCCGAACTGTTTATGATATACTCATAAAATTCATGACAAAGTCATCTCCCCGACGATGAACAGAGCCACAGGGTCAAGCACGCCCTAAGCCCATTTATAAAATTAGTCGATAACCATTTCTCACCCTTCGAAGCTATATACATCAAATTCTACAACAAAAACATATCCTCTGATGAAGAACAGTATTGTAGGGTTAAGTAAAGTTTAAGGCCACTTATAAGCATAGTTGACCACCATTTCCCATACACCGAAGCTATAGTCCTCAAATTCATAGCCTAAACATCGCCGCCTAACACGAACAGGATGGTAGTGTAAGTACGTGTTAGCCCTCGTATATGCAAAGTTGACTACCTATTCCCACCTACAATGGATATAGTGACCAAATTCATTACAAAGGCATCACTGCCTTGAACAAACAGGGTGCTAGGGATAACTACACCTTTAGCTTTCGTGTAAGCATAGTTGCCCGACATTTCCCAACCACAGAAGCTACGACTACCAAATTCGTATCAAATTCATTACTTACGACTGCAATCAAGGAGATAGGGCAAGTAGGCCTTAAGCCCTGTTACAAGCATAGTTAGTCAGCATTTCCAAACCTTTAAATTTCGAGAACAATCATCTACGCATGTATAGAAATAAAGTTATACATACAGGTGCGTCGCAAAGCTATCGTCGCATGTTGAAGTGTAGGGCTGAAATAGCACACACATGCGCATCGGCATGCGCGCACTCATCTATCAAATAGGTGCATACTGATTTATTTTTACCCCATTACATAGAGAATTACAACATAGCTTCGTATTCGACAGGTTAGACGGTGATATAAAATCCAACAATAGAAAACTGACCAGTTCGAAAACTGAACTGCTCGGCAACGGTACTGCATGATGGCAGCACTGAGAGTCAGCACTGAAGCGTCGGAACTGAGGGTAAACAGTGAGGGGTTAGAATTTGGGGATCAGTAGTGAGGGGTCAGCACTAAGGGATCAGCAGTGAGGGTCAGCACCGAGGGGTCAGCAGTGTCGAGTAAGCAGTGAGAGGTTAGCTCTGAAGGGTCAGCACTGTGCGATCAGCACTAAGGGATCAGCAGTGAGAGGTCCGCAGAGAGGGGTCAGCAATGCGAAATCGACAATGATATTTACGACTAACACCACAAGTTAAACACAAAGACAGGCGGACCTAATCATCGTTAGCATTGTTAACCATTAACAACCAGTCATATAATAAAAAAAAGCGATATACGATTGTACCGATAACAACACATACATAGTTGGGGGTTACTCTAAAACATGTACATCAGCCTAGCGCAAGTGTCGTGGAAACTGAGTGTAAAATATACGAAACCATCCTGTACATAAAAATTCAGTCCCGTAACAAACAATAATTAACTGGCATATATGCATGTACATCAAACGCATAATGTCATAACGAGTCTCAATATATAAAAAATACCCGATGGAGCCACAGCCCATAATAGTGATATCAGTGTTGCTATCATGCCAAGAAGATTAGTAAAAGCTAGAATGTATGCCGACATGAGAAAGAAGGAATGATCCCAAGGGCCAACCGTAAAAATGACTACAATGTATAAAGTGCGATACAAATAACGCAACTTGTAAAGACAGTCTATCTTTGCTTCCCACAAAACAACATAAATTTAAACCGTTATTCTCGCAAGAGAGACGTCACTGCTATGTGCTGATGCAAACAGATATAAAAAAGAATTATAAAAGCGAATAGTTATAAGCATTAAAAAAAACCTATGTATAATGCGCGAGCATCGAGCACTGTACATCACGTTAGTCTAAAAAAACTGTTGCGAAACCGAGAAACACAGGGGGCGATAATGACAGCGCTGCTACACACTGATGCAGACTGATATAAAAATAAATGTAAAGGAAAATAGTTATAAGCACTTACTAACCACTGCAATCACATGTTACACAAGCGCCGGATGCTGTGCGCTGCTTTATATGATGCTAGATAAGACCAGACCATCATGGTCAGTACGACAGAATAACAAACGTCTTACGTAGGAACAGAGTGTAACAAAACCGTGAAATTCGGAGTACATTCAATACTCATAACACTATCAGCAGAACGCGTCCTACCCGACCGACATTGTGCAATCAAATAGTATCGTGGGAATCTGTAAAGTAGCCCAGGCGGTCGACTGGCTACGCGAGCACCGTGCAGGTCTTGGCAAGTCGAAATATGATACATAACAATACCAGAGAGTGACATATCAGGCTCCAGGGTTGCAGACCAGCCGAGTCACACATACACTTCATTTTACTAGAGGAATTTATTTATACAGTACAATGTAACCACTTATCCCATTTTAAATCATTTTATACATGTACAGATTTGAATACATGCCATATATAGTACCACAACTGTGAGCACATACGAAACAAAATACATTATAACCATAATTCACGCAAAAGAAACATCACTGCTACGTGCTAAAGCAAACAGATTTACTAAAAATAATAATTAGAAAAATAAATAGTTATATGCATTTAGCAACAAATGCATATTACGAGACCATCGAGTGCTGTACGTTAAGTTAGGCGAAAAAATTTCCATTGTAAAGCGCGGGAACGATAAGGAGAACATTGATACACAACGATGCAAACTGGTACAAAAATAAAATATTAAGGAAAATAACTACAAGCTGTTACCAACCATCGCAATCACATAATACAAATGCATGTCCCTTTATGAGAGGAATTCAGTTATTCAGTACAAGGTAACAATTTATTTCGTTTAAATACATTAAGCTGAAAATATTAGCATGTCTCTTTAAAATATAGCTTCGAATAAACTTGTGTTGGTAGAGGATATCGCTTCTGTCCATCCTAGAGCTAAACTGACTACGCACTGGGAATGCAGCCATTGCATAGAAAGCTGAGGCTCGAAAACACATACGTAGGACTGCAGAGACTAGCATACAAGTTATTTAAAAAAGTTAAGTTTTCATGTCCCGATAGATAATTAAACTGACACGAAATAGCATGGCTGTTCCTTTCGATGTGGGCATATCTATTGATTGACCGCGCGAGGTTCTGTAAAGGGGCCTAGTGTCTGATTGGCAGCTGCATGCTGCCTAAGGTTGCTCTCGCCATCTTCATTTCTCCAGTCGACTGACTGCTATACATCACGAACATCGTCTGCTAGGGTCGCTGTGGTCTTCATCAATCTTGGTTTCCCCTGTCACCTGTCAGGGGAAGCCAACATCGTTTGCATTACCGATATCGGACTCTAGGGGCCCTGCTGTCGACACTCATGACCGTTTTCCGATGTGCAACATGTAGTACACCCAACCATGCATGCAGTAATCGGTGCAAGTAGCTCAAAAAAAGCCAGATGCGTGTGGTTACAGTCCAACCGCCAATGAGGGCTGCAGCTCGTCGGTTCCGATAGCACAGGGGGACTGCAGTGGTATGGTTCGACTTTGAGTGCTAAAGGTTGCAATACAAAGCGTAAGACTAACACTTGGGTTGGGGGAACCTCGTGCAACATATAAAACCGTCCCATTCTTGAAAACATTAAGTCACATAATAATAAATAATAAAGGCTTGACATATATGCAAGTGCCCTGTGAGAACGACACCGCTTATTATATCTACTATAAAAAATATAATATCTGATAGTTCCACAGCCCGTAACAGCGATATTAGTCTTGATATTGTGACGAGAACTTTAGTAAGAAGCTGGAATGCCTGTCAACAGGAAAGCGAGCTTTATGTTCTTAAACACAAACATACAAAAAATTATACAATTTGACAAGTGCAGTACACTATTTACCTGCGGTGATGATTTGACGACGCATTATACGACTTATAAAGGCTGTGTTCCTTTGTTTGCCACTAAATATAATACATTTAGACCTATGGACATCCAAGAGACGACAACAGTGCTACATATTAATGATTAGATATTGAAAAATGCAAAGGAATACAGTTATAAACACCTAACAACCGATACATATTGCGCGAGAAACGAACGCTGTTGAATATGTTTGACCAAAAAAATTACCGTCGCGAAGCATTAATACCNAAAAAAAAAAAAAAAAAAAAAATATTCATAAACTCCTACCAACCAACATGTATGGCACAAGCGACGAGCACTGTACATCACATCAGCCGTTGCTAGACAGGACCATGCATCTAAAAACTGACATGGTAGCGTTGGTTAGTACAGCAGATTAGCAAACGATTTTCCCCACGTTCACCCTCTGACCAAGCTATGCTACAGTACAGAAGCACACGAATTCCACTACCAACGAATGCACATTGTGAGAGTATCGAGCAACGTACGTCACATTAGAATAAAATAAAAGACTATGATAGAGTTGAGAAGCAGGGGGAGCGACAAGGTCAACACTGCTTCATACCGATGCGAACAGATATATAAAATAAAATGTAAAGGAAACAAGTTATAAGCACTTACCAAACAGCACCCAGCGCATATTGCACAAGCATAGGGAACTGTATGCTGCTTTAGATGAAGCTAGTCAAGACCAGACCATCCTGGTAAATAAAGTAGAATATCAAACTATTTCCTTACTAACGCATCGGAATAAAACCGTCAAATTGAGATTACAGACAACACTCACAACCCGCTTTACTAGTGGTGGAACACACCCACTCTGTCCGACATTGTGTGATCAACTAGCAGTGTTCATACTGCTGTGATTACTAAATTACATGCATTGACTGGCTCCATGGTGGCAGACCAGCAGGGTGACTCACGCACTTCCCTTTATGAGAGGAATTGAGTTATACAATGCAAGGTAAACCGTTAGTTCGTTTTGAATACTACGCACATGTATGTATTTGTAAGGTTGAAGAAAAACATCTGAACACTCTAAGAAAACCCATTTGCTCCTGCTCGCAATAAGCAAGGAGGAACTGTGCAACAACGGTACATGTAAGGTTTCATATATTTTACACTCAGTTTCCACGACACTTGCGCTAGGCTGATGGTGTTTATTTATATAATATGTACATGTTTTAGAGTAACCTCCAACTATGTATGTGTTGTTATCGGTACAATTGTATATCGCTTTTTTTTATTATATGACTGGTTGTTAATGGTTAACAATGCTAACGATGATTAGGTCCGCCTGTCTTTGTGTTTAACTTGTGGTGTTAGTCGTAAATATCATTGTCGATTTCGCATTGCTGACCCCTCTCTGCGGACCTCTCACTGCTGATCCCTTAGTGCTGATCGCACAGTGCTGACCCTTCAGAGCTAACCTCTCACTGCTTACTCGACACTGCTGACCCCTCGGTGCTGACCCTCACTGCTGATTCCTTAGTGCTGACCCCTCACTACTGATCCCCAAATTCTAACCCCTCACTATTTACCCTCAGTTCCGACGCTTCAGTGCTGACTCTCAGTGCTGCCACCATGCAGTACCGTTGCCGAGCAGTTCAGTTTTCGAACTGGTCAGTTTTCTATTGTTGGATTTTATATCACCGTCTAACCTGTCGAATACGAAGCTATGTTGTAATTCTCTATGTAATGGGGTAAAAATAAATCAGTATGCACCTATTTGATAGATGAGTGCGCGCATGCCGATGCGCATGTGTGTGCTATTTCAGCCCTACACTTCAACATGCAACGATAGCTTTGCGAAGCGCNGATAGCTTTGCGACGCACCTGTATGTATAACTTTATTTCTATACATGCGTAGATGATTGTTCTCGAAATTTAAAGGTTTGGAAATGCTGACTAACTATGCTTGTAACAGGGCTTAAGGACTACTTGCCGTATCTCCTTGATTGCAGTCGTAAGTAATGAATTTGATACGAATTTGGTGGTCGTAGCTTCTGTGGTTGGGAAATGTCGGGCAACTATGCTTACACGAAAGCTAAAGGTGTACTTATCCCTACCACTCTGTTTGTTCAAGGAAGTGATGCCTATGAATTTGTTGTCTATAGCTGCAGTGGGTGGGAAATGATAGCCAACTATGCCTATGCGAGGGCTTTTCGTTGTCGGGGGTGATTCTTATCCATAGAATTTGGTGACTTTATCTTTAACGGTTTTGAAGTTACAGCCAACTATGCTTTTATGTAGGCTTAGGGAATACTAGGCCCTGCGGACCTTTTCTTTGTCGGGGGTGATGACTTTTTTATGAATTTGGTGGCTGTATCTTAATGGTTCGGAATTAACAGCCATCTTTGCTTATAAGTAGGTTTAGGACATTCTTGACCTTGTGGACCTTCTCCTTGTCGGGATGGATGCTTATATTATGAATGTTTTGACAATATCTTAAACGTTTCGTAAGTTACAGCCGTCTATGCTTATAAGTAGGCTTAGGGCATACTTGACACTGCTTCCCTTTTCGTTGTCGGGGGGCCCTACAGCCCTTTTGGTTGTCGGAGGTGATGCCTATGTTATGAATTTGGTGATTATTTCTTTAATGGCTACGAAATGTCAGGCAACTATTCTTATAAGTTGGCTTAGGACATCCTTGACCCTGCAGGCCTTTCACTTGTCGGAGGATATACCTGTGTTATGAAGAGAGTGCATGAAATATAAAGGAGACCGGAAGCCTCTTTTAAAAACCCACACTCGGAATGCAAGAGCGTGAAGTGGGGACATCTGGTATGACTCTGCGAAAATTCCCCAAAAGGAATACAAGAGCGTGAAGTGGGGACATTGGGAATGGACAAGAGGTATGAATGAGACTGGGGGAACACTGAGATGACCCCATGGCATAGAACATGTGAACCTGGCAAGGAACCAGTTGGGATATCACGGAGAACCCCTCGCCCCTCTCTGAATGCAAGAGCTTGTAGTGGTGACATTCGGTAGGAAGGAATGAGAGAGCGTGATAAAATAAAAGAGATCGAGAGAACTCTTAGAAAAACACTACATTCAGAATGCAAGAGTATGAAGTGGGGACATACAAAAAGGTCGTCATTGGCCAGGAATGAGACATTGGGAGGGGAAATCGAACATGGCTGACATTGACAAGGAATGACAGAGCAGGAGATTGCAGCATGACGTCATCCAAAACCGTATTAATTAATTAACTATTTTTGTACTAAACATCTGTATAAGTACATGTTTCGTCTAAGTATTTCCCGCTGTGAAAACGTAAGCTATTTACGTATATTTCAATTAGTAAAAACCCACCTTAATCCGACAGTCCTGGAGTCCAAAATCATACTCCTGGAGAACAATCTCAGTCTTCTCGTGACGAAGATATGAAGGAAAACATACACTGCAAGTGTAAAACCAAGAATAGTGGTAAACATAATAAACATCTTGGTCCGGAAAATTAGCCACCATGATGTTTGAGCACATTCCAGAAAATGATGTGTGAAGTGAATGCACATAACTGCGAGCAGAGAGAATCCTAAACAAACATAACATACCATAAACAGCAAAGTTACAAATTTTTAAAAACTAAAAAAAACAAAACAATATGTTTAACACACCTGATTTCTGAAGGTAGGGAGAACAGGTAATGAATTTAAGGTTTTCTTAGGTAGGAAACATGGCGGATATTAAGAGAACCTAGTGGTTAAGAAAAGTAATACGCGAAAGCATTAATATTATCACACATCTTGGTAGAGAATGGGACTGAATTATTCCAAACAATTGTGGTGATCAACAGTTCTCTCTGCAGCTACCACTAAAGTATCAAAATAATTAAAATAATAAATCCTTAAAAAGGGGAGGGAGACGGGGTAGCTAACTACCTTAAAAAAGAAAATATTCAATGTTTGGTTCATGGCTCGAGTTAATACACATCAAAGATAATAACAATAACAATTCATTTAATGGACATATCAAAATTATCAAAAGATGGATGATAGTCACGGCCGAAGATTCAACAAAAATAAACTCAAATTAGTCTTAGTCGACAAGCTGCCTCGCAAAGTCTAAAAAGGTTTAAAATTAAATACTGGAACCATTGCCGAGAGATTCATTTAGACTAGCGACCAGTTCTCATTTAACAAAACCCCGAGTCCGAACTTAATTATTTAATTCCGATACACAAACGATTAAGGGACACAACTGAACTCGAAAGAACACACTTATTATAACTGCAGGTTGTGCTGGCCCCGAAACATCTACCATTTAACTCTACCTACATAATAAAAAAGTACAATTTACTTATCTTCTTGGTGATAGATATCTCTCTACTGTCTGCCTTAGGCCTTGTCCTCTCGCCATCTTCTCAAAATAAGATCAAAGACAAAAGAGCAAAGAGCCAGATCACCCTGTTACGATTGGTCCCGTTGTGCAAACGCCTGTCTAAGTGGAAGCCGAGAGCGTCGTCCGACAAAGAGGCCACAGACGCGCCTATAACGCACAACATCGGACCGGAATCGATTTCAGCAACCAGCGGAGAATTGCGCAAAGAGACACGGAAATCGTGAATCCTGCTAGCCTAAGGGCATTTCAGAAGAATTAGAACAATCGGCGAGGACACTCCACCTACGATGCACAAAGGGAGCCAATCAGAATGAATTACGTCAATACACACGTGGGTAGGCGGGGGGCGAGAAGAGTAAACTGGGCACCGAGGACTGAGATCGACACAGTCTGCGTGGGTCAACATGCGAGTCAACACCAGGTCCGAGGGCGTCGTCCAACAACGAGGTCCGGGTGCGAGGCTGGTGTGAGCTCCTTCTATATCATGCAATCTTCTCTCTCCTAAGTAACCTGCCTTTACTCCATCTCTCTCTCTTTTCCGTTGGACTCTTACATTAAATATTCCTGTAATAAGTGCTAACTGTTCAAAGCGAGTAAAGATTCTATGAACTCTTTCTAATTCCTCTTATTCTGAGCTTACCCTAATTCCTTATACTGTCCCTTAATATCCTAAGAGTTTATGAGCAGGTAAGGCTCATAACAAATGGTGGAGGTGTCTTAAAAGCCCTACCAATCAAATAGCAAGCGAGTCAGCTCCACCTCCAATTACCCTCACCCACCCACCCTTTCCTGATCGTTAATTTAACTAACTTTTTATTTAGTATAATTGCTTAACTAACAATTAAGGGCAACTCTAATAATTGCATGTGCTTGGTGTTAAATTGTTTGAACTGCATGAATAAATTAATAATGTAATGCTTAACATACACACACTATAAAACATGTTAACACATAACTAAATTACTAGCAATCCCAAAAATAATCGCTGTTATATCACATACACAAACACACACAAAAATGGAACAACCACCACAATTTAACGTAGTAATCCAACAACCAGTGCCGGTAGAAAAATTCTACGGTAATCAGGAAGAAGATATTTCTGAATTCATAAAACAATTTGAAACAGGGGCAGAAATTAACCAGTGGAACGAAGAAACTAAGATTAAAAGAATACAAATATATCTATTAGGTCCAGATAAAAGAGTGTATGAAAACATTATTAACAAAACAGAACCTCATTTACTCACATGGGAAAGTATTACACAAGAATTAATAAACATTTTTGCAACAGAAGAAAATATTGCTAAATAAAAAAGACAATTGTACAGCAAGAGACAGGAACCTACGGAATCTGCAACTGCACATGTTCAAGAAATTATTTTCCTAGCAAATAATGTCAAACACAACATGCCAGAGGAAGAAATCAAAGAAATTCTCTGGGATTCGTTAGCGCCGACAGTAGTAAACTAATTGTTATGAACAATAACACATTAACAGAGATGATCAATAACATCAGATACATAGAAGCAGGCATGCATAAATATAAACAGAATGTACAAAAACAGACACAAAATTCAACAACTTTCACGGAAACACAAATTAGAGAACTAAAAGAAGAAATTAGTAAACTCTCAGTGTCCAATGATACCACAAAGGCAGACGCAGAACACAAAAATGAACAAAAGGCAGTTAACACAGGAAGGTTAGAAAGAGAAACAAATTTTGGCAAAACAGAAAATTCAACACATACAGAGCACCCATAATGAACTCACCTTCCTTATTTCAAGTTCCACCTTATCTATTCCACAACCTAGCAATGCCATATCCATACTTTTTGCCTCAACAACCTATGAATGGACACTATTCTAGCCTAACACACAGGCATTAAAAAATACAAAAAACGGGCAGTGCAGGTTAGTAAATATCCCATCCACCCTGCATACTTGAACCTAACCAGCGGGAAAATAAAACAGGCACATATGCACAAATGACCAGCAGATATTGTACACCGAGTACAAATTGTTATTCAGACATACCACAATAGATGCCTAGCATACAAACATTGACAAATAACAGATATGCAAAGCTAGACAACAGATCACGAAGACCTAGTAGCATTCAATTTGGGACAAAGAAATATTCCCAACACCAGAACACACACAGAAAAGAAAAGGAAAAAAAAATAAACAACAAAGAAAGGTGCACAAATAAACCAAATAGTAAGGAGACCCGGTACTCAACTTATAATATTAAAAATAGGGTACTGAAAAATAGCAGCCAGAATTATGAACAGCAAACAGAACAAAAAGGTACAGATAAAAAGGTAGTACAGAGAAGTGTAGAAAGAAAATATGGGCCACAGAAAGAATTCGCAAATACATGAGCATTATGTTTATATGAGGGACATAATTTTGAAACGTGCCCACTGTTTCCCAATACAGATATAAAATGGAAAACAGACATTCCCCATAGATTAAAAAGTCTTCAAAGAAAACACACTGTTAACAAACCAGACAGCTCACGAAAGATAGGTGAAAATGCACCTAACAAAACATCCGGAATATTTAAAGAACAGAATGTACAAAAGTTAGGTGTGAAGAATTCACAAAACAAAACAGAAGGGAAAGTACAAAGAAAAAGAGAAAATACCTATAGGTATAATGAAAATTACAGAAAACATAATCACCACTCCGAAAATTATCATCCACACAAAAGAAAACACATTTTTAACTATAATAGACACAGGATGTTCAAAGTCATGCATAGCCGCAACTATGGTAGGAAACAACAAATTAAAAACAATTACACAACCTCAGTAGTTATAAAATAGGTATTCGAAGACAGTCTCGTAGTAGGGACACAGGGACACCTCATGCTCTTGCATTCCACCACCATCGCGGCCATTTTGGCAGCCACCTCATGCTCTTGCATTCCTCTGCTATTTTGGCGGTCATTTTGGTGGCCATTTTGGTGGGGCCANCGCGGCCATTTTGGCAGCCACCTCATGCTCTTGCATTCCTCTGCTATTTTGGCGGTCATTTTGGTGGCCATTTTGGCGGCAATTTTGTTTTTCAAAACAAATTTCCAAAAAAATTTATTGTCAAATTTTTTTAAAATTAAATTTATTTTAAAGTTAAAAAAAATAAACATTTCAAAACAGAAAATAATATTTCTCGAACATTCCATGGTGGCCATATTGGATGGTGCCTACACTCCCTCCCTCAGTCGAGCCCCCCTCACTCATCGAGCCTCTCACCAATCGTCGAGCCCCTCTAAGCCATTAAATCACCCGAAGAGGAAAAATATTACATCACAATCATACCACAGCTGTCATATTTGTTTTTTTTTATGGCTCCCTGTGATGAACCCCACTTGCCATTAAATCGCCCGAGGCTAGGGGTGGTGTTATTTATCAGATTTATATCATTATTCATATGAAATTATTAAATATATTTGCAGTATATTACACTATTAGATCTATATTATATCAGGTGTACAATATATATATTGAAGAATAAACTTGGTTTTTTTCCACAGTAAAATAATTATAAAAAAAAAATGTATTCTTTAATCGCTCTTAATATTTTGTCTTATCAGGTTTATATAATTATTCATATGCAATTATTTAAATATATTTGCAGTATATCACACCATGATATCTATATTTTCTCAGGAGTACATGATGTATATTGAAGCATGAACTTGGTTTTTTCCATATTAAATTAAGTATTTAAAAAAATTTATTCTTTAATAGCACTTAATATTTTGTCTTAGGTTAATGTAATGGATATTGAAGCACACCTGTATAGTATGTGTTGGTTGGTGCATGTGTATAACTTGTACAGTATGTCAGGTTTATATAATTATTCATATGAAGTTATTAAATATATTTGCAGTTTATTACACCATGCGATCTATATTTTCTCAGGCGTACATGATGAATATTGAAGCATGAACTTGTTTTCTCTTTACAAGATTATATAATGTGTGATAACAAAGAAACGAATTCTTCACATGTAAAATGAATTGGAAGTACCAATACCTTAGAAATAATACACGCAGATGTCATACATAAATTTTTTATTTATATGTAAAATGACTTTATTAAAATATTTTTCAAATATTTTGTATTTAACATAGTTTTTTTGGAACTTTGATGAATTTTATTTTGTTGATTGTAAATATAAAATGAAATACAAACATATTTTTTAAAAAGATATTATACTTGGAACAATTTTCCTAAGTATCACAAGTATCCTNATAAAATGAAATACAAACATATTTTTTAAAAAGATATTATACTTGGAACAATTTTCCTAAGTATCACAAGTATCCGTCACTTACCAGTTGCTGCTGCAACGTCCTCCAGTTTACCATATGCATGACTTTAACCATGCGGATGGACCCTGGACTTGAACCGACTGCTCACTATTCCTACAGCACAACGATGATTCATCGGACCATACCACATTCTTCCAATCATCAAGTGTCCAAGTTTTATGATCATGGCACCACTNATAAAATGAAATACAAACATATTTTTTAAAAAGATATTATACTTGGAACAATTTTCCTAAGTATCACAAGTATCCTTCACTTACCAGTTGCTGCTGCAACGTCCTCCAGTTTACCATATGCATGACTTTAACCATGCGGATGAACCCTGGACTTGAACCGACTGCTCACTATTCCTACAACACAACGATGATTCATCGGACCATACCACATTCTTCCAATCATCAAGTGTCCAAGTTTTATGATCATGGCACCACTTATTTCGCCGCTTAGCATTGGATTCCATTATAAAGAGTTTCGCAATTGCAGCCCTTCCATGAATGTTAGCTTTGTGGAGCTCCAGCAATACTGTTTTTGTCGAAACAGTATTACTCAAGTGAGTGTTGAGTTCTGCTGTCACTTTTGCTGCGGTAGTTTTATGTTGTCTGGCCACAATTCTTTTTAATGTTTGTCGGTCTCTGTCAGTTAACTTTGGGTTTCGCCCACTATTCCTCTTCGCCGATGTTCTTTTACCATGTTTAGTGTAAACTGTCATTATCGTGGATACTGTCGCTCGTGAAACGTTAAACAATTGAGCTGTTTTCGTCACAGACGCTCCCGCTAACCGAGCTCCAACGATTTGCCCTCTTTCGAAGTCTGAGAGATCACACATTTCACCGATCGGTTGTTTTAACCGTCGCAGAACAAAGCGGATAATACACTGAAATATAACGTACAAGACTTGGCATGTAAACTGTGCAATACATAAGCGTCGCATTTTTTACACGGAAGCAGTGTTGCCAACATGCAACAAAATGTACTATATTGCATGGTGTTCATATTATTTTGTCCATCCCCTGTACGTGACAAGCGGAATACGACGACACCTGTACATGCTCCCATAGATGCTAGGAGAAAAAGCACTCTCTCTGGCGACATTAATAACTATGTAGGCCTGACCCAGAGCTGAATTTCTTATTAGGCCTGATAACCATAGGGGATGGTATGTATGTCATCATCCTGGACTTTCCATTTATCGTCTATCCACGAAAGAGCCTGTTTGTTGGTTTGCTCTGTGTAAACTTCGTGGTGGTACGACCTAATACTAGCGACCTGCACTCTCATGCAGCGCTGGGCCAAAAGGACGCGCCGATAATAGCCAAACGTTATCGTCTTTTCAACTACGTACCCTTGTATCCCCCTCGCGTGTTTCCCTGCCGTATTCATGCAGTGGTATGCATACAGTTTCACCCTCAACCCGACAAACTCAATCATCTCATTACCCGCACACTCATCCTTGAACTTCCCAATCACCTTAGAATTGGTAGGGGAGTAACAAAGATGAGTAGTCGGGTAGCTGCTGGTGTCACCCGACATAAGCGTCGGGTTTATGGCGAGTTCACTGTAAAAGTCACGGCAGGCGATCTCCATTACAAAGCTATCAGTATCCATGTAAAGGAGGTTCACACAGCACCCATACCGCACTCGCATTACATCGTAGTAAAATATATACATGAATGTTTTTGACAGTTCGAGTATGGCAAACCCAGCATATATGGGTTGTCAAACATAATGCTCTCTTGGCATAATTTGACCAGGGACAATGTCTCATCGTAAAAAGTCCTGCATTTAAATGCAGGCTTTGCGATGAGCTTCTTTGCCCGTACTTCTCTACACACTAGTTCCATACGCTGTCGTTTGCGCTTATTCTCCATAAGTTTGCCCTATGTTGCATTATTCATTAAATTGTAAAAGTCTTTCTCGAAAGCGTTCGTGGCCGCCTGACGTTTCTCCGTATTCAAATCTATAGAAGTCTTCAGCCACGGCTTCTGTAGGAATTGAAGGACTCGGTGAAGAGCCTTCAGCTGTAACCCATGACCCAATGCTTGCTTCAAAGTAACATAATGTATGATATAATAAAGCTTCCTCTCCAGAGTCGTCATGAGTTTCGTTTGTTTGGACCCCGGGGGAAAATCGTTCATGGGCAAGAATGGAAAATCCATATGCTCTTCGTGAAGAGCACAAGGGTACTCTACATCTACCTCCAGTATGTAGCCAACATATGCATCATCTGGCACACTCATCATATCGATGTTCGTGCTGGTCCATTCGAAACCACCATATGGGAGCGGCAGGGACATTGCCCACCCATATAAGTTATTGGCATCTACGTACTGCAGGTAGGTATATGGCTTGTTGGCATCGTATGGATCTGGTAAATTCCTATTGTTGGCAAACATGTGCCGCTTAACACATTGAGCCACCCTTGCCCGGATACCAGCCTCAATAAACAGGTGCATATCATAATCACTAAGCAAGTATAATTCCCCCTGCGTCTTGCACAACATTGCGTCAAACGAGAACCCGGGAGCGCTAACATAGCACACACAGTCGAGACTGTATGTGCGTAGACAGAGCCCCTGGAAATTCTCGAAGACGTCACACTGAATCAGCACATCCGTCTTCAAGTAGAGCTCAGAATAGTCCCGGAGGGTACGGCAGCCGAACACAGACCAGACGGTTTGTGCAGGCTGGTAGTCCTCGGCACTGACATTCCCCCCAGTAAGCCTATTATAGAATTACTCTATAACAGGTAACTGCAGCTCGGCGAGCTTCTCCCACGAGCTAACATAATCATAGGGGAAGACACCTTTCCGGATTACCAGCTCTAGCTCGCGCTCTACCGTGAAGAAGTGAGATGTTGTGTGGAATTTACCGAATGGCAGATTCTCAGCGAGCGTTGCCAGGCTGGCAGACATGAACTTATATGTATCGAAGAACTGTATAGTGAACTTGTTGCCCAAACTCTTACTGAAGGTAAGTTTCTCCTTGCTATGTGGAATAATAAATATGTCCTGGGAATCATAGCCAAGCTGCTTAATTATGAAATTGGTATCATACATTAAGTGTTGGAAGAGTATCGGCAGTCTCTGGGGGTGGCGACGAAGGTTGTTGCAGTTATTACATGGCGCCCCGATAAAACTGCCGGTAAAATGATTATGGCCATGCACCTTTTGGTTGCTGTCGGTGAACGTGCCATAACAGTGGCAGCAGGTTGTGGCTAGAGCATAGCCAGCCTGTTCCTCATGCGTCAGTGATCGCGTAGGTTCAGACTGGCTATATATGTCTTTAACCAGGAGACCTATCCTAACCACCTCTTCCATAAAGTGTTTCGACGCACCTTCGCCTGTGTAAACAGTTACACCCAGGGGAAGACTGGTCGTCTTATAAATGGGAGTAATTGAATTATCAACCTTAACGTATATGCCATATGAATATGGCTCGTGTTTTTGGTACCTATATGTGTAGGACGCATCCGGGTTAGGCTGACATGTTTGCACAGGTACCAAGCATTGCCTTGAAGTCTGCATATTCTACGATAGGTACCTTATCGCAGTTCTAGTAATTTTTGAACTTGAGCACAGGTGGCCTGCCATACCTGTCCAGCAGTGGCATGTCAGTGCGAACAGCAGTATAGTTATTGCAATACCTCATGTGCTCAGCCAGAGTTATGGCACCCATCAGCCCTGTCACACATGGAATATCTGCATATGCTTTGAAGCATCGTTTACAGATATCAACATGTTCGCAGTGTGATGTCACATGGGAGTGTACCAGTCACGAGAAATTAGACATGTAACAATAATGCGAGTTCTGGTCCTCCTCTGTGGTGAGCAGCAGCAAATCAAAGTGCTGGGCCAGTTCTACATGTCACCTGTATCTGAACTATTTTCGCATTCTCATCGAGTGCGTATATTTTGATGCTAACCCCCAGATTTTCTCTCTCAAAAGCTGGTATTTGATGTAGAGGGGTGGGGAAATCTACCTGTCGAAAAATCGAAAAGCATCTCCAGCCTGGTGTAGCGCCGGTTGACACGCTCCGGATGTGCCCCCTATACAAAACGTGCCAGTATCGACCATTTAAAACACTGGTGGTCGTCGATGTTGTGTGGGTTGATAATTGCACCTTTCTACGCAAAACCTGCAGGCAACAGGATATATGAGGATACTCTAAGATGGTTGAGCTTGTTAATATGTATCTAGACTCGTTTCACAGCAGTGAGAGTCCAGCTGCTACCCTTCCCCATATAGTCAGTCTCCTCCACGCAAATCTCTTGGCAATGGCAGCCGACACATCGGCCTCTATATCAGCCACGTTAAAAAGAGGCATGTTTTTCGTCTTAACTGCACAACGATCCTCCTTATCCTCGTGCGGTTCAGGTTTACCAATACGCACTCGAGAAATATATTAAACTTCGCCCCTGCATCTCGATTTCCTGCTCTAGTTGGCCAATTATATTAGGTTTCGTCGCCTCGAGGTAGTCACAAATGTGTATGGCTATCCTCGAGGTATTCTTGGCAACATAAATTTTCATGACACCTCTAAATACGCTTTCAACCTCTACAAACCCATATGTGTCGCTCGCAAGAGCCGGAACATGATGGGGCGGCTGCAGTCTTGTCCCTCGTGCCCGCTTCGCCGGCCAGGAGGTTGATGTGGCAGCACCAGTACACTTAGCGATATGTGCATGAAGCCTATCGGTTTTGGTAAACTGCCTGCCGCAGTTCCCACATGTCCGTGATGGAGTAGCATAGTTCACCCAACAAATACGTTCATGGCATCGAGCATGACAAGAGTGTGCGAAGCCCTCATTACAGAATGTACAGTTGAGTGAAGCACATGCCTGATCAGTCCTGTACATGTTACACTATGTTCGACAAGCTTGCCTGTGTGGTTGAAGGGGTGACTGCATCTATCGCAAAGATGTAAGACAGGCAGTCGGAAAGGATTTAGAGAGCAATTGTGTTCGTGATGCAATCCATTCTGGCGGTCCATCAACATCCGGACACAAAAACCACACTGTAGTGTGGGTCTGCATAAAATGGGAATGGTAGGGGGGTTAAGCAATGCCTCTGAGGATGGAACCAACGCAGGTGAACAAGGCGACGACGGTGCACTAGGTGGCGATTCCATTGCAGTAGTATATGTATAATTATGTATACTAATATGTAAATTCAGGTACATGGCAGGCTGCCAAGAGCAGGAGGTATCCTACGAGAAAACAAATGGTTCTAGGATAGTTCGCAAAAATGTATGTAAATAATAATTTATAACAAAATTAAATCGCAAAGTGTGTTGACCGGGGCTCTAATCCAGGAGTGATGTTATATTTAAATATAATGAAACATGTTCCCTGGGAGGGACATGCTTTGTATGGTAACAGCAGAGAGTATCCGCATATCAATATGAAATGGATTAGCTGTAAGGACCAGCGAGAGACTATATGATGTGTGAGCAACTAATAGTATACATAGCTATACAGTACACAAAAAACGCGTTAAAAATGCTACAAATACCTATACACAGATCTAATGCCAACATACACACACACACACACAGAAATATGATGACATGTGAAATAAACAATTAACGACTGCTGGGAAGCGGTGTGTGTGTGAACACACATACCACTATGTTAAAATTTATAGCCGAGGATGAACTGCACTGTTTCTTTAATACTGAATGTATTCGCAAACCCCTATAATACTCACAAACAGACGAAACACGCTTACCTCTAAAGAGGAGAAAAGTTGTATAGAGTATCGGCTATCAGCCTGATACTGACCCGCAGGTGTACAGAGAATACACATGCACGACACTGCAGGTATTATAGATGAAACTCTGAGGACCCTGGACATGCAGCAAGACACGTAGAGCTCAGTGTTCTATAGGCGATTAACTGTGTAGGAATATAGGAGAGGGTATTTATACACATTCCCAAACAAGAGTGGTCGTTTTAGGACGGTAATAGCAAGCGCCATCTAATGCGAACATAACAACCGTAGGAGAGTCGACTCCTCCTCGTTGCCAGCCTATAATTACACCATCCAAGGCTAATGGTACCCTAGAGAACCCATTATACCCTGAGAATGTACACTGGCACACACAGAAGGCTGTCTTTGGTGGTATGATAGTTAGTATTTTTACAAGCAGCAGTATACTTTTTTTTTACCCTACGTACACACTATCATCTAAGGTGTAGTTGTTACATACTCCATCATGTAATGTCTTCACAAAGATATAACATTGCATTAGTGCACTGTTTATTGGTGTTCTTTTAATATACTAGCATGCTTACTTTGGGCTGTGTGTGATTGTTATCCCAAAGAAATAAGAACACTGTGAATTTCATGACATACATATATATTACCATATATGTTATACATTGTTTTTGCAGAATACTCTCACACAAGCAATACATTAAGATAGGCAATAACAAGTAATATACACATATGTATGTCAACAATCTCACAAGCAAAACATACATTACTCATCAAGATAGGCATTAAGAAGTAATAGAGAAAATATTCTCTTACATAAGCATTACATCAAGATAGCAATTAACTATAAATATAGACAACTAAAACATTTTTTTTCCACTATACTTTTGCAGGCAGAGTAGTAAATAGTTGCAGCAGTAATATCTTTCTATCAGCAACTGTTAATTTACACATGTCGTGAAGCGATGAATTGCCACAATTCAGACATGTTGTAACCGGCAACGTCTTCTTCTTACGTGACGTTCTGCGATGAGGCGTCGCCACGGACTTGGTAGCAGCAGGCTTCTTACATTTGACAGCAGGCAGCTGGACGTCCTCCTTAGTAATGTCAAACACGGCAACATCGACAGCAGCAGCATAGTTGGTAGGTTCAGCCAGCACCAAAGGCTCTTTAGGAAGGTAAACTCTTATCGCATCTTGCAATAAAGCATGAGTTATAACTTCGTCCGGACCACATGGCAGGGGAGTGTCTGTTCACATATAGTTAACAATACACCTTCCCAGAATGTTACATTCGACCATCTTCTGACATCGCTCCTACGATGTTGGGTTGTGGGCAAGCAGCCAATGCTCTATATCGTCACACTGTTCGCTATACGTTCTTGGCTCGTCAGCAGTCTCGCCATCACATGCATAGGTTATGTTGCTGTTACCAGGAGATACACTGCTGTAGGCTGTCTCCGGACGAAATGGCACGTTCATCTTGAGCTCACTGGTGTCGACTGGCAGGGCAGACACAGCTTATATAGCTGTCGTACTCCACTGCAACATAGCGACGTAGGGTAGAATGTATGTGGTGCCACATTCATCCAGCGTGCTCTTATGGATGTGGCCTGTAAATTATTCGGTCCAGCGGTAAGTTGATCCAGTATCAACTTCTCGCAAGGTAAGTTTCACCTTCTTGTTCTCATCATGTAGTTCTGTAATGTCTTCACATTTCGTATGTACTGTGAGAATACGCCTATTTACAAGTAGCTCGCTCTTGGGCCGGAGATTGTAGATGGCACACTGGTCGGACCAGTAGCAGGGTAGAATTTCATAACAGAAATTATCACAGGTGTCGTGATAGCCCCAAAAATGATTTTCAGAGTCACATATCTGTACTTGCTCGTGTCCCAGCTCTGGTTTAAGCACAACTCTTCCATATCCGATAAAGTAACTCGTGAACATGTTCACGCCTTCTGGCAGAAATTCCACACAGTCACGTATGTTAAACATGTTGTTAGTTCTCTTCTCAACAAAACACTACTGCAGCTCTACAAGTTGCTCTCCTTATTTTGTAGCTAGATACGCCTCACACGCAAACGGTGAACACATTGTATTCCACGTAATTTTACCTCTGTTCATGTAGGTTGTATGATGGTCGCTGGTACAAAACTCGGTCCAGCAGGTAATTATACTACCTGTATTGGCATTGCAATGTTCATATGTAATTGCACAAATAAACCACACCTGACGTATGTACTCTTCGCATGCCTGCGTTAACATAGGATTGAGTGAGCAAGGCAGCTTCATTTCAGGTCTTAGGTGATATACGGCACATGACATTACATTACAAGGTACTGAGAGAAAACTAACCTCATTGGCACGGCATCTCCAGTGTTCAAGGCTGTTACACGATTCTACCTGCGATGGTTGACTGGGTGGTTTGAAATGTACACGCCTGTATCCTACAGTAACATCGCCCTCATACGCGACTAGTGGGTTGAAGTATATGTTACAAATGTAATAAACTATGAACCCATGTTAGCCATTACGAAAATTCTACGATATGCATTGACCTTCCATCGTCGCTAGATCGCAGATTTTTATTTTATCGCTACAATAATTGCTTAAATGCCGCTTCTGCTCCGGTCCGGCCACAAAGACTGTACCATTATTACTTAGCGCAGCGACAAGAACATTGCATACTTTCTCGCATTCCAAATCGCCCTCACACCAATTGAGGCCGTGGTATCGTTTTTCCAGCTGTATTTTCGCGACTTTGCTTTTCACATCCAGCACACACCATGGACACGGCGGTCTGAATGTATACGTTTCTATGTGGTCGTCATCTTATGCTATGCAAATACGCTTAATAATAAAACCCTGCTGCGAGATGCATCCCTGAATGTTTGCATACATTATGCCAGTTGTAGGGAGAATGCACTATAGTTGTAATCTACATTAGTATTTTAACTACTCTGGCATGCAGGTTATATGTAACCAGTCTATCGTGTAGTACTAAGGCGTAGGCCTGGGTGAAGGGCGAAAAAAATTCTTCGAAGCATTAATTTTAATCCTACAGTCTACAACGCCGGATTTTAAGCGATCGGCTTGCTTGCTAACGTTAAACACTAGTAGGGGAGCCGTGTTCATGAACTTGTTCGGTTCGAGAGTGCGGGCTTGCATTGCGTTTGGCCGTAGTACAAATGCTGGAAGCCTGCGTACATTTGGTATGGTACCATATATGCGCCATTCGCGAAATCGATATTTAAATCACCATATGAGTATGCCTCAGAGTTCAGGTAAACCTTAACGTTCTTAATATTTACGTCGCCGAATGTCGGACGGTCCTTATTAATTACATTCCGTTTACCTGACTGAAATGCTACAATTATATATCTCGGTTTCTCACTTGTAAAAATAGTTTTCACATTCCAACTTATGCTTACAGCGCTCGGTATGTTAGGAAACATTTCTAAACTCCAAGTACGAAAAACAATATATACATTCCTTCCTTTTTCTACATTTTTCAAAATTTCACACGTTCCAAAATGTTCACTTGTACATGTGGCAGTAATCAGTCAATAGAACGTATTGAAAGTGTAGCTGCTTCTGCACCTGTGTCCTGGAGTGCATTCGTTTGAGATTTGGCCATTTGCATAACAATCTTCAGCTTGGAACTAATAATCACATGCCTGTAGTTTTCCGCGAACCCTTACAACATAGCGAGGGGAATACACACATCAAATTTACAGTTGGCATAGACAGGAACCTTAAAGTCTTCCTCGATTCCCTAGCCAGCCATTTTGGAGGCCGGCAGTTGGTTATGTGTTAATTAAAGGTAATTCTTTATGGTTGCCATGATTCCAACATCACAAGTGGCATCTACTTTGCACCCGTTCAATTCATAGGAGATTCTATTAATAATGTGAAGTATACTGTTTCTAATGATTTTAGTTGTTGTTGGTAGTGCATTACCTGCCCTCATCAGCGGTCCTCGGAAGCGCAAATACGAATTATACAGTGCTGTATAAATATCTTGGTTTTGTACGGGAATCTGCACCTCGGACGAGGCCTTGTACGGGTTTGGCAGGTAGGGCGAATAAGTGTGGATTTCCGCCTTGGTTATTGCCTCTTCGAAACCAACCGGCTCGCCTATGTTTAAGATTTCCACGTCCATATTTACTCTTGACTATTAAACCTAATTTTGTAAGGAAACTAATGTTTTCAGATGTTAGCTGACTTCGTGCCTGCCTCGTACTGACTTTAGGTGTTGTGCAATAAGTCCCTTTTATTGCTTTCATATGCTTAATTTTTAGCCCCATCTTTCCGCAAATGCAAATGCACTGTTATTTCCTTGCCTTGAAAATTAATCAAACGACTTTCTTGGTCTACTATGGAAACAATTACTTCCTGTACATTCTCTATTGTGACTGGTACATATATGGGTGTTGTTGGGACGCTCACTAGTTTAAATCCGGGCGGGATGTTTGCAGAGAATTCATATAATGTCTGGCTTAGTTTACCATTGAGATACGAGCCGCTAACTAAGTTACAGTTTATTCTTATAACATTGACTGGAAAAATATTTACCAGCAGGGTAGAAACGCGGGTTTTATTTGCCTCGTATTTTGCATTTTCAAATCCCAGCATGGTGGCGAGAGTATAGTTTTTTGTAAAATCTACCTCTGCAGGACAATGCATCTCGCTGTGCAGAGTATTAGAATTTCCATGCAATACTAAAGTCACGTCCGGTTCCAGCTCATGTGTAAGATATTTGCCAATATCTTCAATCTCGTACTAGCCAGTAGGTATGTGTACCTCACCTCTTTTACCATCTACCTTTACATATCGAAACATAAAATTATGTTCATCGATGTTTGGTACTGAAAAATATGTTTGAAAATCTATCACTGCAATAGACCACGCACCTGCCAGGCTTAGCAGTGGAAAATGTAATGACCCTAATTCCGAGGTATTACCTGTCACAATCAAGGTGATCGACACAACTGCCACCTTACTAGTATTGTGTTGGTGTTAAGTAACAAGGAAATGTAAGCATAAGTGGCCACTTTTCCAGTCCGGCGGTCGCTATTCTGTCTCATGTTTTTTTGTGCTGGCCAGTTTTTCCATGTGTTTATTTTGCCGTAGTTGTTCTGCTAATAGCTTATTTCCATCTTTAGCACTATTAACGGCTCGAGCTATACCACTAAGCACCACCTATCAACAATCCCCAAAGCCCTATTGCAGGCAGCGGCAACGAATGTTTTCCTCCACTCTTTACTTTCCTACGACTGCTTTCCTTCTTCTTAGATGTTCGTCTGAATCTAATACCCATTACTCTCTTAAATTTGGTGTTCATTATTTTGCCAACAGTCCATGCCGCTAATCGTTCGCCGAATTTCGTGTTAGGAGTGCTAACAAACGTCTTGGTCTTATTCGCGAGAATCGTGTCAGCTGTGTGTCTATCTTTCAAGTTATTGCTCTCGGCATACGAAATATCATTCACCTTACAGACCATGTCTAGAGTATTTATTGGTGTATCACAACGTTGAAGTCTACAAGCTAGACGCGTCCGAGGCCCGCAAAATTTGTAACCTGGTATGTGCGCCTCAAAAGACAGTTTGTTTATAATTTTATTTACGAGACCGGCTCCTTTCTTTGCAGTCTTATTCCCATGGCACATAGCTTGAAACTGACTGATGAATTGTTTAGTGTAAGGGCTTTATAAGGTCTGCGAATGGCTTCGAATGAGGGCCGGTCGGTGCGAGAGACTTTTGGTCCACTTGGTGCACTAGTCAGGAGCAGCCCCCTCTCCCCTCCCCCCTTAAGGCACCAGCCGGGCGATTAATGATTCTCTCCCATCCCCCAATGTTTCTGAACAACCATGAGCTGGTGGCCATCTTTGTCCATTGTAGATCACCCTTCGACACGCCCACCCTGGGTCCTGCCTGTCTGCGCAGCAGCGCAAACGACATAATATGCGAACAAATTAAGACTTGTTTTGAGTTGCCTCGAGCTCCCTTTCCGCGGTGGCGCAAACGTCATAATGTACTAACAGATTAAGGCTTGTTTTGAGTTGCCTCGAGCGACCTTTCCACTTACATGCAATGCGGCACATTTAAAATTAACTTTTACGAAGGTTCATTTTGAGAACCCAGCTGTCGAATCTCGGATGGAACCCCAGCCACCTCACAAATGCTCTATCATTCTTAGTGCGAATCACTTTTTCGACTAAGTAAGTGCTCGGAAATTTAGTTACCATGATTTCCTGCTCGTAAAAAGAACCTTTTATCTGCTCATCATTTAAATCGTCAAGTTCATATGTATGTGGTTTATAATGCCGGATCTTTGCAACACGAAATACTTCTAGAAACCAGTGTGGTGTATATTCCTTAGAAAACAAATTTTTAAGGCGTGAAATGTGCATATAATCGCCAATTTTTGCTTTTGGTTTTCTAGAATCTAGAACCTTTGTATCTTTTAACACTTTTGATAGCAACAAATTGTCTTTTACATCAACTGGATGCATACGAATTGTCCTGTGTATACTATTATTGTAATTGCAAATCAGACAAGGCAGGATATTTAGCCAGGTATAACTTCCTTGCGCCGAAAATTTACAGCACATATGATTTTTGAGCGTTCTGTTAAACCATTCAACTATAGATGCTTTTTATCACTAAATGTACTATAATGGTTAATATTTTTCTGTTGCATTAGTGTACGGAATGGTTTATTGTAGAATTCCTTGCCTAAGTCTGTCTAAATATTTTTCGTTGAACCCTTATCGCCTACTACCGACTTCATAACCTTGGCAACATCTATTCCCATCTTCTGTCTGACGAGAACAACCCACGCGAATTTACTGTAACATTCGATAACTGTTAGCAAGTAACAAAAGTCTTTATTCACAGAAGCATAAGGGATCATTTCCACCAGATCAGCCTGATACAGGTCGCGAAGTCCATACAGCTGTACATGTCTTCTAATGTAATTTTTCCGCGATGGTTTGTGTATTTGAGCCACGATCGCTGCACGAGACATTATTTAAGTATATGTAAGCAGCTTCACGTAACTCTTTCACAATATTCACAATCTCATTGGTGTGCGAATTATTTCTGGCCTTTTGAGATGCGATGAGTAGACATAGGCGCTCTACTAACTCGTTTGCATCGTCTCAGTAAACAAACTCGAGCTGACTGCTGTTATCAAGTTTTGTGGTCAGTCCCGACTTACTAGCTAAACCAAGGTCCGGAAACAGCTATGACACAATGTCAAATTTCGGATGTGTTCATCTTTATGTGTTGGCATTTATATTGTTATCTGTTAAATACGCATTGGTGATAGAAAGCATTTTTTTTATATTGATGAAGAGCTTCTCGCGAGAATTCACCTGGTCTGTGCTTAAATAGTAGTTCGTAGAGACCTGGAGAAGCGTTAATAAGTTCATTATCGATCTTTACATAATCATTGGGTAGGGAAAATATCTGTTTATTACCAAGGTACCATTTTTTATTCCTTCTGTACATGCCATGAATCCCGTCGTTAAACTGGCTTGTATAAGATGTTAGATAATTGCGAACAGTGGCCGAGTGAGAACTGTCCTTTATTTATTTTTTAGGTTTTAATTCTCCCAACTGGGAATTGACTTTAATTCTGCGCCTGGGTCAGTCTTCATGTCAGGGGAAATAGGATATTTATTTAGTTCATCCAGTCGGGGTGTGATTTGCTGAAATGCTTGTTCCACTACTGCATAACGTTCCATATGCGCTTGCTTAGCCTGCAAATACTTGGTGTGCATGCTCGCAATGATGCGACTCATGTCCTCGATGGCTGCAGACATAATGCTAACATTATTAGTGTAATGTGTGTACTTAATATTAAACAATTGCTCAGCGTGCAATTGCATTGACAATTTTATCTTCGAAAGTATTGAGTTGTTTGGGTATTGCGGTGCATATGTGCACACAATGCCGTAATTTCTCATCATCTGTACAAATATCATTAAAATAACGGATAATTCTGTGTCATATTAGTTCTTCAATGCCTGACATGCTACTAATCAAACTACTGTTACAACTGTTCAGTTCTTCAAGAATTCTTATAAATTTTTTATTGGTCATCCCCTCAAATATCGCGCTAAGTTTGGGCTCCAAGCCTGCTACACTCTCCTGTTGTGTATGTAGCACAGCCACACTTTTGCCGAGTGTATTTAATTGTGCGTCAAATTTCGTGGAGAGATTTGCAAACCCCTTACCCATGGATTGTTCAAGTGCTGTTTGAACTGAAGTGAGCTCATAGCAGTCAGCTTGCCCACACTCTCGTTCACTATGTGCAAATTATCTTTCACTGTTGACGCGAGAGTTGTAAGTGATCTAAAATCTATGCGATCGCCCAGATCTGTAAGTTGCGCTTCCACTGCAGGCAGTTTATTTGCCACTATGCTTCGCATGTTATTTGTTAAAGTCTGAAAATGTTTCGTCACTGTGATGGACATCATACTGATGGCATTGAGGTTCGATTCTAACTTGCTGTGTAATGTGTCCAGCATGGTCTTGCCATTAATGTGGCTGACGAGTTTAGCACCGAGTCCTCCCGCTTGCTCGCCCACATCAGTAATTTTTTCTCCATAGCTGACACCATGCTGCCTATAACATCGATTTTCTGTACTTCATCGGCTAATTTGCGAAGCTGCGCGTCCAGCTTGGTAGACAGTACATTTGTGTTGGCGAACATGTGGCCCTCCATGGCTACTAGGTTCGATTCAATTTTTTTGTATCTGAGTTAATCTTGGACTTAAGGTGTCTGTCTGCTAGTCCTGTGAGGCCCGCTAGCACTCTGGCACCGATCTGCTCTCCCATATTGTCGATTTTCTTCTCCACGACCGATATCCTACCTCCTAATGTGGTTAATTTCGGCAAATCTTAGAATATTTTGTGAAGCTGAGCCTCCATTTTGGTAGACAGTACGTTCGTGTTGCCGGACAGCCTACCTTCCACTGCTTCGAGTGCGTCTCCACTACTAAAGGTCGTGAGGTGGGGTACATTTTCAATTAATGTTCCAAGTCGTACATCTATGTTCGTGACCAATATATTAGTATCATAAAGTCTATTTTCCACTGTAGCGAGCTTCCTGCCCAATGCAGACAGTTTCTTAACATCGTCGGACAATGTGTGTAATTCACGCGACATACCTGTGTGTACTCTGCTAGCTATTCGCACCCCCATACCATTCAGCGCTGTCTCTACAGCATTGATCCGAGTCAAGCCTGCCACTAATGTGTGTAGATGCATCTCGATACTGGTTTCAAGTGCTACTATCGGGCACAACGCCTCCGATGTAATGCTGCGCACAAAGGATGCGTTCACTGCATCTTCGTCGTGCCTGGCAATGCCCAAGTTCTTGGCATGTTTCCTGCCGAAGCTACAATTCCCGTCGTTGGTGGAAATTATGCAGCTTTCCGGTGAACGTTTCAGGCTGCTATGTCTAAACTTGGATATTGAATAGCTCATACTTTACTGATGGCCTATAATAAACTGGTCAAAGGCTCTGTGGTACCACCCTTTATCAATGGGAAAATCTTTTGCTATCACTAGGAAACTGTACGCCTCGCTCCAGCAATGCGAACACATTTCTTTAAATCTGTCAAATTGCATATCACTATTTACATGGTCCGAGTATATGTGACGTAAATTCAGGTCGTCCATACGAAATAGGGCTAGGAAATCAGCTTTGTCACGTAGAAGCTATTCAGGCATACGCGAATATGTTTGGCATAGGTAAATAACATCCTATGTCATATGCCATTCCATACTGAAATATCGTTGGATATTTGTTTGTTTTTCGCATGCAACATCGTCGAAAATATAACACAGAGTTCCGTAATGCCTCGTCTGGCAGTATAACCGATTCATTTTCACTAAAGGGGAAATAGCACTGTCCTGCAACATCTTGCAGTATCCGTGCTAGACATAAATACTTTGGCTGGTGTAGAGATTTCGAATATAAGTAAATGTTCTGGAACTTGACACCGTTTGGTTCCTCTAAAAGACTGGCAAGTGCGCATGTCTCTCCTGAATGGAATAAAAACAGCTCGAACTGTTCCCGGTAATAATTTTCCGTGCCGCGATTTGAATGTGTTGGTTTCCTCTTTGTCGATGTNGAATGTGTCGGTTTCCTCTTTGTCGATGTTACTAATACGTACTGGAAGCCTAGTTTGCTGCATGACAACCTTCATTATACTGCTAAGCAAATCTGTTAATCTGCATTATTTATATGTATAATACTTTTTTAAAAAATTTTCGGGTGCGTAAGATAGGCTGTGTTGCAATCTGGTGCTTTGAACGCTCGTGTTGCTGTGGCTGGACCTAATAAGTTTTTAACGACGGGCAGTTAACTTCACGCCTTTCGTGCGGGGAAATAATGCGTTTTTTTTTTTAAGAAGTTCCTTAGGGTAAATTATTGTTGAAGGGTGTCCCAATAACTTGACTACCTGCTGTGAAAGGACCTGACTATTTTCTAATAGCCGCCTAATGGTTGGTGATTTTTAGAAATGTGCAGTTTATCTGTTTGTTGGGCTATAGGTGCTTAGTAGAACGAGTTTTAAACACCTGACATTACTTCCAGACTACAACGATTATTACGTTTGTTCACGTGGCTGCTAGCATTAGTGTATTTGGCAGGTCGTAGGCGTATATATATAAAAGCTACTTGTGTTGACGATTATTCAGTACGTGTTCGCGGGAAGAAGTAGTAGCGACACGCTATTCGTTCAATCCTACTGCTAACGTGTCTGGGTTTGCTACAGAGTGCTCTTCCGGGCTTGATCTATGCGTTGCCGATAATCACTTGTTATAGTAGGTCCTTCAATCGAGCCTTCTAGTCGATTACTGTGTAAATCTATTTTTACGTTTTTAAAACCCGACTGTGGTGGGTATTAGGTATTTCTTCGTTCACGCTATGTCTACCAAAAAAAAGTCATTAATATTGACACACCACCGGTGTCTCCGGCTTCTAAACGCACGCGTTCACCTCCGCCTGTGGAGACTTCTAAGAATGCCTAATTTAATGTATCGAGCAATATTCTTTTAGCATTTTTTCGCATTATTTCTCCTACATGCATCGTTTTCCGTATCGGTCCTTGGGAGTGTCTCGACTTGCTGGCAGCATACATTCACGAAGCTCCGATAGCCATGCGGATGTACATCAGCAGCANGAAGCTCCGATAGCCATGCGGATGTACATCAGCAGCATACTTTCTCTTCTACGAGGGTCTGTGGCAGTTATGCCTTCATCGAACGATATTTCATGGGCGGATTGGCTGACTTCCTTGGAGTCACTAGAATTGGCTGCACTATTAACCCTTACATCGACTATGGAGAGGCTGGTCGGATTCTTCGACTCATGCATCAAAGAGAAGAAATTATCTGTTCGCATAGATGAAGAGTCTACTATCAACACCACTACGAAAGGGGCCTCATCCAACGATGTCCATGCTACGGCTGCAGAAGTCAGTTGCTCATCGACTTATGACTTAAAACATGCATTTCCCAACTTGATAAATGAAGCGAGTACCTCGACTGGTAGTATTACGGATTTCGCATCTTTCATTTCTTTAAGAAGCGGGGACGCCTCTACAAGTGGACTTACCCACCGGATGTTACTCAGCCGTCCCTGTTACAGTTGAAGTTGTTTCCCACAGACAAAATTCTATCGTCACCCAGCAGGGACATGTGGAAACATCAGCAGCAAGGCGTACAAGTTTTTGTAAATACAACGCAACCGAAAACTGCGATAGACGTGCATCTAGTCCGGCTCCTGCACGAAGTCTCCAAGATGGTGGATGTGAAAAGGAAGGACGGAGTTACGCACGACGATGTTCGTTAAAATGTACGTATTCAACCATAGTNAAGATGGTGGATGTGAAAAGGAAGGACGGAGTTACGCACGACGATGTTCGTTAAAATGTACGTATTCAACCATAGTATTTCAGACTGCGCAGGTACTTTCGTATAAATGATGGCAATAGTGACGGACATTTTATTGCGGAAGTTAATGAAGTGTTTGTATTAATTCGTCGTATTTGCTATAGTGCGCGTGGTTGATAATAACTTCTTCTTAATTGATTTTTGCCATCAAAATTAATGACAATAGGTTTTTAATAATATAGAAATATGTTGGTATAAAATTACTCATATTGTAGTGACGNAAGATGGTGGATGTGAAAAGGAAGGACGGAGTTACGCACGACGATGTTCGTTAAAATGTACGTATTCAACCATAGAATTTCAGACTGCGCAGGTACTTTCGTATAAATGATGGCAATAGTGACGGACATTTTATTGCGGAAGTTAATGAAGTGTTTGTATTAATTCGTCGTATTTGCTATAGTGCGCGTGGTTGATAATAACTTCTTCTTAATTGATTTTTACCATCAAAATTAATGACAATAGGTTTTTAATAATATAGAAATATGTTGGTATAAAATTACTCATATTGTAGTGACGNCAAAATTAATGACAATAGGTTTTTAATAATATAGAAATATGTTGGTATAAAATTACTCATATTGTAGTGACGTTTTGTTTGAGTGACATTATTTAGTTTCATGCAATTAATAATATCAATTGTATTGATTCTATGACAAGTTTATTATATCTTCAATGTTTAATTGTTACTTACATATGATTAATATTGAGTTTGTTTTGGTAAACCAGGGCATTATAGTGTGTGGTAGATATTAAAATGATTGTATTGAATTGCCATATTCACTACCAGTTTTACTGTCGACGTTAATGCTATAGTGCGCGTAGTTGATAATAACTTCTTTTTAATTGATTTTTTAAATGTTGAAGTTAATGAAATGGATGCTGATTGTATTGACTTTAGGTTTTTAATAACATTGAAATGTGTTGGTATAAAATTACTCATATTGTAGTGACGTTTCGTTTGAGTAAAATTATTTAGTTTCGTGCTTTTATTAATANTGTTGGTATAAAATTACTCATATTGTAGTGACGTTTCGTTTGAGTAAAATTATTTAGTTTCGTGCTTTTATTAATATCAATTTTATTGTTTCTATGATAAGTTTATTATATCTTCAATGTTTAATAGTTACTTTAGTATGATTAATATTTAGTTTGTTTTGGTAAACCGGGGCAGTATAGTGTGTGGTAGATATTAAAATGATTGAATTAAATCTACACGTTTACTACCAATTTTATTGTGGAAGTTAATGGTGTGTTTGTACTACTTTTCATTTTACATATGAAGATACTGGAATGTATTGCTACAGCAAAAGTGTTTAAGAAAAAAATTTACGTGTGACATCTGCGTGTATTATTTCTAAGGTATTGATACTTCCAATTCATTTTACATGTGAAGAATTCGTTTCTTTGTTATCATGNTTCCAATTCATTTTACATGTGAAGAATTCGTTTCTTTGTTATCATGCATTATATAAACTTGCAAAGAAAAACAAGTTCATGCTTCAATATACATCATGTACGCCTGAGAAAATATAGATCCCATGGTGTAATATACAGAAAATATATTTAAATAATTTCATATGAATAATTATATAAACCTGATAAGACAAAATATTAAGTGCTATTAAAGAATACGTTTTCTTTAAATAATTATTTTACTGTGGAAAAAAACCAAGTTCATGCTTCAATATACATCATGTACGCCTGAGAAAATATAGATCTCATGGTGTAATATACCGCAAAGGTATTTAATAATTTTAATGAATAATTATATAAACCTGATAAATAACACTGCCCGTAGCCTCGGGCGATTTAATGGCAAGTGTGATTCATCACAGGGAGCCATAAAAAACAAATATGACCGCTGTGGTATGATTGTGACGTAATATTTTCCCCTTTGGGTGATTTAATGACTAGAAGGACTCGACGAAGGGAGGGGGGCTCAATGGTGGGAGGAGGGCTCGATGGAGGGAGGGTGCTCGATGGAGAAATGGGGCGTAGGCACCATCCACTATGGCCGCCATTGCCCTGGGGTCACTAAAAAAAAAAAAAGAAATTTCAAAAAAGAATAAATCGAAAAAAAAAATTTTGAACATTTCTGAAAAAAAAAAAAATGTCCGCAAAATGGCGGAGGAATGCGAGATAAGTTGGTTTCTGCACTGGCTGCCAAAGTAGCAGAGGAATGCAAGAGCATGAGGTGGCTGCCAAAATGGCCGACATGGTGGTGGAGTGCAAGAGCATGAGGTGTCCCTGTGTCCCTACTGCGAACCTGTCTTCGAATACCAATTTTATAACTACTATCCTCTTAAAATAGTAGCAGTAACAGAAGAACTACCACCCCCTCAACACTACATAAATCTGAAATTCCACATTGAAGGACACACATACACGCACGAGTTTCTGGTTATTGAAAACCTCAAAGCCGACGCAATAATTGGTTGCGATTTCATTAAGAAACACCAATTAATACCAGATTTGTATGCAAAAGTAGCAACTCTAAGACATACACATGACAAAATTATTGCAGCTCCATTCATTGAGACAATAGTGTTTTCCTTCTAAAAACTACACAGCAAATGCAAAATTTAGAACCTGAGGAACACCAACTTCCATTTCAAAATATAAACCCAGCTTTGCACCCAGACAGAAAGGAAAAAATAAAAAATTTGTTAGAAAAATAAAAAGACAGATTTGCATTCAAAATTACGGAATTAACAGAAACCAAACAATATAAAATTAAAATTGATTTAACAACAGAAACCCCATCCATTGCAAACCATATAGAATATCTCCTATAAGGCGAAAAGCAATAACACAAAAAATTCAGGACATGTTAGACGCAAAAATAGTAGAAAAATCAACAAGCATTTCAGGGCGCTCCATGTTTAGTTGTACCGAAAAAGGATGTAACCATACGAATGGTTACGGATTTCAGACGCCTTAATAATTTCATACCAGATCAAAATTATCCATTACCAAGTACGGAGGATATTTTACAAATTTTACAAGATATTAAGTACATTACTAGTTTAGATAAGTTTTCAGGATTTTATGCAATCCCCATTAAATCAGAAGACAGATATAAGTTGGCATTTGCTATAGATCAAATAGGATTATTTCAATATCGTTGACTGCCAATGGGATAAAAAAGTAGCACAACATTTTTTCAGGAATTTGTAGATACATTATTAGGTGAACTCAGATCGCAGTCAGTAGTATGTTATGATGATGACATTTTCGTAATAGGTAATGATTTCAAAGAATATGTAAGAAATTTCTAAAAATTACTTAAACGTATGAAAGAATTTGGAGTAAAACTGAATCCAAAAAAATGTACATTTGCATACCAGGAGATAAAAATATTAGGTCATAAACTAACACCAAAAGGACTAACACCAGATCCAGATAAAATTGAAGTAATAATTGATACACCACCACCCATAAATATAAATCAATTACGATTATTTTTGGCCCTCACATATTATTTAAGAAAATTTATTAGTAATTATTCTCAAATTGCACAGCCCCTAACAGAGTTAACGAAAAAGGACACGAAATTTTATTGGGACATACAGTAATAGTCAGCCTTTTTACAGTTAAAGGAAGCTATAACCTCAACCCCAATACAAGCACCTTTTAAAGATGATAGAAAAACAATTTTAGTTTGCAAAGCATCAAAAACAGCTGTTGGCGGAGCATTATTACAAGAAGACTCACAAGGTCGGGTATTTGTTATCGCGTACGCGTCCAAGTCACTAACACAAAATGAAAGAAATTGGTCAACTACAGAAAGAGAACTCGGAGCAGTTAAATATTTTTGTACTTACTTTTGGCAGTATTTATACGGACGCAAATTTATAGTTGAAACAGAGCATGCGTTACTTAAATATTTGACACCAATGGCAGAACATAACAGCCGTATCCAAAAATTTTCAACAGCCCTTAGCGACTTTTCATTTGAAACCAGAATTGTTAAAGGTAAACATAACATTAAAGCAGATTATTTATCAAGAATACCGAACACGGAAACACAAAATACGTACCAGAAATAAATAAATAACAAGTATTACACATTACTTAATATCCCTCCACACATCGATAATATATTTCAGGCAATATAAAGAGTACTATTTTATAACTCAGAAAAAATGGAAGATGTTAAGAGAACAATAACTAAATACATCTCCCAAAACTGGGAAGAATATAAAAATACTTTGAATGTCAAGGGAAATAGAGGAGAAAAGAAAATAAAAATTAACTTCGGTAATGAACCACATACCCACCCAGTTAAAATCAAATTAAAAGCAGCATCTACATTTTATCAGATAAATATTTTCTTAATTTCAGAAGATAATCCACGAAGCAAATCTGTTCAGTGTGATAAGCCAATTGCAACTGTTTCATTGTATACAAATGCAATAAATAATAAATTACATTTTGAACCTATTATTAAAAATCAAACAGAGACCATTGAATCAGAGAAAGAACTATTTATTTTTGCACTTCAGCACCTTCCGTATAGTACATCGCCTTTTCAAGGAGAGTATGACAAGGACCCGTTCATTTTGAAAATAAAACAGGCCCTTACACACCCCGATAGTGTACCACCAGCGATTCGCCGCCTATCTCGTAGATATGGCATAACAGCAAATGGGGCAATATATTATAAAATACATTCACCAACAGAGGAACGTCACCTAACCGTGGTACCAAAACATTATGTCCCAGAAATTATTATGGCCCATCATGACGAATTATTAGGGGGCAGACACTTTGGCATATGTAAAACTATTGATAAGATAAAACAAGCATATACATGGGAGGCGATGCAGACATTCGTAAAAGAATATGTTAAAACATGTGAAACATGCCAGCACGCAAAACGAGCTCACAATAAACCAGAAGGCGAATTATAGCCCATTCCAACCCCTCCTATATTTTCTATGTGGTCAATAGCCGCTAAAGGCCCTCTGTCAACAACAAAATCTGGCAATAAATATGTATTAGTAATGACAGAACATGCTACACGATATGTAATGGCCATACCAGTACAAACCATAGATGCACGAACTTGTGCACAGTTTATTAAAACAGTCATACTTAGATTTGGTTGCCCTAAATATTTATTATCAGACCGAGGCACGTCATTCTAGAATGAAGTGATTTCACAGTTATTAGCAGAGTTACATGTAAAAAAATTGTGCACTACGGTGTATAACCCCCAAGCTAACGGCCTGACAGAGGCCATGAACAAAGTTATAGGCCAACAGTTAACTATGTATGCGGAATCAGATCAGCAAAACTGGGATGAATATTTAGAATTTATCATATTCAACTATAATACTACAGTGAATACCACAACTGGATTTTCCCAATTTTTCCTTATACGTGGAGTTAATACAAGCCAACCGTCACACGTAGTTCTCAACAAACCAGATATAAGGACAGCCGATTGGTTACAGACATTACAAAATGTGAGAGACAAAGCAGCGGAAAATGTAAATAAAGGGCGACTCACACAAGCTAAATATTTTAACAAACATTTTAGACCCACTAGCTANTAAAGGGCGACTCACACAAGCTAAATATTTTAACAAACATTTTAGACCCACTAGCTATAAAGACACTAAATGGATGTGGCTAAAAAATCGCTTACGAAGGAAAGGACTTTCATTCAAATTTACAGGACCCTATAAAATCTTGAAATTCCTGTCCAGAAATACGGCACGGATAGAAATGAGAATATGGAGAAAGAAATATAGTGACACTGTCAACACTCGCAATATAAAGCCGGCCAATTTAAGAAAAACCAAATACACACAACAGCCAACCACACCTAACAAAAAATGCACACGCCACACTCCCTTCCATACCACCCACTAAAGCCATACAGATCACGCCCATCAGCACTGTCACTCAAATAAACTCAGAAACTACACAGCAGACAACTCAGAAACACTCATACAAGCCTAGAGTATTAATTAGTAAATTATAATGATTATATAATAAAGGGAATCACACGTCATGTTGTTTTTCAGATGACCAACATGAAAAATGCTGCATTGCCATGTTTATTCTTCTCTTTACTTATCCAGCAGTCATTTTCCATCACCTCCAGCAGTTATCCGACATTTTTACTTATTCCAGTATTTATTGGTACGAAGGTCACTTTGAATTACGAACGAAGCATAACGTAATTATACACAATGCACACACTTGCGACACGCGCGCGTCCAATACATCACACATACATATCGGCGTTCAAATTCAGTGGCTAAGTAACACTTATTTCCAGCTGGAACAACTTCAGATACACAGGAATTCATGTAGAAAGAAAAAAAAACCACAATATTACACACAGACTGGCACCTTCACTCTAAACTGGATCACGTAAACCATATAATTGAATTGCCAGAGGAATACAATAACATATTTACACCGATGATAAATCGTTTTTTTATTGCTGTTATTTCATAATAATTATTGCGCTACTGATAGGCGTCTGTATTTTTATTCACTGNATAAATCGTTTTTTTATTGCTGTTATTTCATAATAATTATTGCGCTACTGATAGGCGTCTGTATTTTTATTCACTGTAGAATTTATCAGATGGCATATTTTTTACGTCAAACGCATCAAAACCGAACTAATAATTAAATTACTGCTGGAGTGATTATCTTTGCCAATCTTAAAACATCAGGTCCCAAACCAACAACAGCAGATATCCTTTTTATTAGCAACGCACGACGCAGCGGATACACGTCGCGAGAGGCACAACGAAGACTTTCAACAGAAACGAACCGACAGGCTCCAGAAACGACCTGTTTTACGCAAAGCAATCTTCGTATGCATGTTGGTCCGCGCGACCGACCACACCAGACCGTACCGGGCAAGATTCTGAACTCTAATGAACTGANATAAATCGTTTTTTTATTGCTGTTATTTCATAATAATTATTGCGCTACTGATAGGCGTCTGTATTTTTATTCACTTTGGAATTTATCAGATGGCATATTTTTTACGTCAAACGCAGCAAAACCGAACTAATAATTAAATTACTGCTGGAGTGATTATCTTTGCCAATGTTATAACATCAGGTCCCAAACCAACAACAGCAGATATCCTTTTTATTAGCAACGCACGACGCAGCGGATACACGTCGCGAGAGGCACAACGAACAGAAACGAACCGACAGGCTCCAGAAACGACCTGTTTTACGCAAAGCGACCTTCGTATGCATGTTGGTCCGCGCGACCGACCACACCAGACCGTACCGGGCAAGATTCTGAACTCTAATGAACTGANCTTCGTATGCATGTTGGTCCGCGCGACCGACCACACCAGACCGTACCGGGCAAGATTCTGAACTCTAATGAACTGACGCGCTGGGAGGATGCACTTAGCTCCTCTCGAGACAGTATGTGATAACTCAGCACATACCTTCAGCATCCGTGAGTGGCGTGATTCGCACGTCTACCAACCACATCACAGAACACCGTCACGACGGCAAGAAAACTTTCAGTAGCCTTCCGAATTCATATAACAAAAAGTTAGAAAATGTTTACACATAGAGTTCAAGTTACCTTACTAGTCGTTAACATACGTACGTCTAATTATCTCGTGCACGTTCCTCATGACCTGTCTTAAAATCCAGTTCCCAATAGTTAAATGGACCTATTTTTACTGCTGGCAGATAATATGATAATATGATAATTTTACTTAAATTTTAAAATCGTAAGCTCAATTAACGATATCCCACTTCTTTTCCTACGATGCATCGTTACATAATTTATTTTATGGTGCACCATAAAATAGTAGCTGTAAGAATAATTTATTATATGAACAGATCACTATCTTTAGATATTCAAACCGGAAAAGACAATTTCATTAAAGAAGAAAAATGTAACATGTGTACTATTAAGTAGAGCGAGGTCTAAAAGAGAATAATGTAACCCAATAGGGGGAATATAAATATACAATGTTGTTCAGCTGTATGATAAAAGTTTGTTATTAATAATATAAGTAAAGAAATGTAAATAATGTTCAAAACGTAAGCTAAGCATTCAACTTAAATCATGTACTACAAAAATTAAGGATATATATAATGTATATTGTTTTGTTATTAATAAAATCCGTCTTACTACAGTAAAGAAATGTAAATGACGTGCATATTTAAATCATCTTCTACAAAAATTAGGAATATATATATTGTATATTGTTTTGTTAATAATATAAGCAGAATCAAATATGTACGATGGTTAAATGGAATCGGTTAATATATAAATATAAATATATATATATTTATATATGGATATTCGTCTAACACCCGCCCCCCTTTCCCCTTTTCCACCCTAGCTCATCCACATCTCGCACGACCAACGGGACGAGGAAGACAGCCGACACCGCTCGTCAGCAAGTTCACGGCCAGCCCCCGCGTGTGTTCGTAGTTCGTCGACCCAAGTCGAACCTTCACTGCAGCCAACTTCAATTTTACACTGTTGCGGCACATTACTCATTCAGTCCAACACACCCACGATAGTTACGGACCCATTATCGAAACTACATTCTCACTGAACAACTTTACTTCTACTATCAACCCAATTCAACATTCTTTCTCCCGCAAATATCTCCAATATTTCTTTACAAACTACTTTCTCCAGCATCCCTCCAGATATGAGGACATATCTTTTTCATCACTTTGTGAAGGATGTTACGATTGGTCCCGTTGTGCAAACGCCTGTCTAAGTGGAAGCCGAGAGCGTCGTCCGACAAAGAGGCCACAGANTGTTACGATTGGTCCCGTTGTGCAAACGCCTGTCTAAGTGGAAGCCGAGAGCGTCGTCCGACAAAGAGGCCACAGACGCGCCTATAACGCACAACATCGGACCGGAATCGATTTCAGCAACCAGCGGAGAATTGCGCAAAGAGACACGGAAATCGTGAATCCTGCTAGCCTAAGGGCATTTCAGAAGAATTAGAACAATCGGCGAGGACACTCCACCTACGATGCACAAAGGGAGCCAATCAGAATGAATTACGTCAATACACACGTGGGTAGGCGGGGGGCGAGAAGAGTAAACTGGGCACCGAGGACTGAGATCGACACAGTCTGCGTGGGTCAACATGCGAGTCAACACCAGGTCCGAGGGCGTCGTCCAACAACGAGGTCCGGGTGCGAGGCTGGTGTGAGCTCCTTCTATATCATGCAATCTTCTCTCTCCTAAGTAACCTGCCTTTACTCCATCTCTCTCTCTTTTCCGTTGGACTCTTACATTAAATATTCCTGTAAAAAGTGCTAACTGTTCAAAGCGAGTAAAGATTCTATTAACTCTTTCTAATTCCTCTTATTCTGAGCTTACCCTAATTNAAGTGCTAACTGTTCAAAGCGAGTAAAGATTCTATTAACTCTTTCTAATTCCTCTTATTCTGAGCTTACCCTAATTCCTTATACTGTCCCTTAATATCCTAAGAGTTTATGAGTAGGTAAGGCTCATAAAAACCCGGAGTTAAGTATTTATAAGCTCTCACACAACTGTCATGGGAATAGAAAGAGCTTTCATAATGTTTTTTTCCGATCATTATTCTGCTGATCGTTCGCAGAATAGTCGAAACAAATATCGAACAGCACACGCGGGAGTGAGAAAAAAACTCTCTCACCATCATGTTTCAAGCGCACGTGTTCAAATGCGTCATATAGCAAATATCACTGACCATCTGCGACATGTTTACTTGTAGCAAGACCGTACCCGCGGCAATTATCGTGAAGAGCAGTGCTGACAGCATTCGCAAGAAGAAAATAAGATCGTTTCTAAAGATCGCGGCCAACTGCTGAACTGAAAAGTGTATTCTATTCCCATATCAACAAATCCTGACAAAACAGTTACCTGAAATTAAGGCAACACCAGCCAAGTTCAACTTAAGATGTGCATCCGAAAAAATATAAATAAAGGATTTATCCACAGAAAATTGTCGTAACAATATTACAGCAATATATGGATTGAAAAAAAAAATGTCATGATACTGTTAATACACTTGAGAGCCAAAAAAAAACTGGTATAGGCGTGCGTATGCAAATAACAGAGGTATGGAACCAATCAGAGTAACGCGATGCGGTCGGCAGCGTCTATATAAGACAACGAGCGTCTGGCAACATGGCTATATTGGATACTGCTTCTTCAATGGCAGATTATCAAGATTTAAGTGAGTTTGAATGTGGTGTTATAGTCGGCGCACGAGAGATGGGACATAGCATCTCCGAGGTAACGATACAATTTGGATTTTCGCGTACGACCATTTCACGAGTGTACCGTGAATCTCGGGAATCCGGTAAATCATTAAATCTTCGACATCGCTGCGGTTGGAAAAAGATCGTGAACGAACGGGACAAACGACGACTGACGAGAATCATTAAACGTGACAGTCGTTAAACACTTTCTCAAATTGGCGCAGATTTCAATGATGGGGCATCAACAAGTGCCAGCATGGAACTATTCAACTGACCATCATTGATATGGGCTTTCGGAGCCGAAGGCCCACTCATGTACCGTTGTTGAGTGCACGACACAAAACTTTACGCGTCGCCTGGGCCCGCCAACACCGCTATTGGACTTTTGATGACTGGAAACACGTTGCCTGGTCTGACGAGTCTCGTTTCCAATTGTATCGGGTGGATAGACGTGTACGGGTATGGAGAAATCCTCATGAATCCATGGACCCTACATGTCAACAGGGGACTGTTCAAGCTGGTGAAGGCTCTGTCATGGTATGGGGCGTGTGCAGTTGGCGTGAAATGGGACCCCTGATACGTCTAGATACGACTCTGACAGGTGACAGATACTTAAGCATCCTGTCCGATCACCTGCACCCATTCATGTCCATTGTGCATTCCGACGGACGTGGACAATTCCAGCAGGACAATGCGACACCCAACACGTCGAGAGTTGCTACCGAGTGGCTCCAGGAACACTCTTCTGACTTTAGACACTTCCATTGGCTACCTAAATCATCAGACATGAACATTATTGAGCGTATCTGGGTTGCCTTGCAACGTGCTGTTCAGAAGAGATCTCCACCGCCTCACACTCCTATGGATTAGCGGACTGCCCTGCAGGGTTCATGGTGTGAATTGCCTCCTGCATACCTTCAGACATTAGTCGAGTCCATGCAACGTCGTCTTGCGGCACTTCTGCGTGCTCGCGGGGGCTCTACACGATATTAGGCAGGTGTACTAGTTTCTTTGGCTCTTCAGTGTACATAGTTAATGCATTTTAGCTACATAACGTCATATGAAAATTAAATAGTATTATTTCCTTAAAATTCCAGTTTTTTTAAAGAGCTCTGAAGCGAAAAAAAGCATTTAAAATTTAACTTCGGCAATTACTCATTTAATTACCATTGTTTTTCCAATACATCCACTTTATATGTGCAGTAAAAATCGCGCTGTTTAGGAGTGCTCAAGTACCCAAAGAATTTATCTAAGCATGTAATGGAATTCTTTCTTTTCAAACTTGTTTAAAACCAAAAACCCTGAATTAAATAATTCCCTTACTGTCATCAAAACAGCAGACAGATATTTTATTGTAAGTTCTTTGTGAGGTTCGTATTTTAGTTCCATTTTAAGTTTTAATGTAAAATTAAAATTTGGGAATTGTATTTTAATCTCAGTTCCGTGTGAGTTCAAAAGAAAAAATTTACGGCCTTCCGATGATAAAACAATAATTTATTTGAAATCAGATTGACTATTTAAGTAACATTTTGAAGTTAGTTTGGCACAAAATATATTTAATTTCTAATTGATTTCTTATTTATCGTAAAACCACTTTACAATATACGATGTGTTATTTATTCTTTGACCTGGTATTTTAATCAAGTTAAATTTGGTATAATAATACTGTATTTAAAAAAACCTTAAAACATAAAGAAAGTGGTCACTTGAACGCTCTTGATAGTATTAAAGGTGTGTTAAAAGTGTTAAATGTTTGCTAAAACATGTATTTTGCCTAAATCTTAGTCTCACTTGAAATAAATATATAACTCCAAAATTAGTGTGGCGTGGTTGTTTATTTCAATTATACATGCACAGTCAGTTTGTTTCAAGCTTCATTGACGAAGCCTAGCTAGCTCCCGAAAACATGCAAAATTTTATTTTCATGCTTTGTCACGCGCTTCTCTCCCGGGCTGATAACGAATGGTTTGATCTTGGACTTCGTAAGCAACTAGAGAGCTATTACTTGTTACGAAATAAAACTTTGTAAAAGTCCAATAGACACATAGGGTGGAAAAATAATTTCCATTATAAACATGGCTTATGCATGACAGTACGTTATAGTTATTTTATTTTGCCTACATTAGAAAAGAAGGGCGATGTGGTGAAATTGACGTGGCAATGCGGCGACCTGAAATTGCGTCAAAGCCAAGTACTTTAGAAATTTTACATCAGTAAATTTGAATTACATTTTGTCTTTCTGTTTGGAACTGCAAGATTCCAAAAGGAAACATATATGTGTAAAATTAAAATATCAAAACCAACTTTCATTCGGAAACAACAGAAAAGCTAATCAAGCACATAACTTCCTATTTTTGATGTACATTTTAAAACATTTTATACAGCAGTACACAGGCATTTAGAACATCCAACCTTAAAGTAATAAACAGCAGACTGGCCTGCCTGAGAAAAAGTATCCGTTTGTAAACGTGTGCAATCTTGAGTTTTTCACTCGTATACATAAAATAACCGTATGATCGCAGAAGAATATTCGTGTCTTACAGAGAAGAACAATAGGATGATTTGAAATTATTTATGTAATGAACTTGAAATCGTTCTTTGGAACTAGTTAGGTCATTTTTCTCAGAAAGTTAATAAATATTAAGTAATGTACAACCACTCCTTTACGGGAAATCATGAATAAATACTTTGACAGTGAGTTGTCGTTTACCTGACTTGCTATAATGAGGGTTATTTAATGTGAGAATGTGTTTAAATTAGTCAAGTTATGTATACTTATGTCTGTACATGCCCATAGCACCTTGAAAAGTCAATAGTTTATATATCGAAAGGATGTGTCATATTACGATGGGCGCCATCTGCGAAGTAGTGTGTTACCAATATTTCTTCCAACAGTACCAGTCAACCACACGAAACACTGGCCATTCAAACGAAGAGCTTAGGATCAAATAAACCTAGTCGTAACAACTGAAACTCACAATTAAAACACCAACATTTCGATTTAATTCCGAATTTTATTCGTGTATTTCAATATAATGTAGCAGTTTTTTCCTAAGTGTGCGCTAAACTCACTAAATAGCATGTCACTTCAATTATTCACCATAACAATGTTATAGGCTGATGTTATTTCACAAGAACTACTCGGCTCACTTCTATTAAATCTTGTCGAAAATTCACTTTACTTGGAAATTTTTAACAGGAATGTTCTTTTTATTTAAGTCTTTGAGTATGTTAGGCCTATCAGAATTACTTGTATACGCATAGGTTAAAATAATGCCAATTTGTTATATTTATAACACCTTGTTAATTCTAAATTTAAATTTGTAAAAGGGCCACACTATTTTATATTCAGAAACATGCATTAGTGGTAATTTTAAGATTTTCATGCCACTATTTATTATATCTTTGTTATAATGTTTCAAGCCTCAAAATGAGGTGGTCGTAACATTTAAACACTCTGATTAGGATTACTATAAACAAAATTAGTAAATTTATTATTTAGCGTGTTCCGTATACTGACATTTTAATGTCATATGCATTATTACATTCTTTATTCAACGTACATTTCTAATAGTCTAACAATAATCTTTCTGATATCATGCATCCACAAATAGATTATTTACATAAATTATTGTACATTTTATACCTACTCCCGATTTTGTACATAAATTAGGTAAAAATATTTATCTAGAATTTTTTTTATATAAATCTCATATAGGTTTATTATATTTTTATATTTACAACTAGTTTTATAACTATTTTCAACACTATAATAATAATTGTAGTATATTCCACTTATACGTAAAATAATTTTACCATAATTTTTGTAATCTTAATCAGTTTACTTAGTTTCAAGTCAATAATTTTAATTTCTGGTTATAAATTAGGTAACAGCTCAGCTAACACTAAAGTGTTATTTTTCCGCAATGTGTAAATTAATATTTTTTTTTGCATCTTTTATGGTCTTATACCAGAACTTATTATTATTATATTCATTCTCATTTTAATTACATCGTACAATTTAATTTCATAATGATAAATTGATGACTCTTAATAAAAGGTATTTATTGTGGTGATTTTGATAAATTTTTATGTTTATGTAACACTAAATATATAATTAAATTTTATTTCCGTCATCTAGTTGTTCTACATGTTTATCTACTTCCTAAAAAAGATTAGATGTAAATATTTTCCTAATTTATTTTATAATCATCTAAATTAGTACTTATTTAGTTTTTATACTTTTCAATAAGTAAACTAATTAAACTTTGACAACTTTTTTTATTAAGGTTCAATGTTTTATTCATTTATGCCAAAAAAATATATTTATTTTTATGTATTTTGCACTATAGCATGTTGTGTATTATTTACAATTCATTGTAAATATGCATCTATGTAATAAAAAATTTAAATGAGTTGTAATCGTACAGAAAGTTTTGAAAGGCAGTCCATTCCTCCAACAGATCAAACAAGGGAAAATCTAAATATTTATAATAATGGGATAGAATGAGATAATGTATAGATTTTCGCTCTCAAATGATGCACATATTCATGAGAAATTTAGACTTACTGAAGAAAATTTAGCTGAAAATCATCCTAAAAAAGCTATAATAAATGTATTCTCAATTTTGAAATTTCAAAACATTAATATATAATAGAACTTGCAGATAGCTCTGAAATTACTCCGGCGATGATGAATGCTTCGTTAAAATACACAGTCATAAAACAAATACCTAATTGAAAGGTTGAAGATTAGAAATGAGAATATTCTCACAAACTTTAATTTATTCTTTCATATATGTATTCATATTATATATAACATTGTTTACTAGAAAGGTGGAAATATTTTTTTCTATAGAAATTCATTAGACATGTATAAAAATATAGATTATATATGAGATGTTAGTAATGATTTTGTTAATGTAATTAAATAATGTGTTCTATTGTTGACTATGAACGTACAACTGTAATTTTTGTAACAGAAAAACCAATAACTTTTCTAAAATCCCTATAAGTTTTCATTATTTGCAGTTTTATATTCAAACCAGTTTATACATATTCTACTGTTTATAAAATTAATATTAAATATCAGTTCAACAATATTCAGTGTGATATATTAAGTTGTTGTAGGATTCTGAACTAACAGAAATGAAAATGATAATCAGTTAGTTTCCTCTTCGAGGTTTAATCACTGGAAATTTACGAAGTATTTGTGTTATTAATAATACATTTGAGATATTTCCTAAGAAAACTGGAATTTTTATTTTCTCAACAGTCTTTATCAAAAAATATATTTAGCTTATTTTGTAAACTCGAGATATAAAATATTTATTACTTACAACAGTAGAGAAATATATTATGAAAATACAGAAAACAGTGATGGTGAATACCTATATATGCATTATACCATTAATGTGGGAAAATTAAAGTGATACATGTTTAACGTATATAACAATTATAACTGGTTTTAATAAATCTGTTGAAGCTGAAAATGCCTGTAATACTTTAAAAAGTAAAATTGATCTAACTTATAATTATTTGAAAGAACGATTACTAAAGAGATACATATATTTTTTACTATTAAATATTTAAATTCACATTTATATATTTAATAAATATTGTTCATACAGTTTTATACTAGTTTTATGATAATGTAAGTACAAATATGAAATTTTATAATTTTATAAAGAAATGTTAGTAAGATTTTGACAAAATAAAGGCAGGCATAATTGTATTTTTCTTTATTATTAATGTAGTTATATAAAGATCAGTTTCGGTATTTATTTTGTTGTGTAGGCTTTAGTAAAAAGTAATGTAAATTTATGACTACACTAAAATAAATGGTGAAAGTAGATTAATTTCATCTAAAAAAGGTAAACGAAAGATTGATTTTAAAGCATATTGTAGGTAAATTGTATTATTTTGACTGTTTAACCAGTGTATTTTTTGCAACCTTCCGTACTGGTCTGTGCCAGTTATAATATTTTATATCTACTTACGTCAACAATTTGAGGAGTTTCTTGAGAACCAGCTTTTACTGGTTTAGTCATACTGTACGGTTGATAAAATAGATCATGGTATAGAGTTATTTACATTATTCCAAGCGAGATTTTCCTGCAGCTTACGGCGATTCAGGTGAAAGAAGATAGAACCAACCCGATAATGATAATGCATAACAAATAGTTCCTTCATCTGATCTATTGAATCATATATTTGTCCAGTGGGGTTGAGGTTGACTAGACGAAGAAAGGTGTCGACATAATGACGACAATAAAAAATTACCTTGCCAACATTCCGAAAGAGACATCTGCGGCCAAAATTGTAAATTGGAGATTCGGAGACGATTACAAAGTTCTCTTTTATGCAGGGGACAAGTTCGAGGTATGTATTCTGCTAGGATACTGCACAGCTTTACCGAAGACTATAAGTGTATTGTCATTATCTCTAAGTAAGACTTGCTATTTTATCTCAACAACAGTTAGATGGATGCCACCGTGGATACTTGAGACAGTGCGGAAGCAGTGAAACTAAATCTGCAGTTGACCGAATATATACTTTCTTACATTCAGCTGAGCACGAGTGAATATAAGCTGTAGAACATAAGAAATAACAAAACATCGACGAGGCGTTCAGGCTGTGGAGTCTAGAGACTGTTTGATGTTTAGCTTCATTACCAAGAAACCGAGATTTCATCGTCGTGCTGCAGATCGGGACACAGCACAAGGTGAACGTGAGTCATTTGCAGCTCGATGTTTGCCAAATAGAAAACGCGAAAATATTTCTGGATAACTTCAGCTGCTCATACTTCAGTGTTTTAGTAGCAGAGAGCCTACAGCCGCGTATTGTCATTTCGCATTCCAGGTGTTGAAAACTCCGCGGAACCCAATTTTATATATTTTGTTACAAATTATAAATTTTAAAATTTCCTTTTTCAGGTTGTACCACAAAGTTGCGTTGATTAAATTTCCTGTTATATATAAAACTTTTCCAAAACCAGCATCGTCCTTTTTTTAAAAATAGTTATTCTAGCCACGCATAAATACTTACCAATAGTGGTACTGGCTATGATCTTGTTGACATGTAGTGATCGCGATATTTGCGCTACTTCAACGTAGACTATGAGCACTTTTCCCAGGTGTGAAGTCGTACCAACAAGGAGTAATGCTTCTAAGCTGACTGCCACGTATGAGGAGTTCTGAAAAATTAATAAACTCATATCAGAAATACATCTTGCACTAACAAATAGTAAACAACACTTGAACATGAGATACCTCATTTAGATTACTTACATCTACTGCATTTACACAGGAATGGTTACACAAATTTTCAAAATACCTTTTATTGATATCTGACTTAAACGTTTGGTATTATAGATAAACGTAATACTTTCCCATTGGAGTGCAACAGCCACGGGATAATTTAAGTTTCCCGTCGATAAAATACAATTTCTTGGAGATTTTTCGCATTCAACTATGATACAAGCGAATATTTCACCATACTTATCATTACAAATTCATCACATACTCAACCGACATTCCCTGTCTTTGTGTGATACCTGTTTACACCAACCCCCCCTCCTAAAACTTTTGAAATCGACAGCTAAATTTCACAAGTGCGGGCTGTTATTTTCAATATGGGGGTCCATTAAATTTTTTGGGTGCAATGTCATATTATATAATGCAATATTCAACCTTCGTGAAACAAATTTGGTAAGTTGAAAAAAATTTCAGCATTAAATTAAAAAACTTGTTGGGAGATAGCATCACTTTAAAGTAAAGCTGTTACATCATATCTCTGTACCCGCTCTATCGACTACCACCAAATTTGGCATGCAAGTTTTGTTAAGTTAATCCAGCCGAAATATACAGTATATTATTTTAGGTGTATGAGGTAATTTTTTTCCTTCAAAATAGTGATCATATAAATGCATTAAAATGTTTTAACTTTCAATGTTGTAATGTCATGAATTCGTGCCATATACAGAATTTTAATTCTTTTTTATGTAACTTCAAGACATGATTGTATTTCCTGTACGTTGTTTTTAAGTGGTGCAGTAATTACATTATTTATCATGTAAATAAACTGCTCAGATATTTTTATTCCGGATTTACTTAGTTTTTTCCAAATGTTTATATGTCTTTCTAGTCTGTTTAATGCTGTTTGGCTTAGAGCAGTTGTTGATCCGTTGCCATAGCGACTAAATGGCGAGATGAGTAATTTTGGCCTCTACCACTCACGGGATGGGTTTATTTTCTAACGAGTTGTAAGTTAAGCATTTCTGAATAGCTTTCATCTTGGTTTCCGACGGCGGGACGCTGACCCTCGTGGGTTTATCCTGACGGCTTTTTAATTGATAATTGAAGTAATTTTTCCCAAGTTCACACCTGTAAACTGTTGGAAATTAACATTGTAATTATATAAAACGATATGAACTCTATGGAAAATGTATGTTTAGACATGTATTTTTTGTTTCTAGTTGGTTAGTAAGTAAAATAATATGATAAACATAAGTATTTGAAGAATAAGAGTTTTATTTAAATAATTTTATTTAAAATCTCAATACCCAACAGGCCTTGGTACCATAAAGCTTAAATTATTTATCAGGAATGTGTTTTTGGTGTTCACTTTACCACTGTGAAATCATCTATCAATAAGGTAAGTGCCCAAACATCATTATTGTGTTTCGTGGCATAAAAAAGTATTAATGGCAGAATCCAAGACCTGCATCAATTAGGAAATTGGACGAACTTTCGGAATTAAAAATTATTTACTTTTGAAGGCTTGTGGGAATATATGATTGGTAAAAACCGATGCTAATAAAAAAAACCTATTCTATAAAGATACAAAAGCTAGATCAAGGATAAATTCAATGTTGAAAGAGCATTTGTATCCAGTAGTGATTGGTTTAAAAACTGCCAAAGAAGTATGGTTAAAATTAGAAACTTATGAAGATAAATATTTATCTAGGAAATTGTTTTTACTAAGGAAACTTTTTAATGTTAAATTAAGCCAGTTTAACGACATGGAGACTTAAATAAATGGAATTTTGTCTTTGTCACAGAAGCTTAGTTCAATAAGCTCTTCTTTAAAAAACTAGTTTATTGGAATTCTTAAGTTGAACAGTTTAAGTGAAGAATATGAACCTATGATTATGGCACTGGAAGTATCCAATAATAAAATTAAATCTGATTATGTGAGAGCCTTATTATTGCAGAAAGAATATAAAAATTAAATAATAGACGCTGATATTCATTTTAAAATCAAGAAAAATAGTTACATACTTTATTCATGTGGAAAAATAACAAGAAAACAAGAAGAAAACGTCTTACTAAAAAAACTGAAGAATAACGGTAAATTTAATTGTAAGGAGAATGATAAGTCCCAAGTATTACTTGCAGCCTTATCTACTAATAAGGTGAATCCACAAGAGTGGATTGTTGATAGTGGAGCTTCATCTCACGTGCCAACAGAAAGGATTAGAGTTTTAAACCTATTAAATTGGACACAGCTATTGTCAACAACGCTAAACTTGAATCTATGTATTATGGAGACGTTAAACTAAGTGAGGATATAAGAATAGGAAATGTTTTATATGTTCAAAATAATACACATAACTGGTTATCAGTTAGTTAGTTAACTGATAAAGATTTAACAGTTATCTTTGATAAAGGAGGTTGTAAAATATTAGATAAAGAAGATACGGCTGTTTCTGGAATAAATAAATATTGACTATTTAAATTGAGTATATAAAGTAAAGCAATAAGTAAAGTTGCTTCCATTAAATCTACAGTTTCATCTAGTATCTGGCACAACAGATTAGGACATAACAATCGTTATTCAATGTAATTACTTGTTAATGGAATGGCAAATGGTATTATAATTTCTGGCCCTAAAGATAACGATAGTTGTGTTGCATGCATAATTGGAAAACAGAGAAGTTAGCCTTTCAAAACACAAGGTACCAGAGCTAAAGGCATTTTAGATATTGTGCATAGTGATTTATGTGGATCCATGTATGAAATAAATTGTGGTGGAGCAAGCAATTTATTGACATTTGTGGATGTCTATACAAAAAAAAACTTCATCTATTTATTGAAATATATATTTGAAGTTACAAGTAAATTAAATGAATCTATGGCAGAAACCCAAACAGAACGAAAAATTTAAATACTCAAAACTGATAGTGATGGAGAATACGTAAATTTTGATATTTCAGATGTCTTATTTCAGTGTGAGATAATTCACCAGAAAACTATCATTTATACTGCTAAACAAAATTATGTAGCAGAACGTCTGAATAGGACTTTAATAGAGAAAACAAGATATTTGCTTAAAGAAGCAGGATTGTTTAAAAGATATTAGGGCAAAGTTGTGAGTACTGCAAGCTACTTAAATAATAGAACACATACTAAAGCTGTTATAGGAATGTCACTTGAAGAGGCTTGGACTGGAAGAAGGATACATTTGGCAGATTTATAGGTGTTTGGATGTAAATCATTTGAGAAGATATCAGTTTTAAAAAAAGAAGGAAACTGGACTACAAGAGTGGATATTATTACTGGATATTAAGAAGACAGGAAGAGTTATAGATTAATTGATCCAAAGAACCCAAACAGTTCTCACTATTGCTCGAGGTGTGATTTTTTTAAAGAAAAGAATCAAGGTTTTAATGTAGAAAAAGAATAAATAAATAGAAGAAAGGACGCTGTTATATTTAGAAAAATCAAGCAAGTTTTAGTTCACGAAAATACAGACGTAGAAGCTGATGAAAAAGATAGTCAAGAAGAAGAATTTGGAGGATCTGAAGATGTAAGTTTTGAGACTGCGATTTTGCAAGATTCAGGGACAGAAAAAGAAGAATGAAAGTATCCAACAAAGGGAGAGAAGACCACCTGATAGATTTGAGAACTCTGAATATAGTGCATTATTAACCAATGAAAATTTCCCAAAGAGAGTTGCTGATGTTAAGCACAGGCCCGGCAAAGACAAATGTATTGATGCTATGAAAAGTGAATATGAAACATGGAGTTTAGTGAGTCACCTGCAAAAAAGGTGTTGATTGAATGTAAATTGATATTTACTATGAAAACAGGAGCGGATGGTGAGAAAAGTCGATACAAAACACGGCTTATAGCTAATGGCTAGGCTATACACAATAATATGGAATAGATTATGACGAGACTTTTGTACCTGTTCTCAGATATTCAACCCTGAAAATTTTATTTACCTTAGCAGCAGAAAAAGTATTGAAAATACATAATGTAGATGTCAAAACTGCTATTTTGAATATATATTGAATAATAGATTTTTATGAGACAACCAAAATATTTCACCGAAAAAGGAAAACAAAACCTTATGTGTAAATAAATTTTAAAAAAGCAATATATTGGCTGAAACAAGCTTCGAGATCATGGCATGAACGAATTAAGACATCTTTTGAAAGACGGTATTTTATGAAATCGGCAAGTGATGATTGTGTTTATTATAAGACAGGAAATGGAAAAATTATATTTATATAAATCGATGTTGATGATTTCTTTATTTTTTTGATGATGATAAAGAAATGCAGAAACTAAAAGAAGCATCAAATGAAAAATATAAAGTGAAATATCTAGGAAGTGCTGGCAAATATTTGAGAATAAGAATGAGAAGAAAAAAGAAACATGAAATATAACTTGATCAAGAAGAATATACTTATAAATTAACTAAGAAATTCAAAATGACCTAAGAATTAGTTGATTGTGATAGATCTGTAATTAAAAACAGTAACAAAGGAGCGCAGAAATTATCATTGAATCCTGTCTAACATCGCAGAACTAAGTATATTGACATACGATATAATTTCGTCAGAGAAGCTCTTAATGAAAAGAAAATTGTTTTGAAACATATACCCACTGAAGAAATGGTTGCTGATGTTTTAACAAACGGATTGTATTTTAGAAAATATCACTATTGTTTAAGTACAAATTATGTATTAGCAAATTTAAAAAATAATCTTTTATATAATTAAAAGAGAGTTTTGGAAATTAACATTGAAATTATATAAAAATATGTGACCGCTATGAATAATGCTTTTTTAGACATGTTAATTTAGTTTTTTGTTGGTTAATAAGAAAATGGATATGATAAAAATAAGGATTAAAAAAAAAAGGTATTTTATTTGACTAATTTTATTTAAGATCTCAATGTCTAACATAAACAGGCCGTCTCGATGAAGACGAAGACGTGTGAGCCAAGCCAATGAGAAGCAGGCCTGTTCGCCACCCACGTAATTTTACAGCTATTAGGAAGTTGATCCACCGCGTTGTGTTAAAGTGCTGAAATTGTATGTGTACTATAGGCCCGAGAGCCTGATTAAGGGAAGACCTCAAAACGATGTCTCGCAGCACCCAGGGGAAGGCTCCTCCCAGAACCAGATCAACGATACCTTCTAGACATTCTCGATTTCAACATGTTAATTTTTTTATTTAACTAAATCACCGATTAATTGTTATGAAGCACATACGTCATTTAAATTTTAATTGAAGATTTTGGTAATGCCATGTTGACTTACCCTGCATTGACCCCTACTAGCTTCTAACCACATATACCCTGGCATAGGTTTTTCAGCTATACCAGGATACCCGGAGCTAGTCTTGTAGAGACCCTATGCAATAATTCTTTTCTTTTTCTAATATTCAATTTATTTTTGCCANCCAGGGGAAGGCTCCTCCCAGAACCAGATCAACGATACCTTCTAGACATTCTCGATTTCAACATGTTCATTTTTTTATTTAACTAAATCACCGATTAATTGTTATGAAGCACATACGTCATTTAAATTTTAATTGAAGATTTTGGTAATGCCATGTTGACTTACCCTGCATTGACCCCTACTAGCTTCTAACCACATATACCCTGGCATAGGTTTTTCAGCTATACCTGGATACCCGGAGCTAGTCTTGTAGAGACCCTATGCAATAATTCTTTTCTTTTTCTAATATTCAATTTATTTTTGCCAGGCCTAAAGTTAATTAAGAATTCAATTTAAGAGAGGCACTAGTGTTGCCGAGGCCACNCAGGCCTAAAGTTAATGAATAATTCAATTTAAGAGAGGCACTAGTGTTGCCGAGGCCACTAACTGAAGTTTTATTGAAAACTGGATCCACATATTATGTCAGAAATAATGGTTAATGTGGTTTTGCCAACAAATTCAATTTTTTTTTCTTATTTGCAAGTTTTCCGATGGCAAGGTTACAAATTAAATATTACACCTTTTCTGAAACGTCTCTAANATTAATGTGGTTTTGCCAACAAATTCAATTTTTTTTTTCTTATTTGCAAGTTTTCCGATGGCAAGGTTACAAATTAAATATTACACCTTTTCTGAAACGTCTCTAATGTGTTTTGCTTTAAGTAGAACATTGGTGTTTTCTTAGTGTTATCCCTGTCTGTAGCTATTGAGTTGTGTAGTGTTGCTGTGTGTTGCACTATCTTTACACCTCCCACGTAACTGATCTACATCGCCTTACATTGCTCTTCCCTTTACACAGTTTGGAGGCGCCAAATTGGAGCGATCTACACCTCACATTTCATTACATCTCCTTAAATTAATTTTACTTTTCTTTTACAATGTTATATCTACCAAACTATACGACCAATTTGAACCAAAATTGGTGTGCTGTAATATCTATAAAAATAATTAAGTATGCTGATTAAATTATTACCCCTTTCACCCGCATATTTTATTAGCCACTTTGTAAGAACGTCATCTAAAGAAATAAAGTTCCCACGCTGTACCTCAGGTACCACACTCCCGATTATCATCAAGTTTGACCGACAAGTAGTCTGTCAAATATGGGGAATTTAACTATAACAGACTCTTATTCCTTATGTATCAAACCATTAGATACTTAACCAAACTTGATGCACTAGCAGCACCTACTGCAAGGAATAAATACACTTATTCAGAGCCTATTTATTTTTTCCTTCACTTTGTATCACAGTACATGTGAAACTAAATCTCCTTTGTTGGCAAATATTCAATCATTTGCATGTAACGTTTTGATATATAAGACATAGAAATGGCAGCCATGCCTTCCAAACATTTGCAACTACTTTAAATGGAAGTTTCTATTACGGGAATAATAACACAAGCATCTTTTTTTTAGCCATTTTATAAGGTAGTGCCTATTATAGGAGTAAATCTCAGAAGTAGGATAATGTACCTCTGGGGGCGGGGGCGATGGTGGGGGCACCGGAGCGCCATCCGTCATCTTTGATTACATTACGACGGCCATCTTGGATGACCTTGACATTTGCCTGCCATTTTGGATGATTTCACCGTTCCCATGATGTCATCACTCCTATGTCATCACTGCGATGATGTCACTGCCCCTATGTCGTCACAATAGACGCCAACTTGTTTCGTCTGCTGCTTACCTTCGTTCAACGGCGGCCTGCTGGAGTGCGCATTTGTTATCTGGCCGTAATTTTGTTTCTCTCATCTAAGTTGATGAACGACACACTAGAGTGTGCCACCGATGTCCACCATCTTGGATACGGTCTGATTACTCACCTTCGCTCGATTGCCATAGTTACCTCGTCTAAGTCGATGAACGACACACCAGGAGTGCTGTTATTTAATTTTCGGAACTAGAAAAAACCCCTGGAGGAGTGCAGGATTTAACTGCCGAACCATAGGTCGACGTGCAGACGACGCCATACATCACTCGGCTGTCGGAGCAGTCTGGAGAATAGGATTTTAAAAGTCGTGTACACATTGCAACACATGTGCGAGGCAGACAAGCCACGACTGGTGTAATATACATATAACCAATTCAGACATGACATTACAGTTTAAGTGTATGTTTAATTTAAACAGTTAATATTTATTTGTTCAATTATTATACAATATTCTTATTTCTTATTATTATTCTCATTTAAAATTTGTAATGTATTTATTCGTGATTTCTTTAATATCCATTATATTCAAAATTGTTTAAATTATGTATGAGGCGGAGGAGAAAGAGGAGAAGGAAGATGATGAAGAAAACACATAATAAATATTTGCGTACATAAATCCGGCAATTATTTAAAAAATATATATACGTATATGTTGATTTACATTTTACTCACTAACACTTATGTAACCACAAGGGATTATGTCGTAAGAATTTTTTAGGGATCGGTATGCAAAGTACAAACCTCGACGAACACAATGAGACGTGACCTAGAAATGAATTCAGAGGTCCTCATCTCGAGCAGACTTACTAAGCAGTCATTCTAGACAAAGAAACTGAAGGGTAAAAAAAAAAAATNTCAGAGGTCCTCATCTCGAGCAGACTTACTAAGCAGTCATTCTAGACAAAGAAACTGAAGGGTAAAAAAAAAAAATACTACAATTACTTTGACCTTCATGTTTTACAGGGTATTAGTAAAAGAATAAACTCGACCTTATGTACTCCTAGCATAAGGAGCAATTTCCAGCAAAAAATATTGTTACTATTGAAACATATGTAATATAAAATCTTTGTGTGGTTTGTAAGGAGAGGGGCACAAATCCCAAGCATTTTGATGCAGGAAGCTTAATTTCTGGAGATATGGGCGAAAATATGTAATCAACCCTAAATATGTAATCAACCCTACCACGACATATGGACCATAATGACACTTGACATTGACAGTGATACGATAGCTTTCAANAAATATGTAATCAACCCTACCACGACATATGGACCATAATGACACTTGACATTGACAGTGATACGATAGCTTTCAATAAAATAATGTTCTTTAAGAGAGGAAGATGTAGAAATACAGAATACGAAAACGATATATTTAATTTAAATATATTTGTTATTTATTTAATTATATTCTTAACTTTGTTACTTATAATTCTATGGACCCATACATAAAATTAATAAACTCTTCACACATATATCAATTACGCTCATTTCAACTTCGATACCGCTCACCCCTAACTTTAATTTATATAAAACTTTTTTTTTATGGTTATGTTTGATGAACATATTATGTGTAATGTATTTCTGACCATATTGTTGGTAGTTGGAAGAATAAGGCTTTAGAAGCTTCTTATGCTGCTACTGTGCTTTAATCGAAATTATAATTTGAAGAGACATTTCACCTTTAGCATATGCATACATTAATCTGCTAAGAAACTATGCATAACATCAGAATGTTTGGTTATTCTTCCCCTCCCCAGATTTTTAGAATAAAATATTTTCCCCCTTCCTTTTACTGTCCTGCTATACATCCCAAAAATATTATTGAAAGTAACATAATTAAGTATTATAATTTACATACCTCTATATATAAATTCGTTCTCTACGAAACTTCAACCATTCAATTTGATTAGACACATGAAACTTGGAACCAGTACGAAGTACAATGTCTAGGGGTCACTATTTACGAATCGAATGAGATTAAACCGTAAAATTCAGGTTACAGATAACACTCGCAATCCGAAACAAGACGATGTGTTATGCACCAACAATATATATATAATATATATATATATGTGTGTGTGTGTGTGTGTTGTGTGTGGTGTGTGTGGCGTGTGTGGTGTACATGGAAACTCTTTTTCAAACTTAAGTAGGCAGAGACACGAAATTGAGATACCAAACAGTCCTTTCGACGAGCGGGGAGAATGCTGAACAATATAGTGTTATAATACGATTCTCTACCTCCAACACTGTCAAGGGAACATGGCCGCTTCGTCTGACGTTGTGTGATCAACAGNTGTTATAATACGATTCTCTACCTCCAACACTGTCAAGGGAACATGGCCGCTTCGTCTGACGTTGTGTGATCAACATACATCTTGAGAATTCGTAAGGCAGCCAGGTGTTTGGCCTATGACCTAGGCAGCATGCAGGTCTCGGCGAGTCGAGGGGATGACACATACACTGATCAAGCAAGAGTTGCGTCAGGCGCCAGGATGGCGGACCAGCCTCATTAGCTGAGCACAGACCATGACAGGCCCAGCCGAGTCACACCTNTGTTATAATACGATTCTCTACCTCCAACACTGTCAAGGGAACATGGCCGCTTCGTCTGACGTTGTGTGATCAACAGACGTCTTGAGAATTCGTAAGGCAGCCAGGTGTTTGGCCTATGACCTAGGCAGCATGCAGGTCTCGGCGAGTCGAGGGGATGACACATACACTGATCAAGCAAGAGGTGCGTCAGGCGCCAGGATGGCGGACCAGCCTCATTAGCTGAGCACAGACCATGACAGGCCCAGCTGAGTCACACCTNTGCGTCAGGCGCCAGGATGGCGGACCAGCCTCATTAGCTGAGCACAGACCATGACAGGCCCAGCTGAGTCACACCTGTGACCTTACGAGAGGGATTAAGTTTTGCAGTGCATTATAATAATTTATTTGGTTTTAAAAATTTAAATTTACTTATATTTGTTATTTACTATTTATAGCGCTAGAAAAGTAAGTTCATTGCGAATATTAATGAAAACGGCTAGGTTATTAACATTTAGATATAACTTGCACCATAGATTTTGTTAATATAAAATTAACATAAAATATATGAACTTTGTAATNTATTAACATTTAGATATAACTTGCACCATAGATTTTGTTAATATAAAATTAACATAAAATATATGAACTTTGTAATGTGTACCCTGTCGGGTAAGGAAGCAGCACAACACATACATTAAAACTATGTATGTACTCAGCTAACAGTCGTCTCAAAACATAAAGAGGACTTTTACCTTAATCGAAAAACTGGTGTCGCTGCTTCACACGCACATTGAAGACCTTAAGATCACGGAGGCATCTCTTAGCTATCGATGTGACCTCAANTAAGATCACGGAGGCATCTCTTAGCTATCGATGTGACCTCAACAATAGCTCAGACCACAATGATTTTCGTGCATGTGCCCCACCGATGAAGAAAGCANGTCTCAAAACATAAAGAGGACTTTTACCTTAATCGAAAAACTGGTGTCGCTGCTTCACACGCACATTGAAGACCTAAAGATCACGAAGGCATCTCCTAGCTATCGATGTGACCTCAACAATAGCTCAGACCACAATGATTTTCGTGCATGTGCCCCACCGATGAAGAAAGCANTAGCTATCGATGTGACCTCAACAATAGCTCAGACCACAATGATTTTCGTGCATGTGCCCCACCGATGAAGAAAGCAAATAATCGCTTACAATTATTTTTATTACATCTCCCTTGACAAAATATTATCCGTGTAAAAGTTCAGAATGCTAAACATAATTATTTTCGGATATACTATTATACTTTTCATATTAGATAAGTCATGTACCCTGGTAGGGCTGGAGATAGTGAACCTACCTTAGGAATAAGATATTGTGTGTTGAATCCCGTAAAGAGCCCAATCACTTAATGGAAAAAACACTCTACAATATATTAATATATATTTTTGTGTTTTAAGTATCACCCACGCATGAGATAACTTCGAAGTTCAGGAGAAAACTGAAACTAGTTTCACACAATTTGATGATTATATCATGCCAAGCCTTTTTGTACCTGCAATCTCTGAAGGAAAAAAGATGATGGGTAGGGGCAGTGTGTTGCGTCTACTTAAGCGAGAGTTTTATAAACATTATAAAGGATTCCAATTTAGTAGTAAAACATATACACATGCCAATTAACCAAATTGTCACCAACATTTATCTAAGTTTTTTTTTTAATTATTCATACACATGCCTTTAAAATGTTATATTAATCATTTATAGTGCTAATACATTATAAGTACATCGCCTCATCACACATCATGGGGGTTTTGCATAGCATGGTGTGTCATCTTCAGTGTTTCTTGTGTATGTTGCACCGCCTCCCCTACTTGCAAGGGTGTGTCTTAGGGTGCAAAAGATTCGGCCATGAAGGTGGAAGGAACCGAGACCCTGGTGCAACTGTGGAAAATTGATGTGGAATTTTATCGCTCGCAACACAATTCTGGCAGTGATGAATAAACAATGGCATCTAACTCGGTGAGTGAAGCTTACCCCTTTTACAGTGAACTTGTGCTGCAATTCTTACAAAATATTTTGGTACTCTCCTCATTTAGTCCTGCCCCAGTGGTGGAGTTTATAATTGCTTTATCGAAAATAGTGTTGCTGAAGGTAGTTGCGGAACCAGTTTTATTAAGGGCATTTACTATTAAGTGTACAGGCAATCTGCTGCAGTTTCTCACAGAGGTGTTAACTGACAGAGAATATACCTTTTAGGTATTTAAATGTAGTGGTTCGCCACTGCGATTCCTGCACGAACATGCCATAGATGGGAAACATAATATGTTTACTGCAAACAGAAACCAAATGAGCTTGTTTATGTGTTTGTAGAGTCAGTTATAGATCACGAGAGGGCTTTGAATCTCGGTATCACGGAAGAGACATTGGTGGAATTGATACTGGATAACATGACTCCTCGTGTGCACCAGGCTAGTACGTTAAAACATGTTCCTAGCACACTGGTTGAGTAGCTTATTTCCATGTGTGAAATTGACAGGAGCTTAGCGGACGAGAGATGCACCGCAATGCATGCCCCACCAAACACTCCTCTGANTCCATGTGTGAAATTGACAGGAGCTTAGCGGACGAGAGATGCACCGCAATGCATGCCCCACCAAACACTCCTCTGATGTGTGAGTTATGCAGGTGAGGGAGAATGCATGTAATGGTTTACACCCTAACACACGCCAATGCCATGTGGGGGTGCGACTCTTATCATATGTATTACTGCTGAGGATGAAGCGATCNTACACCCTAACACACGCCAATGCCATGTGGGGGTGCGACTCTTATCATATGTATTACTGCTGAGGATGAAGCGATCAAGCGATCTCCCACGAATCACAACATGGAAGCCAGTACCCGAATATTTTGCACTCCATCATAACTTGTCCTTCCAACTGTGGAAACACATGCACGCTCCTTAGTTTTCTGGAGGAACTAAATGGCCTTTGTTTCGAGAATATGTACTTATACTCGAAATCATTACAACAGCCAAATAATCAGCACATTGCCAACATTCTACGGGCTGTGGATGGGTTAGGTTATTTTCCATGCAGTGACAACGAAGCTGTTGTGCCTCCAAGTTAAGCTTTACCAATCTCCATATTTACTTTTGACGATGTGTCTTGTGAGAAACAGTCATGCATTCAAGGGTATTTCTGCATGGGCAGACATGTAGCAGTGTATTTGTTTTACCATTGCTAAACTTATTCATGCATACCTAAGGAATTACTATGTGACAATGCAAACATGCTGGTTTTGTTTCAACATGTTTATTCCGATCATTTTAATACAGACATGACATTGGAAAAACTTAAGGAGGTGTGTGCAGGTTGTTGGAGTGATCCACAGGGTTGCCTTATTATAGTCAAGGATTTTACCTTGCTTAAAAGGAGGTCCAGACGAGAATTTGATTTGTTGATAATCATACATCATTGAGAGATGAGCTACATCAATTCATAATCTGGCCATAATGGTCAGAAATGAAAGACAGAAAGCTCTTTCCCGCCCACCGATGATTGCAACTGCAGCACCTAGGGGAAGCAACTTAAATATGTTGGCGATCCAAAGAAGAAAAATATGCTGTTAACGAAACTCATGTTGCATCCTTAAATGTTGACTTGATTACTTTAATATAACGTGTGCTGGAAATAACAAGTAATGATGTTACAAACACCATAAAAAGCATGCTGTTAAACTCAGGATTATCCCTACCGATGTGGAAATTTTGATCGACAGGAAACTCGGACCTATTGACGAGTAGACATGACGATGTTCTGGATGAGATAATACCTTATCTGATTATGCTAGAAAACATAATTGATAATATAGAAAACCTGCTTACCACTGTTTCATACTTGATACCTCGCCAGAAGATGATATAAACCTGGAATAAAACGATTTTGCATTCAGTATGACTTCAGACATCGTCAGTGACTTACACAAAGTGATTAAGAATATTTGCTCAAAGTACATACTGGCTGATCGCATCAGAATGGAAAGTGACATGGCTAATGAAGAAACCTTTAAACCTATTACCGAGCCACTCGACGATTTGAAACCTGCACAACCACCATTGATTGTAGCAGTGAAGACCGAACTAGACATCGAACCCACATCTCGGAAGATACTTAAACACAGTACCATAGATGAACATGACCTACCACTGTCTGTATGGAAGTGAAGAAAAAACAGGCGAATGATCGAACCACATCCCTTCGTAATTATTTGAGATCTTACACATCNTCTGTATGGAAGTGAAGAAAAAACAGGCGAATGATCGAACCACATCCCTTCGTAATTATTTGAGATCTTACACATCCATTTTTAATGACAGAACATATGGTGTATACAAACAAATCAAATAGTGATTATTGGGGAATAAACTAATTTTTTTCCTGCACAATGATGGTGTACAAGTTGGAAATGCTGTGATCCATTCAGCTACAGGACTTTATGAACTACTGTTTAAACCACACCTTACTGGAAACTCTCGCAATGCACTGCAACGGCATAAATGACTGCTGGAACTTACGAACACAAACTTGATGTATAACTACCCTGCCAGCAATAAATATAAGGATTAAACATACCCGAAATATGCCATTATTTTGCAGTTGTTTTCCGATGTTGGAGATACAGTTGGTTCTGGTCTGGATGTAAGTATAAAAATAGAATATTGACGACATCAAGACAAGAATAACTTACATTTACTGGAATTATGGTAATGAAATTGTTGACAGCTGCATCTGCTAATTGCTTCTCAGTGAGCAGAAATTAATCCCAGTGATAATGAAATATCTAATATTATCGAAGAACTGTGTGAAGACAGATGCATAGAATGAGTCGTACAGATATTGCCAGCGAGTTATACAAGCCCGTAAGACGATATTATCCTCGCTGAAAAGTGCTAGTGTTTGGTTTGCGAAACTTGTGTTAAGCAGATCTGGTTGAAATGATACATTATATACATGCAAATATGCCATTAAATAATTCAAATATATGTTGACCATCATTGACTGTTACAGCAAGTGGCAGTGTCCATAAATACTAAAAATGCGAAAGATATGTTAAATGCTAAGAACTCTGTTTTTCAAGACAATGGACCTCCCAAGAATTTACTCATGGACATCGGAAGAGAATTCTACAATCCTATATTCTCTGGCTTGATGACAAAATGTAGTGTGAACACTACATGGCACATAGTGGTATGAAGACGAACATGGTGGGATGCTTAAATTTCATTTTAAATAATTAAACGTGGAATAAATTTTCATTACAAGAAGTTACAAGCAGCTGGATATGTTACCACACTTGGTATCTATTTACAATCGCAAAGTACAGCGAACTATACAAATTAAACTTGTGGACATCAAGGATAACTCTGTAACCCCATTCAAGAACGAGAAGAAATTTGACTCACAAGCCTAAAGCGAAGATCGAAGTCTACGTTAGGATATCATGAGTGAAGAAGGCATTCGCAAAATTATACACACCAAACTGGAGCACTGAAACATACAAGATTGTCAAAATTCTCCAATACAAACCAAGAACCTAATATCTCGAAGACATGGAAGATAGGCCTATTAGAGGAGGTTTCTACAGCAAATAAATTCAAGTAAGCAAGTATCCATGCACATATTTGGCCGATAAAGATTTAAATTTCAAAGGAAATAACTTGTTGGTGCAGTGGCTTTGCTTACATTCTAGTCATGACAGTTGGATTCCAAAAGATCCATAACCAATAAATAATAATGCTCACTTGTGTTATTAACATTTCTGAGTAAGAAGACCAGATATCTCTTTTTCACATAATTAAAAAGTACTGAATAAATATAAATTTCTTGAACTTTAAATTTTGTAATTATGATTTTTCATTTTCACAAGGAAGCTCAGTGTAAGACTCGGCTGGGCCTGCCACAAACTGTGCTCAGCTAATAAGGCTGGGACACCACCCTGGCACCTGACACCTCTCTCGGTCAGTTTATGTTCAGTCCCAAGATCTGCACGTTGCCTATATCATCGGGTGACCACATGGTCCTTGTGATGCATAGACTGTTCTCACGCGTGGTGACCTGCTCGTGTTGCTGCAAACTTTATTCTTGCTTGAGATGCCGACAGAATTAGACACATTCCATGTCCTGCTGGAAGTGGAGAACAGTATGTTTTAAAGAATATTTGAGATACGTGCCGTCTCCAGCAGGGATCACGGTGCAAGACCACTGAGACATGAACCACTTCTTCCGCTATTAGTTCCAGCAGGATGGCATTGCGAGCACAGCAGGTCTCCTGCTCTACAGTGGACACCCACACCCAGCTCACGATCGACTTCGCTGCCGATGTGACAGAGAGATGAAACCGCATAGACGCAGTCGCCTCCAACTTCCGTTGCCTCCTCTCCTTCACCGCCCATGATGGATACAATCATCGACTNCTGTATGGAAGTGAAGAAAAAACAGGCGAATGATCGAACCACATCCCTTCGTAATTATTTGAGATCTTACACATCTATTTTTAATGACAAAACATATGGTGTATACAAACAAATCAAATAGTGATTATTGGGGAATAAACTAATTTTTTTCCTGCACAATGATGGTGTACAAGTTGGAAATGCTGTGATCCATTCAGCTACAGGACTTTGTGAACTACTGTTTAAACCACACCTTACTGGAAACTCTCGCAATGCACTGCAACGGCATAAATGACTGCTGGAACTTNTGAACTACTGTTTAAACCACACCTTACTGGAAACTCTCGCAATGCACTGCAACGGCATAAATGACTGCTGGAACTTACGAACACAAACTTGATGTATAACTACCCTGCCAGCAATAAATATAAGGATTAAACATACCCGAAATATGCCATTATTTTGCAGTTGTTTTCCGATGTTGGAGATACAGTTGGTTCTGGTCTGGATGTAAGTATAAAAATAGAATATTGACGACATCAAGACAAGAATAACTTACATTTACTGGAATTATGGTAATGAAATTGTTGACAGCTGCATCTGCTAATTGCTTCTCAGTGAGCAGAAATTAATCCCAGTGATAATGAAATATCTAATATTATCGAAGAACTGTGTGAAGACAGATGCATAGAATGAGTCGTACAGATATTGCCAGCGAGTTATACAAGCCCGTAAGACGATATTATCCTCGCTGAAAAGTGCTAGTGTTTGGTTTGCGAAACTTGTGTTAAGCAGATCTGGTTGAAATGATACATTATATACATGCAAATATGCCNTGCTAGTGTTTGGTTTGCGAAACTTGTGTTAAGCAGATCTGGTTGAAATGATACATTATATACATGCAAATATGCCATTAAATAATTCAAATATATGTTGACCATCATTGACTGTTACAGCAAGTATGCTTTGGCAGTGTCCATAAATACTAAAAATGCGAAAGATATGTTAAATGCTAGGAACTCTGTTTTTCAAGACAATGGACCTCCCAAGAATTTACTCATGGACATCGGAAGAGAATTCTACAATCCTATATTCTCTGGCTTGATGACAAAATGTAGTGTGAACACTACATGGCACATAGTGGTATGAAGACGAACATGGTGGAATGCTTAAATTTCATTTTAAATAATTAAACGTGGAATAAATTTTCATTACAAGAAGTTACAAGCAGCTGGATATGTNATGCTTAAATTTCATTTTAAATAATTAAACGTGGAATAAATTTTCATTACAAGAAGTTACAAGCAGCTGGATATGTTACCACACTTGGTATCTATTTACAATCGCAAAGTACAGCGAACTATACAAATTAAACTTGTGGACATCAAGGATAACTCTGTAACCCCATTCAAGAACGAGAAGAAATTTGACTCACAAGCCTAAAGCGAAGATCGAAGTCTACGTTAGGATATCATGAGTGAAGAAGGCATTCGCAAAATTATACACACCAAACTGGAGCACTGAAACATACAAGATTGTCAAAATTCTCCAATACAAACCCNGGCATTCGCAAAATTATACACACCAAACTGGAGCACTGAAACATACAAGATTGTCAAAATTCTCCAATACAAACCCAGAACCTAATATCTCGAAGACATGGAAGATAGGACTATTAGAGGAGGTTTCTACAGCAAATAAATTCAAGTAAGCAAGTATCCATGCACATATTTGGCCGATAAAGATTTAAATTTCAAAGGAAATAACTTGTTGGTGCAGTGGCTTTGCTTACATTCTAGTCACGACAGTTGGATTCCAAAAGATCCATAACCAATAAATAATAATGCTCACTTGTGTTATTAACATTTCTGAGTAAGAAGACCAGATATCTCTTTTTCACATAATTAAAAAGTACTGAATAAATATAAATTTCTTGAACTTGAAATTTTGTAATTATGATTTTTTATTTCCACAAGGAAGCTCAGTGTAAGACTCGGCTGGGCCTGCCACAAACTGTGCTCAGCTAATAAGGCTGGGACACCACCCTGGCACCTGACACCTCTCTCGGTCAGTTTATGTTCAGTCCCAAGATCTGCACGTTGCCTATATCATCGGGTGACCACATGGTCCTTGTGATGCATAGACTGTTCTCACGCGTGGTGACCTGCTCGTGTTGCTGCAAACTTTATTCTTGCTTGAGATGCCGACAGAATTAGACACATTCCATGTCCTGCTGGAAGTGGAGAACAGTATGTTTTAAAGAATATTTGAGATACGTNTGACAGAATTAGACACATTCCATGTACTGCTGGAAGTGGAGAACAGTATGTTTTAAAGAATATTTGAGATACGTGCCGTCTCCAGCAGGGATCACGGTGCAAGACCACTGAGACATGAACCACTTCTTCCGCTATTAATTCCAGCAGGATGGCATTGCGAGCACAGCAGGTCTCCTGCTCTACAGTGGACACCCACACCCAGCTCACGATCGACTTCGCTGCCGATGTGACAGAGAGATGACACCGCATAGACGCAGTCGCCTCCAACTTCCGTTGCCTCCTCTCCTTCACCGCCCATGATGGATACAATCATCGACTNACCGCATAGACGCAGTCGCCTCCAACTTCCGTTGCCTCCTCTCCTTCACCGCCCATGATGGATACAATCATCGACTTGTCGGCTGGAACGATCAACGAACATGTACTCACTCCGATGCCCTGGAGTGAGTACAATGCATGTTCGCTTTCTGCCACCAGCAATCATCTAGGAGGTCAAAAAAGATGGAGAGGAGGTGTCTGTGGGATGTCCACACAGAGGTTCGTCTCTTCCAGGAGGAGGCTGCAGTGGCTACCCACGCAAGTTGACATCTATGAGATAGGAACTGCAGCATCCTGCCAGAAGAGGTGTGCAGCATGCCTGCGATGCTGTGGCATCTGTGCGACATCATCCTGCACCTGCTGAGTGACTGCACCTTTTTTTGCATATATATTTTTTTTCATTATTATTTTATACAACATAAATATTTTTATTTTCTTTCAATTGTATTAACATCTTTGTTTGTGAGACATAATGCCATCTTTATCGCTTCGTTTAACCGCGAGTAGAAATTTAAACCAATATATAGTTTTANTTGTTTGTGAGACATAATGCCATCTTTATCGCTTCGTTTAACCGCGAGTAGAAATTTAAACCAATATATAGTTTTAAATTTCTAGGTTCATGTTCGTAAATACTGTTCCACGATAGTGTTTGTTTTGCATTCTCTTACTTCTTAAAAAGTAGGCAATTGAAAAATATACCATATTTATTTACATGCGACAAATGGTTTGTATTACCTCATAATGAAATAATCATACAATTTTAATTGGTACTACATACTATTTGATGCTCGAAAGCCCATTCTGGCCTTACAGGTAAATACTGTATATATATACAATATTTCATAATTACATGAATGTTTTAAATAATGGTAATTAAATATATCACGAGGAAATACTTCATTGATTAAATCTAAGAATAATAAGAAAAAAATACGAATGTGATATAATAAATGAACTAATAAATAATAACTATTTAACTTAAACATAAACATATACTATGAGGTCATATCTGATTTGGTTATATATATATCAGTCATGCCTAGTCTGCCTCGCACACATATTGCAATGTGTATACGACATTTAAAACCTTACACCCCTACATGACTCGGTAGCCGAGTGGTCTAAGGCTTCTGGACAGCGACGCAAGGTTGTGGGAAGATCTCGCATTCCTTCACAGAATTTTTTGAGCTCCAAAAATAAAAGCGCTCCTGGTGTTTGGTTTATCGTCTTAGATGAGGGAACTACAGCAGACGAAATCCAAAATAGCAGATGTCGGTGGTGCACTCTAGCAGGCGAAAGAGAAACAACATGGTGACCACACAACAGATGCGCACCTTAGCAGGCCACAGTTGAATGAAGGTAGGCAGCAGACGAAACAATATGGCATCCAAAAATGATGACATCGAGGTTATGACGACATAGTAGTGGTGACATCATAGGGTCGGTGACATTATCCAAGATAGCAGACAAAGGTCAAGGTAATTAAATATGGCCATTGTAGCATAATCCAATATGGCGGATGGTGCCCGGTGCACCCGCTCCCACCCGTCCCCAGAGGGGCAGTATTCTACTACTAATAAGCTCACATAACATCTCGGGAAGTACTAACTGAATACCGCCATATTAGGCATAGTCTACAAATACTGCAATGGTAGGCCACCAAATTTTTATGATGACAAAATTTTGCAATTATTTTGAAAACGATGACCCTACATTAGTTCATCGTAGCTCTCATATCATTATATCAATTTCAACCAGAGTTATTAATCAGACAATAACTGTTGCGAGCATTAAATAAATGAATTCGCATCTTCTTTTATCTGTCACTTTTATAAAATAGCACTGCCTGAATAAATACCGATTCTCCATAATTTCTCTGGAAATATTCAACCGATTCCAGCCAAACAGGACAGAACTGTAAGAAACAGCTGTCTGAGAAAATAAACAGCCGTAACAACAGCACTTTCGGAGAAGCAAGGAGCAGCTGAGGAAGGTTTAGCAAGCAAAGAAATCACTTCAACAGAAGTTCCAGGTCCATTCACATCAACAAAAGACGATGCAATCAGCAAAAAAATCATCAAGTGAAACGCTAACAAAGCGAGTATGCTACGCACACGATGGCTTGCGGTGTTAACTAAGATGAGTAAGCAAAGAAACATAAATTATAGAAAAAAAACGCAAGTGCAGTTAGAGTCAGGCAATTTAAATATAACTTCAATAAGGGCAGCGGCTGCATCATGCAAAGCTGCCATGCAAGGTCACATGCGGACGAGCAAAAAGGAAACGCCCATGTCATAATCCAACCAGAGTAACATGCCTTGTGGGGGTCTTGACCCTATGCTTGAAGTGGTGCAGGCCCCCAACAACATTTTACACAAACAATATACATTATTATCAATGAGGTAAAATCACACTATTCACAGACCCAGTACACGGACCTATTCTTCACTCACGAAAAGTAAAACACAAGCAATGATCAACAAGTCTCAGAAAAGGAAACTATAAATAAAAGAAAACTAAAACTAAAAGTAAACACAACAAACACAATTCAAGGAGCACCAAAACATGTCAACAGTCCACTGCGCATGAAAGACAACAACCGATCTATTTCACCATATGCCGTTTTGATAAAAAAAATCACGAAATAAATAGCGAGAACGTATACAAGTATTAAGAAAATATCACATATATTCAAACACATGGGAAAAATAATAACAAACTTGACGATCTCAATAAATATCGGAACATATTTAAATAGGGAAAGTTCGGCACCAAATTATATCACTTAATCTCAGAATTTTGCTACCTATTCTCTCTACGGAGGAAATGGAGGTTATTGTGCAATTAAAAGGGGTCCTAAGAACCAATACTAGTTTTAAAAGTTATTTGTAACACGCGTGGCATGATACTGCTCTTACTGAAGTTTAGTTAAATTCTTACAATTTAATGCAGTATGATATAGAAAGAATCTAAGTTGTTGAACCAGGTATTCCTTGTAAACTACTCAAGCATTATGGTCGACAGCAGGCCACACAGATATAGCGCAGATGATCGATCAGATACGTTTATTACAACATCTAGGTCTTGCGAAGAGCCTTGAGCTAGAAGCAGGAAAGACTTAGGTACATGTATCATTCTTATGTGCAAATTTATATTAAATTTAACAAGTAGGCCACCATTCCATTTAGCCTGCCATAATAAAAAAGTGGACAGCAAAAGTTACAAAAATGTATATATTTTAGTAATGCAAAACACATACATATAATAATTTATTTGTTCTAAGCGATCATTTATAAAACGTGGCGACCTCGTGGCAATCTCTAAATTTGATGAAATTGAATTCTAATGATAAAAATTTTACACATGAAATAAATTTAAATAATGTNTTCTAATGTTGAAAATGTTACAAATGAAATAAATTTAAATAATGTTTAAGCGTGAACCGATGTCTTTTGTAAATAAAGTTTCTTCGGAATGGATTCAAAATTTCACGCACGCCGTTAAAGCATTGCGGATTTGGGGATACGAAAATTCTGAGGCCTATATAGTAACAACTTGGTTAAATATCGATATAATTGAAGGAACAAACTTACACATTAATATATCATATAGAACTATGATCTAGTTTGCACATTTACAATGTCTCCTTTTATTACTCAATAAAGTTCGAATTTTACAAACTATATGGCTTCTGACAAAACTGGTGTGTCTTAAAAAAACTCAACGAAATATTAAAATATTCTTACATGATTCACTTAAAAGAATAAAATTGCAGGTCACGATTCTTACTTAAATTAATTCAATTTAGTTTCTTAAATTAAACATAGTAAAGATTACATTGTTCAGCCACGAAGTTTAAAAAATATACAACCAACAAAATTACAAAAAAGACTCGTGTTGACTCTACAATTACAAACATTTTAAAAAAGTTATATTTTAAAAAATCTATTATTTTATTAAAATTACATTTTATTTTGAAGTAAACTATTGGTTACTGTACTTTAGTTGGGGAATTTCGCACTCCATACAAAAATATCGCCATGGCGCCAGACGTAGCAGCACAACACTGCAGCTTCAGGAAGATGAAGCAGTTCCGATGTCTCCACCAAGATGGCAGCAGTAATATCAGCGTGGAGAGTGTCTGCACGAGACAAATCACGCAGCCGACCACCACCACGGAGAGACTCGTTTCAACTGCTGGGCTCTCCTCCTGGAACACACAGTCCTACTTCTGATTACTTACGTACTCTATACAGTCTTTATTATCTGAAACACTTACCATGTTGTTAATCAAATACATTTTTACGAGGACGTGGTGTAAATAAATTGAAAAGTGCAACACTAAAACCTGCTAGGTGTCAAACAGTTGTTTAGGAGTTGTGAAGGAAAAATATACTGCATGTGATTGACTCAACAATTTTAATCTAGAACCATGTGATGGGGAGATTGGGTACGGTTGAAACAATTTTGCTTTGATCGCTCGTAGCATTGCCATTCTGGTTGTAAACAACAAATAAGTCGCTTGACATAGAAGAGTACTCATTTGTCTTCAAATTTATATTAAACTGATGAGCCTAGATGCAGTAGTTGCCAGACAGGAGACGTTTCACAAAACGTGTGCCACTGTAACAACTGACCCCATGCCAAGGGCGGTTGTAACAGTGATGGGGGTCAGTTGAAACATACACAAATAATTCACAATGCATGCATTTAAATCAGTTTTATTACTAATAAATCACATGTGAGTACTTTTACATTATTTAAGGTTAATATGGCACCAGTTTAGTAACATTTTAAACAGTCTTCTTTAATCACTTTATAAAATTTAACATTTTCAAGTTAACGTCGTATTTAAAAAAATTCTGAAGCTAGTAAAATAGTATCTAATCAAACAAAACAACTTCTAAATGGAGGTATCTTTAAGTTGTATTTAACGGCGAGTTCAAATGCTAACTTTCTTACCTCTTTAGTAGAAAGACCGAAGTAAATATCTGCACAACGGATGAGGTATTTGGCGAGTAGATGTTCTTGATCTTCCGAAAAGACTTTGTTATGAGCTACATATCCCATACTAATATTTTCTGCCTCGGCACCTTCGTTCGTGGCATCTCNATGAGCTACATATCCCATACTAATATGTTCTGCCTCGGAACCTACGTTTGTGGCATCTCTCTTTCGTATGTATCGTAGTAGAGACACGTGGTTAACTCTGTAGATCTCCGATGCTCATCTCAAAGAACTCCCACTTTTAACTTCGTCGTATGTATCCTTGTAACGTGATCCCGACACGTTTCCTGGGCATCTACAATGTAAAACAAAAATATTACTAATGTTACAACCGTACCCACAAAAAATGTTACAACCGCCCCCTCTCCCCTCCCTTTATGAGCCAGTGAAACAGTCTCAGAGGCGAGAGAAAATAACCTACACAAAAACTAATTACTGTTTACTTACACCTCTTAAGTCCACCAATTACGTAGGAAAATCTCAAAACGTAAATTATAATATTAACGAAGCAACACAAGAGTGAAATCGATCAAAAATACTTACTTTTGGTTGATAAAACACTATAGGTCCCTTTACAATAGGGTTGCCAAACGTCCTGTTTTCCCAGGACATGTCCTGGTTTTTGGAGTGTCCTGGTGTGTCCTGGGTAGTTTTTAAGCAGCATCCTGGGCTTTAAAGTGCCCTGATATGGTCATGTATTTTAAAATTCGCGCTCCATTTTTGCAGTCCTTATGTTACGGGCGGCCTCACGGCTCGAGTGTTCGCGCTGCCTGCACTGTTTTAAAACAAAGACGTAACGCTCTGTGATGTCTCTTTCTCTCTACTATTGTCGCGTAGTGCTTTCTCTTTGTAACCTTGCATTAGGCATACAGAGCTTGCTATTCAGTTATCAACTTGTAAGTGAATAAGTGCTACACGAATATAACGTATTTAAAATATTTTTAAAGGAGAAATACGTAAGTATTTAAATTTATTTTTGATTGTATCATAGTCTTTACTATTTTATTGTTTTGACGTGACAACGTCTTAAATTAGGTTGCGGCTGGGAGTCACTTATGAAAAAGTGTAACGCTCGGTAACGTTACGATGAGTCACCGAGGAGGGGTAATCAAGGGAGGGAAATGAGGGGAGGAAACAGGAGGGGAGCCGAGCCGGCCAAGGAGAAAGCCACCTTGNTCTGAGCTCGCCTTTTACTGGCATTTCTTTTGTTTCAGCTGTATAATTGTATTTATAAGTTTGTTGTTTCCTCAAAATGCCAAAATTAAAATGCACTTTCAACAAAGTTTTAGAAAAAAGGTTTCCGTCGTTCAAACGCAGCAAGTCTGACTCTGAAGTGTATTGTTGTATTTGTGAATCCAGTATATCTATAGCCAGCAGAGGTGCGATAGATATTGAGGAGCATCAGAAAACAGCCAAGCATAAGAAGAGATTACAATTCCAAGCAGGGACTTCTAAAGACTTAGACACTTTTATAAAGAAATCGTCAACAAATGAAAAGACTGTCGCTGCTGAAGGGGCTGCAGCTTACCACAAGATTCGTCACCATATGTCTTTTAACTCTTTAGACTGTACGTTGCAGTTGAATAAAATTATGTTTAGCGATTCACGAATCGCAAAAGAAATTACGTGCAACAGAACAAAGGTAACTGCAATTGTGACTGCCGTTTTAAGCCCTCATTCTTCAATGAAGATTACATATGACTTGAAAAGAATATCGTGTGTTAGTGTCTGTTGTGACGNTACGTGCAACAGAACAAAGGTAACTGCAATTGTGACTGACGTTTTAAGCCCTCATTCTTCAATGAAGATTACATATGACTTGAAAAGAATATCGTGTGTTAGTGTCTGTTGTGACGCTAGCAATCATGGGGCAACTAAATTAATTCCTGTATTGGTTCAGTATTTCGATTATCGTGGCGAAGGAATAAGTTCCAAGATATTAGACATTGAAACAGTTCCCTATGAAACTGCTGAAACTTTGGTGAGTTTAGTAAATAATCAGCTCCAAAAATATGATATAACAGAAAAATGTGTAGCATTCTCAGGAGATAATTGCAATACGAACTTTGGTGGTAGAGAAAGAGCTGGAACAAACAATGTGTTTTGTAAACTGAAGGAAAAATTAGGCAAAGACATTATAGGTATTGGTTGTCCTGCTCATGTACTCAATAATGCTGTTCATCACGGATGTGACATTCTGCCCATAGAAGTGGAATTAATAATTGAAAAAAATTATAATCATTTTTCTACATGCACTGTTCGAACAGAAAAACTGCAACAGTTTTGGAATGATATTGGCATGGAGTATACTCAACTTCAGTCTCACTCCAAGACACGCTGGTTAAGCCTTTTTCCGGAAATTGAAAAACTTTTGAAATACCATGAGTTGTTAAAAGAATATTTTATTAGTTTAGATAAACCTCCACAGTACATTATGCAGTTTTTTTTAACAATGAGTATGCCGAGGGTTACCTGTACCTCGTTCATTCAGTAATGGTGATAATTCACACAAATATTGAAAGAGTGGAAAGAAAAGAAACAGTGTTGTTGAAATAAGGAAACTTTTGGGTAGAGTTATTTCATTACTAGAGGAGAGGATAACAAACAGTTTTTGTCCTATAAGAGTAAGAACAATTTTAAAGAAGTTGCATGACGACGGAAATAACACGGAAGAATTTTCAACTAAAATAATAGATTTTTATAATGAAATCAATGACTATTTAAAAATGTGTATTGAACCATTTGAGGACCTAAAAGTTTTCGACTGGATTGATCTAACAGGGTCTGATTTGCTAGATTGGAGCAACATTGAAAAATCTTTGGTCTTTTTAAAAGATCACGGCATTGAAATTAACGACGAAGATTATTTGACGAGTGGGTTAATTTAAAAAATTTTAGCAAAAAATTGAATCCTACTCAAAAAGACGACAGCTTAAACTCCTTGTGGATAATATATTTTAAGCAATGCATTTCCGAGGAACAGTATGCAGAACTACGGAAAGTGGCTGAATATGTGTTTAGTATACCGGGACATAACGCTAATGTTGAGAGAGTCTTTTCTCTCATAAATTCACAGTGGTCAAAATAAATAAATCGATTACTGCCAACAACAGTAGCTGCAATCATCAAAACTATCTATAACATAGATATGAAGTGTGGCCAATTNAGGGTCTTTTCTCTCATAAATTCACAGTGGTCAAAAGAAAGAAATAGATTACTGCCAACAACAGTAGCTGCAACCATCAAAACTATCTATAACATAGATATGAAGTGTGGCCAATTTTATTATTATTTGTTAACTCAACCACAGATACTGAGGGAAATTGGTGGGGTTGAAAAGTATAATAAAAATAAATAAGTTTGTAATATTAGAATTTATTAGATACTAACCTAAGTTTAAAGAATTTGTTACAAAACTAAAGTGTTTGTTTTATATTTTAATAACTGATTTTCAACTCATATAATTTTGTTCGAATACTTTCATTAAAAAATATGATTATTATTACTTGAATATCATTTAACCTATTTTCACTACATGTTAATTTAACTATTGCCTATCTATTACTGCGTCCTGTTTTTAAACTGAATTGTCCTGATTTTTCTAACTTCAAATCCTAGTTTTTGAAATTTAGGGTTGGCAACCCTACTCTACAAGCGAGCAAAGCGCGCGGAGGGCAACGCAACACTGCCGATCAGGTCCGTACAGGCAAGCCGCTTGTCTTTCTCCTTGTACTCCTCACCATACCGTGGATAGTTTTGCGAATATTTGAGTTGTTACAACCATACCCTTTTACAACAGTACCCAGTCTCCCCTACACAAATCAGAAAGGTATCTGTAATTGTGCTATTGTATTACTGTGGTCTTACATTACATGTGTGCAAAATGAAGTGACGAAATTACAAATTCTGAGCATAGCTAAGTGCCAACTTACGTTTACCTTAGAAACAGCTAAGTGCCAATATACTTTGACCCTAGAAACAACTAAGTGGCAAAATCGATCGTTTGTCTCTACAATCGCAAATGGTTAGAAACAGTAACGTTACTCTGCGTTTCCACAAAAAAATTCTCATAAAATGGCCTATATTTGTGATCCAAAAAAGGTATCAGTGATAACAGGCCACCCTTTTTCTCGTTGCTTAGTAATCTTGCTTTTCATTTCAGCAGAGTATGACATTTCTAATGCCAAGAACAGCCACTCCTTTTCTTATAACACGAACATACGTACATGTTTCCGCATCATTGAATGTTTGCTTCACTGCTACCAATCCTAGATTCTCTTCGGAGAAGCATAACATCGATAACTTGGAAATATTCAACTTCTTTGTTGATGTTAGAGAATCAGCCGCAGCCTGAATATTAATGAATATGTATTTAGTAATTCCCATTACTTCAAACTTATTGGCACGTGTAGCAGATCTGACCACGTCATTCAGCTCTTCCTCTTCTCCATCAGGGCAAAGTCCATGTCATACGGCAAATAGCTGTGACTAAACACAAGGAACTTCTGTTCAATAGTGCGAAACATTCCCAGTGACACAAGGAAAACAAAAAGGAACACCATCATCCTGATTTAGTTTTGAGCCACACAGTTATCGCACCATATTATAAGATATTCTTTTATGTCAATACTGTTCAGTACATGAAGAAGACAGGACAATATTTCGTTACACCTTCGGCCTGCCGTAATTTCATGCCACATACACATGCAGGCCTTATTGGAGTCGCACACATGAACACAGAATTTATAGCAAGACAACTGCCTCTTGTAAAACATATCACTGTGCACTAAGGTCAGGATAAACAATACCTGCATATCTATACATATAGGCCATTCACGGTTACTTTACACTTTTCTGAAGCCCTGCTAAAGTTCTACTTCCAGGATATTCCTCCACCATGTAAAGAACGCTTAACCGAATCTGGAAAATTACACCAAAGGGACTACACACTGCAATATTTCGCACTCACTGTAATACAATTTTGCATAAGAGCTATTTCTTACTAACCATTACCAACACATCTATTTTCTCCCTGTGATTATTTATTCTAATAATGAAATTAAATATTATAATTTATATGTATATAAAATATAAGTAGAAGCTCAATTTAACGAAAAATAAGGTAGTTTTATGTTAACATAAGTATAATATGCTTGTGATGTATAATATAATTAGGAAACAAAAAACAACCAAACACGTTATACATGGGGTAATTTTTGAAGGGTTTGATTTTAAAAAATGTGAAGAAACCGCGAATAGACTATACTACACTTATGTTGCTGCCAGGCATCTGAGATGTTACAGAGTCATCTTTAAGGTGTTGCATAGTGCGAGGGAAGAGATTATGGCGTCTCTTAAGAGTCTTAAGAGCCTATAAGGGTGATATAGGTGAGCATGGTGCAGCGCCGGAATGAAGGGGTGGGGTAAATGGGAGATCCCCGAGAAAACCCGCCAACCAGCGACATCTTCCAGCACGATAGCACGATTCTCACATGCAAAAATCCGGGAGTGGCCTGACCGGGGATTTTGCATAGCCTCTTCAGATCTCCTGTGATGTTTTAAACAATCCGTGAACATTGAGATCAGGGTCCAGGTTTTTTTTTTTTCTATGTAGCTCGCGAATAGTCACTCTCTGCTCGTGGTATACTGTTTATGTGGTATTTAACGCTTTCCCTAACATGATTGGAAAGCTTCTTTGGTTTGGCGAATCGCTTTCGCTTCTCTTTAAAAATTAATTCGCCTCTTTTTTTTCTTGCAACGAGGGTGTGAAAGGTGCTCCGAGATACAGCGAAAATTTCAATGAAGGTCCAACGACACACCTGAACATTATTTCCTTCTCCAGCTGGAACACAGTAAGTAACTGTAGCCTGACGTTGACTGCTTTCTGGTGTTGTATACGTCCTATTTCGGTGCTGAACTGTGTTACGAGAAGTAGTCAGGCCCTTAGCTAAGCGGCCTGCCTAATCACACCTTCACTTATTTATTAGTTATGAAATCGCAAACCACAAAAACCTCCTCCGCCGGCCAGTAAACGGGGGCAACACAGCCGATATAGGGCAGTGTAGTCTGTGGGCGGTGTCTTTTGTCATCGGGCCATTGGAACGAGAAGACCATGTAAGATGGACGTGTGCGGCCGTCGACTTGCGCACTCTTGATCAGCCTCCGGAAACATGAATAAGGTTGGGACTCTCAAATTAGGCTTTACTCAGTATATTGGTTTAGCTCCCCCTATTCATATTCAATCAAATTTATATTGAAATAATATCGTACAACCTTAATGTTAAATAGACGTCTTTTATAAAGTGTTAATTACATAACTCTTATCAGCAATAACTTGTTACGCCCCTATATCCTAGTTGCGTATATTTACCTCAGCAATATAAAAAACAACTGCTATAACTTTCATTAAAACTATGAGGTAATTGTTTTGAGTAGCGTAATCACATGCATAAAACCGGGCCAACAATATCTCTTTCAGTTCAGATGGCAAAGCCCTGCATCTGTGTCTACACTTACCAGACTCTACCTATGAAGATAGAGAAACATACTCTACAGATGTATATTCTGGAACCAATGTTATTTTTATAAGTATTTACTTAAAAGAGGTAAAAAATGATTAGATTCTAGGTTAAACATAGTACATGTACTACATGCGGCTTTTTTTACTGTTCTCCTCATTCCTATACGTTTTGTATGCTTTCCCACGAATTATGCGTCGTTTCTGCACATCTAGCTTATATCCGGAACCTATCTTTCGTCGCCCTTCCCTCATTGCAACTCATGAATGCTCAGTGTCGGAACTGCTTCGCTCCATTTCTACCGTCAGTTACTGGCACTTAGCAGACTTATAGGTACACACGTTCGCGACACAGCATCGGTGCCACCTTGTGAAGGCTGTATAAACTATAGGATTGGCTGTGGCGCATGGCACTGTCTTGGGTCAATTGGCTGTAGCACATAGACAGGTTCTGATATACCTAAATACCCATTTTTGAACAAAATGGCACTTAGCAGGTTTATAGGTTATACCCTTCAATTGATGCTGAGCATATTAACTGAAGTTTACATGTTTCTGGAAACCATATAGAAAGGGCAGACCTAAATAACAATTTCACCCTATAATGTGAGTAAATACTTAGACGGAATGATACATTCCTTTACCGGGATATTTTACACTGCTCTAAAATGTGCAAATTTTTGGTGTATTAAATAGCTTGACAATACTGCATCACGCTGGAAAAATATTTGCTCACTAAATTAGTGAAAAACATTTTCTAGTATTGCTGTTTCTTAGTTTTTCTGTAGGTATTCACTGCTGTAAACCTGTACTTTTTTTTATCAATGTGTTACGTGTTACTACATTATCTTAAGCAATATTCCAAAAATAAAATTTAACTTTTCTAAACGAGTGCCGATAATTTGCCACGTAGTTAACGCTGGGCGCAAGTGCTGAAAGTATAGTTTTAAACTAAATAACAGAATGTTTGAAAGTCAAAATTCAAGTACAATATTTTAGATCTTTTAGGACATGAATATAAGACCAGAATTAAGTCTACAGATTAGTAAGAACGGGATTACAGCAATGGGGTTTGGAAAAATCATCGTAGTTAATTTACTACCCCAACATCTTAATGTTCAGCATACCTGAAATTGTAATGAAGGTAGCAGACTTGTGAAACCAAAAGCGAAAAAGGGACAGTGAGCAAACGAAATTAGTTAATTTGTGAAGTGATTTTGCGTAAGGCAACGTACATTTGTTGGATCATGCCTATTATTTATTATTCAACGCTATACGCGAGATTATGGAGTATTAAACCACTTATTAAGGCAGTTTATGAAAATGGTACGTCATGCCGATAATTAAAACGACACAAAAGAAAGTAAACGGGCGAAAAATTTAATATGAATACAACACTTCATATGAGAAACAGACATATAAACAAATTCCTAATCCATTAAATCAGTTAATTTACTTACACGTTGACAGTCGCTGTCGATATCTACAGGAATCGGGTGAATTTATTCATTTACACACTACATTTAAAGTAAGTACAAAGTCATATTACCAACAAAGTATTTTAAGATAAAAATTTTTTTTATCACATTATGACAAGACCTGGAACACAATCAGTTTGTGCTTTGTGCAATAAATTGAGTTAATCGAGTGAGNTTTTTATCACATTATGACAAGACCTGGAACACAATCAGTTTGTGCTTTGTGCAATAAATTGAGTTAATCGAGTGAGTGAAGAGATTTGGGTGGCTCTTAAAATCGATGTCTTGAAGCCGATGCGGATGAAGTGAGGTGAGTATGGAGCAGCGCCGGAACGAAGGATATTGTCTGGCACGATTCCCACTTGCGAAAATCTGGAGTGAGCCTGCCGGGGATTGAACCCGGTTCGCCTTAGTTGGAGGCAAGCAGACTAACCGCTCAGCCACCGTGGCCCCTTCCGGTGCTGGTAATAGTATCAGTAGTCGCGTAAGTAGTAGCACATGACGTTATTGAAGTTACCTCCAACACATACATTTTACGGTGAAATTTGACTGCACTGAGACGGCGTCTTAGTGCCTCTGTTTTATTTATACTTTGATGGTTAGTAATAGTAATGCTTACATGACATTTAATATTCATGTATCTATTTAAGTAATAATTTAACACATCATTTTTTTTACAATAACTGAGTGTGCCATCAGCTCGTTGATCAAAGGCTTGTGAGTTGTATACACACAAGCATTTTCGATAACCGAATAATGTTTTTTATTAGGTTGCAATTCTCCTACCATTTAAATGCTGTACCCAGTGGTTTCAACGTCATATTTCGAAAACATTCCTTAAAGCTGTTCGTTTAGAAGTTAACCTAAACATTGCGCAGTAAGAAAATTGAACATCTACTGACTCAGAGAGCGAGAGATCGAAAAATCCACCTGAAGATTACTTGCTGGGCTAAAGCATGCCTGAAAATAACTAAAGCTAATTGGTAATGTGGTACACAAATTATCTGTTTCTGTAAGCGGAGAGTAATGTGTTGCGTGTGCATCATACCTGTGATGGTACCGCTGCATAGATGACTGTGTAAGAACCTGGGTTCGTGCANTAATGTGTTGCGTGTGCATCATACCTGTGATGGTACCGCTGCATAGATGACTGTGTAAGAACCTGGGTTCGTGCAGTAGCAAGTAGTGTACTCGTTGCTATATGCAACGGTGGTGCAGGAACTGGAATCGGAGTTGGTTGTGTTTGCGAGCGTAGACANTGCGATCTCGATGCACAGGGGCCTCCACCCGACGGGAACAGCCAGTAAAGGTTGACCGTGCGAGATTTTCATGGCAGCTGCAAAGCTTCTATACTTTGGTTGCCACTCCTGGTCGTTTATGAGAATTCTGATCACCACCATCGTGGAAGAAATTAGCTGCCACAACTTCTGCCCGTTCCTGCAATGACACATTAACATATTTAGTGTTTACATTGTTCTGTAGCGTAAATGAGCTTGGACTAACGTTTTCAAACCATTAATTGGTAACGNGCCACTCCTGGTCGTTTATGAGAATTCTGATCACCACCATCGTGGAAGAAATTAGCTGCCACAACTTCTGCCCGTTCCTGCAATGACACATTAACATATTTAGTGTTTACATTGTTCTGTAGCGTAAATGAGCTTGGACTAACGTTTTCAAATCATTAATTGGTAACGTAAAATTTACAACTCTCAGTGCCTTCACAAGAAACGATTTCCAGTTATCAATTTAAGTCCGCGCGTAGCGCTGGGCATGTTACAAACGTCAAAAAGCAACGCTAAGTGTGATTCTCGAACCAAGAACCTTCTGATTAGCTTTCTCTCACGTGATTGAAAAAAATAATACTATTATTTACAGCGTAATGAATTACTGTTTACAACGATAAATCCTCTTTCTCGAAAGCTGATTCTGGTTTTCGGAGTTAAAAATAAGTAAAATACAAACCAAGCCATAAGTCACGTTGTATCTAACAATAAAATACAAATTCAGCAGCAACGGGATTCATGTGCAGCCGGTGCTTATTTCTATACATGTATTCATATTATTTTTTTCTTACGAAATATTTGTAACAGACCTGTAAAATAGTGTTGGTGGGAAAATGCGATACTCGTTTAAGTGGTGGCAGTGAATCTTTCAGTATTTACCAGTCTGCAAAGCAATTGAGTTTTGCGAGAACTGTAGACGGCGACTCACTTGATATATTTGCATATAACTGTAACCCATCAAATTAATTTTAAAATACCGCATCAGTGTTGTTAGAATTTGGCATCCATCTGTTCATTGTTTTGGAAGGGGAGATGGGTGAGGAAACACAATTACACAAGGATTAAGACACTTCTTGTGAAGCATCACGCCACGCTGGTCAGATGAAAATTACAAATACATGTTTTTAAGGGGGAGAGATAGAGATAATTGTAGCGTTACCAGTTTTTGAAACATAAAGTGTGTCTGGAATTAATTATTGAAATTTTTTATACGAAAAGGCGTAATGTTTTACTTAGCTAATAGCATTTCTCCGCCTCATGCAAACAAAGCTTCATCGAGTCTAGAAAATTACACCATAGGGATAGCGCATTGAATTCGTGCGCACTCACTGTAATAATATTTTACATGAAAACTATTTCTTACTAGGTATTGCCAACACATATATTTAACACCGATTTTATTCATATTGAGTTTAAATAAAATATTATAATTTATAGATAAAATATAAGTAAATGTTCAATTTAACACAAAATAAGGAATTTTTGTGTTAAAAGAATTATAAAACGGTTGTGATACAAGACATAATAAAAGACAACTAAGCATGTTTCTTTTGCATTACTATGCTTTTCGCTTAGAAACGGTTGCAATTATCATCGACTATGTTCTTTCCAAAACCTTGCTTTCTACACAAAAGTAAACGACAAGGGAAGTGACGAAACATGTATGATGATACATAGGCAGATTTTTCAAATGTTGAATTCAAAAAGTGTGAAGAAACTGCGAATAGACTAAATATTATAAATTGAGTAAATTTATATGTTTACTATGTGGAATCATTGGGAATTAATTATTGATCATATTTTGAGAATTATGATAGCAGCGTACAAGAAGCCAAAAGATAATCATCTTTAAAATATAACTCAAGGATGTTCTATAACCTAACAAGTCCATATGAAAAAAAAATGTCTTTAACATAAGTAAATGGCAAAACATATAATATATTATAAATTTTTATAATATAAAATCCTATAAATATATTAATTCAAGGTGTTGATTAGTGGAGTACACAGGAGGGGGACAGGGGAAAATTCCCTCCACCCCGTCCACGGAAACTGAATAATCCACCATTCCGAAAGAAAATAAGAGAAACAGAAAACCAACACAGTCATAATATTGAAATGAGTAGCTATTTTGGTCACTACCTAGAAAGGAGTTCTGCCAGTGGGACACGAAACACACTGCCTTTACAAAATACCTTACTTAAATATTAAAACTGGATATTTGGTAGCGATATTGGAAACACTTTCGTAAGCGCTCCTAGCGAGATTTATTTAATAACCTATCTGTTTTACCCATTCATTTCCCATGTGTTTACAGTAACCATAGCTTTGAAGTATGTATAATGCTAGCCAATGTACCATAGGAACTACACAAAATTTTTATTGCTAGAGTGTTTAATCAATTTACACGAGGTAGCGCTAGTGTGGAAGTTTTCTGGCCTTCGTCATACTAAATAAGCAGATTGTCCGGTATTGACGTGTAAGGTGTTTGCTTTTATCCCGAGTTGCCCGACCTGTCTTCTACGGCCCTGGTTATAGCAGTCGTAGTTACTTCCTTTCGAGTGATTGATATGTTGATTGATAGTTCCGTACCCATTCGTTTCGCAGCGCTAAGGCGCTAGTTATTCTGGTCTCATACTCTCATCTCTTGCACTACAGTTGCGCTTCAATTTATACATGTATTTTCTGTGGTTGTGTATTGTTTACCGTGTACGGCTTACCACAACACAATCACACATTGTTTTAATGTGTTGTATTTTAATACAATAACTGTTCTAATATTTTAAAATATGCAATATGTTAGCGATTAAGGTCCAGTAATTATCTGCATAGTTGAAGTATGTTCATGATATGCAGTTACCAGTGACTATGAAGAGGTTAGGAACTTATTTTACTAATTTTAATAAAAAAAAACAAAAACATACTGACGAATATGATAAACAAGGACATGTTAAAGTGGAAGAATCGTTTTACAAGTGTCCTGTTCCTGTGTATGAAACTAATGTAAGCAATGAACTTGATCAATGTTGGAAGGTTGAAAATTGTTAAAATGTTATGAGTGACCTAGGCCAAGCAGGTTCAAGCCAACAAGTCTCTTCTTCCTCTGTTGCTAACCATGGTCAGTACAAATACGATATATGGTTTTTTCAGCCTTCCAATATTCAGACAAAAAAGATATAATTTTTTAACAGATACATGGATACCTAATGAAACTTACAATTTTCCACCAGGGGAGAGGAATCTGAAATTTAAAAAAAAGAAACTGGTTGTTTGAACTTCGTTGGTTGGCATACTCTGACGACATGAAAGAGGCTTTTTGCAAGTTTTGTGCAATTTTTGCAGCCGATTTCGAATCAGGTAAAGGGCCACATGTTCAGTTAGGTTGCATGTTTTAGAATGCTTTTGTATTGTGCAGAAAAGCCAAGGATGAGCTTAGGTTTCATGAGGCAAGGGAATACTACAAGAAGACTTGTACTGTTGCTCAAAGTTCTATCTCTGTGCATGAAAAGAAGACAGATAAAATCCAGATACAACTAAAAATCAAGTTAATGACAAAATAGCCGAAAACAGGGAGAAAAAACTCACTCCTATAGTAAAAACTATAAATTCCGTGGAAGAGAGTGCCTTTTACTGAGAGGACACGGTGATTATGGCGCAGTAGGGTCTGATGAAAGTGGTAATGATGGCAAATTTACGACACTACTGCGTTTTAGAATTGAGGCTGGAGATCAAACTCTGAAAGCACTTCTTGAAAATGCCAATGCTAATGCTACCTACCTTAGCCCTCGTAAACATTACGATAGAGATTTCTCAGCCTTCGTACTTTTGTATTTTTTGCAGCACTCTCAGCCATTAGACCTTCCCACGCTTCGACCGCCCAATCGGTGGGGGACAGGGATCACGCCCTCTCATCGCAGGTGTCCCAGTTTAGCACCTGAGTTGACCAGATTCAAAGCCCGAACCTAATTCACAAGTACAGCAAAGAGCACCCTACAACAGAGTTCTGAGAACCTCGTACCAGATACCAAGCGTGTAGTCTGGCCAAGGTTCCATCTATAACAATAGTAACTCTCCAGGACACAACCGGAGCGGGCCGCAATAAACAGTATCATTACATTTTTTATAGCATCTCCTATAAGAGAAGCAGTTTTAAAGAAACACATTTTACAACTTTATCAAGTATTACGGAGGACAAGACTTCTTAGATTTTGCGAGACACGGTGGGTAGAACGTTTAGATGCTATTGCACTGTTTATTGACTTGTTTCCTCTTGTTGTAGATACTATAATTGAAATTCAACAATTTAATGATTCTGACACATCAAGAAAAGCTTTTTATTTTTCTGCACCTACACAGAAGTCTGTCTTTATTGTATCTATGGTAATATTTAATAATACCTTCAGCCTTTCAAATGGATTAGCAAAACTTTTGCATTCCAAACAGATAGATCTAAAGAAATGTATTGACATGTGTGAGAATCTGCAAACAGAATTGACAGGCATGAGAGTGAATTTTCAACCAATTTATTATGAGGCTGAAAAAGTTTCCCTTGGTGTTAGTCGTTAGAGATTCCACATACAATCGGACGACAACACAGCGTGCCAACTATAAAACAAATAGTTTTGAGGAGTACTAAACTTTCTGTCTCCTGCCCTTTCTTGACTTCTTCTCAAGCCAATCGCAGCATAGGTTTTTGAACCATAAAAGTATCCGGAGCAAAATTGAAATTATGGTGCCTCACAATTTAGTTCGCGTGTCTGATGACAATATCCGTACTGCTTCTGAAGATATAATGGACCATATACCATGGATATCGATGCATCACCTGTGCCATTCTACCAATGAACTGAAAATGTAGAGACGAAATTCCCTCAATCTTAACATGAACCGTGCTGAGCCTTTGGATTTCATCTCTGCTTTGAACATCTGCAATGAAACTATTTTTCCACTTACACATAAACTGTTAAAGTAATTTTCTGTAACACCAGTCTTTACTGCTACACTGGAACGATCATTTTCAACATTGCGTGTGTTAAAAACCTACCTGAAGGAGCACAATGGCTGGACACAGACATAATGTACTGGCACTTACGTATGTACATGAAATGATAAACATTAAATAATGATAAACATTAGAATGAAATGGCAAGAAAACCTCGTCACCTACTGCTTTTGTGAGGTGCACATCAACAGTAACAATATAAAAACAATAAGATAATGATGTGTATACTATATAGTAATTTTGTTTTAAGCCATTGTTTCAGCAAAGTATAAAGCTAGCAAAACAAACCATGATTGCTTTCTTTGTAATGCCTTGTAATGTAGAAGGGTTTTTTACTGTGTGTGTTCTGATTGACAATTAATTTTGGTGGATTACTTGGTTTGGTGTAGTATTATCCCCCCACAACCACCATCAGAGAGGTGAAATTCTGCGTACGCCCCTGTTATTGATATCACTAACGAGTCTACTTTCCTCTACATGGGTCAAATTATTTTTAACGAAGTTCTGAAAAGGTTAGATGGCAGGTTGGACTTGATCTCTCGTTGACAGCAATAACATTAGAGATAGAACCACACGATATGCAACAGTAGTAGGACAATTACAATTATACACCACCCTTATCCAGGACTTGAACACAGAGAATTTCTTATCATGAACTTGTAGCATTTAAATTATAATCACCAAGTCAACAGTTGTAACATTTCAAATAAAATCAGAAGGTAGAAATTCTCGGCTTCTCAAATATTTTTTATTTTATCTCGTTCTTCTAACAGCAAAGTCAACAAATTATTTTTCTCTTCTCAAACAATTAAATCGCTCTTACTCGTTTCTCATTATTCATCATGAACATTTAAAACGAACTTGCAGCAATAACGTTAATATTAACATATTTGTTTATCATTATTATAATATTTTATGATTATTGACCACACGCGTCTGCCTTTGACGGTGGTGGTATGATATCTGATAAAAAATATTAAGTTCGATTTTACTGCTGCCTTGCTTATGTTGTTACCTGTCCTCCAATTGGCTGTCGTCTGACCACGCCACATCTCTCCACCAACTAGCAATAGCGAGACGAGTGAAGACTACAATGTTTCCCTTCGTGCATTCGTTTAATAAGCATTTAATACTTTCTACCCTCTAGGGAATCAATGAATAATAACAAGCAAAATTATAATACTGAATATTGTCTAGAATCAAACGAAATATACTTACACATGATCTCTATGTCAGTAAACTATTAAAATAACCAAAGATTATACTGTAATTTGTTCAACTCCTATAATATAGCTGAATTTGGAAATTATAATAAATGAATATGCAACATAAGCAAGTAGTCTGTAATCATATATAATTATAATATATGTGACTAATGGTAAATATAACCCCTGAAAATCTTCAATATTACAAACTAGCGTGCAAACAACTACATTATTGAGGCAGAATTCGGAGTATCAACACTGTATTTAATCAGTACAATATTTAAATGAAAGGGTTTACTAACCAGAAATATTTGCAGGGCCGTCATTTTAAAAATAAGTGCCTGAGCCACTTAAAACACGCAAGGTTCCTTTTCCTACCGTAGCGTTTTTTGTGTGGAGAATTTGATAGATATTGTTTGATTGGACCCTGAGATATGGCATTAAAACTTTATTTTCATTTTAGTACTGCCTTACAATATGGCATAAAAAGGTTCTGTATATGATACTAACAATGGATACTGTGAGAAAAAAAATTTTCGTTTAATTTAATTTAATTGTTTAATAGATATGAAAAACTTATCAAAATATGTATACATAGCTGCCATTTTGAAAAACAGTGTTTAATTCCACTAAAATATAGTTGAATTACATTGCCTTTTCAGCACTAATTGTGTGCAAAATTTGGTAGAAATTAACTGAATGGTTCCGGAAAAATGGCAAAATGTCACTTGTTACTATTTTATAAAAAGGCCAGCAAAAAAGTATCTCTATATTCATAACTGATGGTTCCAATGAAAACTGTAGGCATAAAATTTTTTNTAAAAAGGCCAGCAAAAAAGTATCTCTATATTCATAACTGATGGTTCCAATGAAAACTGTAGGCATAAAATTTTTTTGTTAAAGTTTGTTAAATCATTTAATAGATATAACATACCACTATTAAATGAGGGCTGCCATACCTAAACCATATTAGTTTACATACCCTACTGTAGCACTAATTACTTGCAAAATTTGATGGGAATCGAGTTATTGGTCCTCGATATATGGCATAAAACCTCTTTTTTTTCCATGGGACGATCTTCATAAATATAGGACAAAAAATTATGTATTAGCACATCCAGTGTTTGTCATATATACAATATACAAAGTTAAGTTATAATCGGTGACATAGTTTCGTAGATATAGAACACTAATCTATAGTGTTATTATAGCTGCTATTGTGAAAAAAAAGTGTCTGGCACACTTAAAACATACAAATTAAAATGGCATACAACAGTACAACTTCTTCGCTAAATTTTGTGGGAATCGGTGCATTGTTTCCCGAGATATGAATGTAGCAACTTTATTTATTAATGTGGGGCAATCTAACAAAATGGCTGAGAAATGAGGCTATGTATAGAAAATTTACATGGTTCTAAAATTTACTTCTAGCATACAAAGTTAAGTTTAAATTCATTTTGTTCTCACATAAATACTGAGGTAAATTATTTAGATGGCCGCTAATTTGAAAATAAGTGTTTGCAAAGTAGTACTGCGACAGGTGATTTGAACTGGTATGTTTCAAGTAGATCAGACACTTATGGCGACCAGATAGCCACTCTAGTCTAGTTTTCTATATCGTAAAAACTATGTAATCAATTCTAACTTTACTTAGTAAGCTGTTATCATATGAATACATAGAGCCTCTTTTGTCCGCCATTTTGTAAGTTAGCACCAGGCGAGAAAATTACATGTATGTGTCTTATATTGGGAAATAATTGACCGATTCGTAACCAATTCGGCACAAATGTAGTACTGCAGCAGTTGATGTAAACTTGTATGTTTTAATTATGTCAGGCACTTATTTTTTAAAATGCGATCATATAGCTTAGTATGCTATATCGTCGAAACCGTTTAATTAATTAAAACCTAACTTTCTATACTGGAAGTATATATTATAAACATCAGATGTGTAATACAAAGTGTGTTTCCACCATCTTGCAAGATATCATCACATAATAAATTTAAGTTTTTATGTCATTTCTGCGAATAAGTAGCCATACGGCAGGCTATGCAATCTTATATGTTTTTAGTGTGTACGACACTTATTTTATTTTACATATGGCGCTTGGAAAATTTTACGTTTGTTATAACCTCCATTCATTTTTTTAACACCACCAATATTTTTTACAGGGCGATGCTCCTGACTGTGTTACTACTTGTGGAAATAAAAAACTTAATTGTTCTGAAATGTAAAGAGAGCGCATAGTTAACCATCTTACCTGTGCCTTAATGCATGATTTTCGTGAAGAAATGCTGACATATTTTTGTAGACAATAATTAGAGTAGTGATGTTACTGATCTTGAAATATTCATCGTTAGATACTTCAACTGTGATGTTCACCTCCGCGTTCATCCATAAGGGGTAGCTGAAAACAAATAAAGATATTTGGGATGTTAAGAGAGCAGCTAGCTGCATGTACATATGCACTTAAAGGGATATGTAAATGTTTCAAAGAGCGTTAATTCTCGAAACAAAAACTGAGGAAAATAATGCAACTATTTATTTAGATGGGGTTAAATTTACTGACAAATTGTTTGAGTGCTGGTATATATTATGTACACCAATAGTTGATGCAGTTTATTAGTTTTCCATTTAAAAATTGCCAATTTTCTGCAAAGAATTGGTATATAAACTAGAAAATCAATAAATGTGCCAAAATAAANTTCCATTTAAAAATTGCCAATTTTCTGCAAAGAATTGGTATATAAACTAGAAAATCAATAAATGTGCCAAAATAAATGTCTTAGAGTTAATAAAAATTTATATTGACAGATTTTTAATATTTATATTTGTATAACTTGAAAATTTTTTTGTTAACAGGAGCTTAGAGAAAACAAAATTCAGTTAAAATTAAGAAATTTTTTTTAAATTCTAGTTTTTATGCCTAAAGTTGCAACATTATTATAAACAGCCAACAAATTTTTTATTTTAAAACTATACACTGAGGTGACAAAAGTCATGGGATAGCAATATGCAAATATACAGATGGCAGTAGTATCGCGTACAAAATGTATAAATGGGCAGTGCATTGGTTGGGCTTTCATTTGTAGTCAAGTGATTCATGTGAAAAGGTTCCTGACGTGATTATGGTCGCACGACGGGAATTAACAGACTTTGAACGCGGAATGGTAGTTGGAGCTAGACGCATGGGATATTCCATTTGGGAACTGGTTAGGGAATTCAACATTCCAAGATCCACAGTGACAAGAGTGCGCCGAGAATACCTAATTTCAGTCACAACCTCCCACCGTGGACAACGTAGTGGCCAACCACCTGCACTTAATGACCAAGACCATCGACATGTGCGCAGAATGGTCAGTGTTAACAGACAAGCAACACTGCGTGAAATAACCGCAGGAATCAATGTGGGGCGTACGACGGACGTGTCCGTTAGGACAGTGCGGCGAACTGGGCTATGCCAGCAGAAGACCGACTGACTTGAGTGCCTTTACTAACAGCATGACATCGCCTGCAGCGCCTCTTGTGGGCGCGTGACCATATCGGTTGGACCCTAGACGACTGTAAAACCGTGGCTTGGTCAGATGAGTCCCGATTTCANGCTGGTAAGAGCTGATGGTAGGGTTTGAGTGTGGCGCAGACACCACGAATCCATGGACCCAAGTTGTCAACAAGGAACTGTGCAAGCTAGTGGTGGCTTCATAATGGTGTGGGCTGTTTTTACATGGAATGGACTGGGCCCTCTGGTCCAACTGAACCGATCATTGTCTGAAAAGGGTTATGTTCAACTACTTGGAGACCACTTGTAGCCATTCATGGACTTAATGTACCCAAACAACGATGAAATTTTTATGGATGGCAATGCGCCATGTCACCGGGCTACAACTGTTCGCGATTGGTTTTAAGAACATTCTGGACACTTCCAGCGAATTATTTGGCCACCCAGATCGCCCGACAAGAATCACATTGAACATTTATGGGACATAATCGAGAAGTCAGTTCGTGCACAAACTACTGCACCGGCAACACTTCCGCAATTATGGACGTATATAGAGGCAGCTTGGCTCAATATTTCTGCCGGGGACTTCCAACGACTTGTTGAGTCCATGCCACGTCGAGTTGCTGCACGTCGCCGAGCAAAAGGAGGTCGGACACGATATTAGGAGGTATCCCATGACTTTTGTCGCTTCAGGGTACATTGTATCAACTATTGCTGTATATGATGGTTATGCTAATTAGAATGTATACACTACGAAACATACTCCGTCGAAATATATTAAGTAGTTCAAATTTTGTTCTCGATTTTGTTTCGAAAATTGCTCTCTGTGAGACTTTTCAATGGCCCTTAACGGGATTTTATGAGATATAAACAACAAAGCATAATCCGGTAGTTTTGGTAGTGTCTGATCTTGTGCATGTTACGAACGCGGTAGGTACAAAACTTACAAGCATACCATTGCGATAGAAAGTGGCGATAACTGCGTAGCCATCAGTCTTGTAATCACTTCACATGGGTAATGTAAATGAGGTTACAGAGTAGTCAACTGAGAGCACAAGTAGCTATACGACTGGCATCAAGGTTGTTACCAGACTCCAATTTCTGTTTGTCTAGATATATATATATATAGAATTACACAAAAATGTACCCTTTTTAATTATTTAAAGTTTGAAATTTGAATTACATTACGTAATAATTCTATAAAATGTATTGGACAGTGACACTATTTTATCAAATATTATATATTTTCATGCCTCATTATGCTATTCAAAATACCACTATTATTCCGAAAAGTAGGTAGGACTATAACTTCACTTTAATCGGCTACTAATAACAATTTTTAAGATGAAATTGGTATTCAAAACGAAGAAAATAAAAAACGAATTTTGTTTCCTAAAAGATGGGAACAAGTCCCATCATGTCTCACACATGTTCAATGGGGGACAGGTTGTGTGATCGTGCTGGCATGGGGAGATGACGAATACCTTCGAGAGCACGTTGGGTAACACGAGAAGTGTGTGCACGGACATTGTCCTGTTGGAAGAGGACATCTCCTTGATGTTGTAGGAACTGCAACAAAATGGACTGGATGATGTTCTGGATGTAATTTTCACTGTGCCGTGTTCCCTCAATNGATGTTGTAGGAACTGCAACAAAATGGACTGGATGATGTTCTGGATGTAATTTTCACTGTGCCGTGTTCCCTCAATAAATACAAGAGACGTACTGCCATTGTAGACTATTGCGCCCTGATTATGATGCCAGGAGTTGGTGCTGTATGTCGCTNGATGTTGTAGGAACTGCAACAAAATGGACTGGATGATGTTCTGGATGTAATTTTCACTGTGCCGTGTTCCCTCAACAAATACAAGAGACGTACTGCCATTGTAGACTATTGCGCCCTGACCATGATGCCAGGAGTTGGTGCTGTATGTCGCTNAAATACAAGAGACGTACTGCCATTGTAGACTATTGCGCCCTGATTATGATGCCAGGAGTTGGTGCTGTATGTCGCTGCCATATACACTCTGGTTGTTGCTGCTCTCCTGGTCGATGCTGCACTCGCAAACTACCGTCACTGGCGCCAAGGCAGAATCTGCTCTCATCACTAAACACAACTCCGTGTTATTCATCTTTCCAGTTACGTTGTTGCGACACCATCCGAGGCAGGCTGCACAGTGATGAGGCGTGAGATNTCCGTGTTATTCATCTTTCCAGTTACGTTGTTGCGACACCATCCGAGGCAGGCTGCACAGTGATGAGGCGTGAGATCACCCTTGATCATAGCCCAGCATCCAGCAAACAGTGGATGCTGATCCTATCTGATACCCTGGGTGCAACAGTGGCTCTAATCTGTGTAGTGGTCTCCGTACGATCAGCAATGGCTGCTCGACTGATACAGCGGTCCAGGCGAAAATCCGAATGCCGCTGCCGTCCGGNTCCGTGTTATTCATCTTTCCAGTTACGTTGTTGCGACACCATCCGAGGCAGGCTGCACAGTGATGAGGCGTGAGAGCACCCTTGATCATAGCCCAGCATCCAGCAAACAGTGGATGATGATCCTATCTGATACCCTGGGTGCAACAGTGGCTCTAATCTGTGTAGTTGTCTCCGTACGATCAGCAATGGCTGCTCGACTGATACAGCGGTCCAGGCGAAAATCCGAATGCCGCTGCCGTCCGGGACCAGGTTGACGAGCATGGGCACCAACGTTGTATTATCAGCACCACCAATGATGTGCAGCACACACTTCACGTCCTACGCGTTAGGCGATTCATCGGAAGGACCATCCAGCCTCCCTCAGGCCCACAATACGATCTGAGTCAAAGTCTATCAATTGTACCAAGTGTGGTCGTTTATGATATCGTGGCATGTCTACAATGCTTACTACACACAGGCCGATGCTTGAAACAACATTCTACCCTTTCACTGAGTCAACTACAGTTGTATTGTACTTACTCAGTGGTGTTACGCCTACTATGCGGTTCCTACTCTGTCCACACCACATCACTGTTAATCATTGCATGTTCTATCCTCTATCAGTGCCCCTTGCGCATATGGTGTTTCTACATTACCACTTTATTAATGTTCATTTTTCATTTTCCACCAGTGTAAATCATGTAAATTTACATGGCGTACTGGGGCCATATTTTTGTGCAAAATTAAATGGGAATCGGTCAATTGGTCAATTATTGTCATATATACTGTCAACATAAAAAGTTTTGTTTGAATTATTTGGGATATATCACATACTTACCTAAAATACGTATTTTTTAAATGTTTGCCCCATAAGTCATATAAATTTATATGTTCTACTTGTTGCTAGAATTTTATATTGTCAGCATAAACATATAAGTTGAAATTAATGACATGGTTTCACAGACATATAATACAAAACAAAAATGCTATATGGCCGTTATTTTGGAAATAAGTGTCTGATCCACTTAAAACGCTTCACTTTCTTGGCCTGCCATAGTACTACTTGTCTATCAAATTTGGTAATAATTAATCGATTGTTTCCTGATGCGTGACATAAAAACTTTATTTCTTCACGTAGTACTATCTTACAAAATGGCGAACAAACTATACATGGTATTGGCATACTTGATGCTTGTATATGTCTACATACTTTCAGCATTTGGTCAGAATTGGTTAAAAAATACGGTAGATTTTGCAAATTCACCACAAATATTTATTTTCGCCATGAAAAAAATTGTTCATGTATATTTTTCAAATTTTAAAGATTTACACGGCCTACCATAGTATTACCAATAGATGCCTATGCCAGATTTTGTGGGAATTTATTGAGTGTGTTTCCGAGATATAACTAACAACCTAATTTATATTTATACTGTCTTTAAAAATGTAAGGCCAATGCTTACATGATGTACTGTCGACATATGACATTTGGTTTAAATTGGTTGAAAGTTTGCCAAGATACGAAATACTGCACTAAATATTCAAATAACCCCAATTTGAAATAAGCATCCAGCATGTTCGAAAACTATAAAAGTCGGTTGTGGTTACTAAGTACTACATGTGTAGCGAGTTTGGTGAAATTCGGTAAATGGATTTAGAAGTTTTTAGGGGGCACACACACACCTAAGACTGAAGAGTGAATTCATAAGCCCACCTTTTCTTCGGAGAGTAGGCTAAACAAAAGTAAATGAACCAGGTTTGCCTTGGTGTGAAGTCTAGCGTTAGTCATGTGTACTACCACAGTCCCATAAACTGTTCCTGAAGTCACGAGAAAGACATTCTTGCTGTAGGAAGTACATACCTGGAAGATACAACAGGAAACTGATGTTCAAGGCGTTTAGTTTCGTAACTCATTAATGCATCCACAACCACTGCACTAAGGTTTATGTGGATATATTTTGTTCGAAGCATGCCGATCCATAACACAGTGTGTGTCGCTAATATTTCTTGTATCTGTGCCATTTTCTAGAGACAGAGAACAAAACATCTTTGCATATTTCAGTGTAAAGTAAAGATGCATTGAAGTTAGGCATGGGGTGTCAGTATAAAGATACGAGGTCATTATCAACAGTAAAGTAACACACATGTTCATATCATAAAATTTGCTAGAATTATTTTTTGCCAGCTTATTATGGATANGCGTGCATTGCTGCTTTAGCAGCCATGTGGGAGGAAAAAAGGAGGGTGGTAAGGGGTCAATGTCTGAAGATTATACCAGTTTAAGACCGCAGGACGAATGACCAGTTCCAAACCAAAGGATGGATGATGCCAGTTCCAAACCGAAGAATGGATGGCCAGTTCCAAACCGAAGGATGGATGACCAGTTCCAAACCGGAGGATGGATGACCAGTTCCAAACCGAAGGATGGATGACCAGTTCCAAACCGGAGGATGGATGACCAGTTCCAAACCGAACGATGGATGGCTGGCACAAAAAGAAACTCCACTGAACAATAGTAAATATTTTAAAGAATAAAATAAAAGTATAAAAAGTAAAGTAAAAAAATAATTGGAAAAATAATGATTTTTTTAAGGTATAACTTTTCATAATTTTTAATAAGGAAAATTACTCAAAAAGAAAAANAATTGGAAAAATAATGATTTTTTTAAGGTATAACTTTTCATAATTTTTAATAAGGAAAATTACTCAAAAAGAAAAAATACTTTAAAAGAAAAAATGCTTAAAAAACTTACAACAAAAAAATTACATTCTATTATATATAATGTTATTCTATACACAAAATATTACATATACTTTTTTAAACCCTACTCGTAACACATGTGCCGATAGCCGAGTTGTCTAAGGCATCTGCATGCCGACCCAAGGTTCGGCAGTTCGATCCCGCCCTCCCCTCTGTCAAGTTTATAACCAACATGTCGGCCGAGCGAGAGCGACACCAGTGTCCTTAGCAGACGGTAGTTGAACGAAGGATAAGTGGAAACAACATGGCGGATTATGGTGTCACACTCTAGCAGCAATAAACACATTACAGGGATAAATGCTACACCATAGTGGATGGCGAGAGAACAATGGCCTGTCGAGCACATGCGACAGATGCGAAAGAAAGTAATTAGGTAACTAGATGGTGGTATCGAACGAAGATGACTAATTGGGAAACAATATGGCGGGCGAAAACAAAATGGCACTAGGTAACAAGATGGAAACTGGAAACAAGATGGCAGACGAAAACAATATGAAGACTGGAAACCATATGGNAGATGGAAACTGGAAACAAGATGGCAGACGAAAACAATATGAAGACTGGAAACCATATGGTGGCTGTGATGTTATCCAAAATAGCAGAATTCAAGATGGCGGATTGTGCCATGGCGCCACTGCCTCCAGCCTTTGTCCTCGGAGGAACAATACCCTACTACTGTAAAGTTAATACCATTTTATGTCATGGTATTTCCAAACTATATAAAACATATTGTGAGGTTCGTAGGAGTATCAAAAGCATCAGAAACGATAGAAAAACCCAAATTACAGATAAATTATCTGACCCTCCTCTGGTATTTAATATTAAAGTATGGTAGCAAGTTTAAGTAACATAACATTCATATAAAATACTACTTACCTTTTCACTCTTAATGGCGTCCGGAGTTTCCAGCAGGTAGTTAAGTATTTTGTAGAAAATATTAACAGAATGGAGAAAATCCTCCTGGTCAGTAACTATTATGGTATAATTCTGCACAAAACTGAGGAATGAAACCATTTGTTCCCCTTCACCAGGATACAGATGCTTCCTTTGTTCTAAATAGTGAAGACAGCGATACAATATCTCGGACACGGTGGTGTTCTTGTAGCCAAGACTCAGCTTCACAAACTAGACAAAGAACAACAATAAATGACAATTTGGTTTTTTAACATTTGGACACGGCGGTTATGTGGCAGACATACTTCGGTGAATAAGCAAACGTGAAATAAATAGGTTATAACTGACATATTATTATTATTTTCACTAATATCTCAAACAACAAAAGTTAGTTNCAAACGTGAAATAAATAGGTTATAACTGACATATTATTATTATTTTCACTAATATCTCAAACAACAAAAGTTAGTATTGGTTTCGTGATTACGCTGTGACAGTTTTACTTTCAAGAGAATAAGCTTTAATAAATTATTACAGTGCACAGACAAAATGTTGGTTAATTCATCCACATGAGTTGATCTNTATTACAGTGCACAGACAAAATGTTGGTTAATTCATCCACATGAGTTGATGTAAATACACAATGCTGTAGAAGCAATCTTTAGATTCAAAAAATCAAACACTGTGTGTTATCTTGCAGCAGATTTGCTCATAGATATGCTCGAAATCACGAATTATTCCACATAAACGAAACTGGCGTCGATATGATGCTACAAATATTTTACGATGAACAAATCAGGAGAAANACGAATTATTCCACATAAACGAAACTGGCGTCGATATGATGCTACAAATATTTTACGATGAACAAATCAGGAGAAAGGGCAGAAAATTTATTGAATTAAAGACGGAATAAGCAGTCATGGAAAATAAAAGCTTGGTGTGAACGAGTGTTTACNGGGCAGAAAATTTATTGAATTAAAGACGGAATAAGCAGTCATGGAAAATAAAAGCTTGGTGTGAACGAGTGTTTACTTGCTGTAAACTTTTTTTGGGCACTCGGTCAGGAAAGGTGACAAATTAAGTCGCAGGAAATCTTCAGTATATTGCTGTTTTTGAATGACACCCTTATCACTATCAGTGGAGAACGATATGTTATGGCTTCCCAGACCATCATGCTAGTAGTACGTGGTGCATGCTACAATGAAGTGAGGTAGGAATCAACGATGTTCACCTGTAGTCCTACAAACAATCCTCCAAATAATAGTACTATGGTAATCCATCATCAAAGAAAAGCAAGATTCCTAGGTAGAGAAAATATGTCACAAGTTTCTGGCATACCTCATTGCTCTCTACTGACAACTCTGTAAACGACAGTGACAATGATGATATGTTAATGGCAGAACACATAAAAATCGTCGGTGTCCCATATCGTTACCCTCGTGAGAAAACCTTGTAAATGGTAATTCGTTACCGAAGAAAAGTGCTATTCGTTGCTGAAGACGATGTCTTCAGTTAATATAATTTTCCGTTGCTCTCTANATTCGTTACCGAAGAAAAGTGCTATTCGTTGCTGAAGACGATGTCTTCAGTTAATATAATTTTCCGTTGCTCTCTACTGACACTGCAGCATACTAATGTGCCGATGTGGGGCGTAAGTGCAGAAATAATTAATGTAGGTATTATAATTTCAGTTTCAGATGATTTATTAAGAATTTGTGGTTATAAAAATTTACTTTTTACAAGTTGTTTAATTTTTGTACATAATTTTACTACTTNATTCGTTACCGAAGAAAAGTGCTATTCGTTGCTGAAGACGATGTCTTCAGTTAATATAATTTTCCGTTGCTCTCTGCTGACACTGCAGCAAACTAATGTGCCGATGTGGGGCGTAAGTGCAGAAATAATTAATGTAGGTATTATAATTTCAGTTTCAGACGATTTATTAAGAATTTGTGGTTATAAAAATTTACTTTTTACAAGTTGTTTAATTTTTGTACATAATTTTACTACTTTTTATTTGGTAGTTGTAAAACACATAAATGTATTGATATTTTAAACTTTACATTATGCTATTTGTGAAAACATTTTACATTGATAGTCCGGATTTCATGTCTCTGCTGTAGCATACGGCAAATAGCTGTACTTCTATAGTGAGATTTTTCAAAATTTGACTACACAAAATTTACTCAGCATAAAATGAAAGAATCCGACAGTGTGTGGTGCCGATCCTTACAGGTTGTCGAGATCACATATTTTTTTGCTTGTATCTGAAAATGTTTCTGGTAGAGCTACGGGGTGCTATAGTGAGGCNATGAGATTTTTCAAAATTTGACTACACAAAATTTACTCAGCATTAAATGAAAGAATCCGACAGTGTGTGATGCCGATCCTTAGAGGTTGTCGAGATCACATATTTTTTTGCTTGTATCTGAAAATGTTTCTGGTAGAGCTACGGGGTGCTATAGTGAGGCTGCCAGATAACGATGGATGATAAGTAGGTAGACCACTGGCTCTGTGCATGTATGGCAATCTTATGGTACTGCATTCTGGTGATATGTCGGGATCGTCCAGAACCTACCTATAAAAAAGGATGTCTTCATATGTCCATTGCTTCCAAAAAAAAATGTGGCCTTGAAGTCCGAGCGAATAAATAATGGGCAGTGCGGTGCATTTTATACCATGCTTCTCGTAGGTAGAGTCCTGCAATGCCCTACCCGGTTGGGCCGTCCCGGCCGGAACGATGTGTGTAATACTTCAGGCCGGCCCGGCCCAAGAATAAATAGGGTTATGGGCTGGGCCGGGCTGTAGTTCAACCGGGCCGGGCAGGGGCCCAATTGATAACGGGTAGTGGGCAATTATTGGACATGCCCGATCCGATATAGCACGGTATCGTTGGCCTTAACCAACATATGAATGGTCGGCCAGTGCATCCGATTTGGACATTGTAAACGTAGGTTGGAACTGCATTAGACTCAGAAAGTACATACAATGGACGTTATTTAACTATATTACTATGTAAATGACAATGTTGTAGCTAACACTTCTGCAATACAACCAATAGAAGATACAGTAAATTGCATTCGGTCCCATATCACAATATCATATTAAATGTCAATAGTAGTGTACTTATCTTCGTTCCGAGGCAGGATGTGTGGAGTAGAAGGTAGGAATCGTCCACCGCTGTGATTGATGTCACAGGCAGGGCTCGCGGCCGGTGACCATGTTGGATTTTCTTCCCCCCCCCCCC